>QEPC01013204.1:613072-631233 GCA_003113815.1 Sphenodon punctatus | reverse complement strand
TTACCCTATAAAGGTCCATAAGCTTCTGGTTCCTCAGTCATAGGTGTAGAATGACTGGGCACTGGCTTCTTAGTTGGTAGAGACAATTCATCCCTCTCAGCTCATGTCTTCTCCGCCTTGCTGGCTGCAAGATGGTGAGTGACCTTCTGAAAGTCACTGAAGTCACTGAAAACCCCTCTGGGGTACAACTCCTTATATCCCCCAGGAGGAAACTAGAATTCCCTTTGTTATAGTTATCAGCTTTCCTGTCTCTCCACATACGCAATGGCTGCCTGCATTAGCATATAAATGTCTCTGCCATATGTCTGGCCCCCCCATCTGGGCAATCAACAAAACCATCTTTTCATTTCTTGGAGGTTGGTCACATGTCACAGCTGTGATTTGGGTTTTGCAGTTCTCCATTGTAACATTACATACATGTAGAACCTTTTGCTTTACATATTTACCAGATTTGTAGTCTACATGTAGGCCCATGTTACACGTGTGTGACCCTATCTCCCTCCGTGACACACTCCGCTCCTTTTCTATCCCCTCCCTCACCCTCCCACATCTCCCCTGCTCCCCCAACTGCCTTCATCCCTTCTCCTTTACTGCCCTGCATGCCTGGAACTCCCTCTCTGCCCTCATTCGCCTTGCCCCCACCCTCTACACCTTCAAGTCCCTCCTCAAACCACTCCGCCCTTCCTAACTCCTGCTAATCATCCCCACCCAGGATTATCCCCCACCTGTTATCTGTATACTCCCAATTTACTGTAACCAAGCCAAGAACGTGTACCTGAGTTCTCACCTCCTCATGAATGTTGCATCCCTTGTCTCTCCCTCTGTTCCCCTTCCCTGTCTCCCCTCCCCCTGTCTTTAGATTGTAAGCTCTCAGGCAGGGACAATGTCTACCTTGTTTTTTTGTAAAGTGCCAAGTATATTGCTGGTGCTATATAAATGCTTATAATAATAATAATAATTAATACTTAAAGTTAAGCATATTATTAGTTAATTATTATTATTAACATTTTTACCTCGCCCTTCTCGACAGACCCAGGGCGGCTTAAGTATAGGTCCATAACTATGAGGGTGGGGGGAAGGATATATGGGTGCACTGCCCTATCTGTAACTCCCTCCTTTGAAATAAGGTGTATTTCAGGTTTCTTCCTCAGTTTCTTAGTCTGAAGAAATTGTCCCGCTTATTATGCAGTCTGCTGTCTCCACCTCTCTCCCTCCTGTTAGGGTTTCCACTTCTCATGATTTGACCCTGAAACTCCTATTTTGGCCTATGGGAATTTCTGTGTCAAACTGAGGTGCCAACTAGGGCTGAAACAGGTAGTCAAATGGATACTTGCAGGTAATTCCACAATTTTGGGAACTAGAAATGGATTCCCGACCATTTCCTGATTACCGATATGGGTACTCAACTTTCCAAAATATCTTTAAAATATGCTGGCTTTCTGTTTACTATAACTGGTTACTGTCTTTCCAAGTTAATGATTTACTGCATTACCCAGTTTGTTTTATTTCTAGATTTCCATCTGTTAGAAGTGAAATACAGAATAAATCAGAGTTGATGATAGGCTGAATAAGCCCATTCCAACCCACAGAGAATGCGTACATTGGTATTATGTCAGGAATAGAAATTGACGGAAAAACGGCAAACGGAAACCCAGGAAACGTAAACTTAAGGGGTAAAACAGGAAATTGATCAGGAAATTGATGGGTACTGCTCAGTTCCCAATTTGACAGAGACAGGAATGACTCTACAATTTTGACAGGAGTTCTTGTTTGCGTGGATACTCCTTTCACCTCTACTGGCAACTCTACCTCTAGTGCTAGCGTCCTAGCTACAGGATTGTGTATTTTAAGTGTATTGTGATGAGTAGGGATGGATTTAAGCTCAATGCTTAGCCTCCTTCCAGGACTGGAGCCTAAAAGTTAGAAAATCTTTGAGTCTTTCCAAAGGGAGGGACTGCATTTAGACACACAGAAATAGTGTTTGCAGAGCCGGATTGCTGAAATGGTGGTCACGGTCAGTTCAAAAATGGTCAGGAAAACGGATCAGAGGAGTGTTGGGTTCTTTTTGCAGGCAGGCAGAAAGGGCTAGGCTTCAAGCTTGTGGTTCGTTTGCAAAGACCAGTGGTGTAATATCATAACGACTCTCTCCAAGAAGAGACCTTTGTTGAGTCCATGTAAGTCTTTTCCTACTATGTCCTGATTCCTGTTAATAAAGCTGGTTCAGAACAAGCTACCCAGTTTATTCTGAATCGAGAACATGTCATGATTTGAGGGGTGGGTGCAGTTTAATACTACATACTTACTAGCCCCTCCTTTTTTTCATTTTTCATTTTCATTTTCATTTTGTACCCCGCAGACTACACCACAGGTGTCTTGTAACGGCTTACACTCACAAATGAAATACAATATAGATACATAATATACAGTGCATAATATAATACATCATCTAAACAATACATAATAATCTAAACATATATCAAATATCAACCCAATAGCAGTCCACTTGAAGGAAAATATACAAACCCAACCCCCCTCCCGTCCCAAACCCCAACACCCACCCCACCCCATTCCCTGTTGCCTGCTCTCACCAGGCAGCCCCAACCCTCGTGCTGCACCCACATCATACCTGGAGCTGCCCTAGGGACCTCCCCCCTCCCTATCCCAGTCCCACCCATTTCACCCCACAAGTAAAACCTTGCTGAGTCAGCTCATAAGAACATAAGTAGTGCCATACTGCGTCAGACCAATGGTCCATTGAGCCCAGCAACTGTCTGACAATGGCAAATCTCGGTCACTTGGAAGAAGCACCCAACAGGTCACAATGGGGCAATCCGCTCGCTATTGCTCACTCCCAGCTCCCGGACAGTAAGAGGTTACATTCGCCAAACCTACCTTGCTAATAGCTGCTAATGGACCTATCCTCCAGAAACCTGTCCAACCATTTCTTAAATCCAGCAATACTACTGGCCTTGATCACATCTTCTGGCAACAAATTCCGCAACTTAATTGTGCGTTGAGTGAAAAAAAAAACAACTTTCTTTTATTTGTTTTAAATCTGTTACCTGTTAGTTTCATGGAGTGTTATTTGAGTACTAGTTCATAGTTTCATAGAGTGTTATGTGTTGTTATAACTATTTTCTAAAACAAAAAACTTTACAGTTTAAAAAAACGTTAAAGGCAGAACCGTTCCCAAAACAAAAAAACTTTCCTTTTCAAAACCATTAAAAAAAATACATTTCCCCCTAACTTAAACTCCAAAAAACATGAACATTAATTACAATTCTAACTAAAATTTTTTTTAACATACCAACAAATTAAATGCCAAAACATACAAAAATGAAACACCAAAAAGCATTGAAATCATTTACGGATTTTCTATCTCTATTCCATAATTTACCATCAACATTAACGTACTATATATACTTAATTTCCTACTTCTGACTCTTATGAAAAGACTGCAACTTTTCATAGGAGTGAAAAGTACGGAGTGAAAAGTTGCAGACTTTTCATATGGAATCAGAAGTACAGAGTGCGGACAGATGGTAATTGACATGAAACTGACTAGAGATGCCTCTTGCAGGCTTTCTGAGGCAAGAGGGTAATTTACATAAAACTGACTAGAGCTTAAAGTCTTTGTGACAGAGCTGGCTCCTGATAAAGTTACGTGATTTTAAAAAGCAGTCACGTACCTTTCGTTATGCTGTTTTTTTGACAGTCAGCAGCTGCTTGACTGCGCATGTGCTAGCCAGCAGAACTTGATTTTTGAATGCTTAATAACTCGTTTTTGGCTTCACCAGTCATTATCACACCACACCAGCACTTGATCTAGATCTAGATGATTCAAAATTGTCAACAATTTTGCTAAAGATCAATGGCTAGCCCTTCTTGGTTCTATAGAAAGGAAGGACTCTATGGGTTTTTGGAGATTGGCCAATGGTGGTATTCATAACAAAATCAAAACAATTACGAGTGCAATCCAACCCTCTATGTGGGTTGAGCATTTTGCAAATTTATTTCATGGGGAAAATGATGCTTGCATCAATAGTTTGGAGGTTTACCAGGAGGAGTCCTGTCCATGGGCCCCCATTTCGGCTTCAGATATTGAAGCCCTAGTGTCTACATTTAAGAACCATAAGGTGCCAGGCCCTGATTATATAGCAATAGAATTTATTAAGATGTACAGAGTCTGGTGGTTTCCCTTGCTGGCTGCTGTTTTTATGGCTATAAATAAGTCTGGGAAAATTCCCAATATTTGGGCCAAAGCGGTGGTGATCCCTGTATATAAAAAGGGTGCAAAATCAGATCCGGCTAATTACCAGTCCATTAGTTTGCGCTGCGTGATTGGGAAAATATATGCGAAGTCTCTTCTGGGTAGGTTTATGGATTGGTCACAGCAGGCCAAGGCTATCTCAATTGAGCAGGTGGGATTCCAGAGAGGCCGGTCTACAATAGAACAGTGCTATCTGCTTTACCATCTTGCTTGCAAGTACAGATCCCTGAATGAGATCTTTTTTGCAGCCTTTTTGGATTTAAAGGCTGCATTTGATTCTGTGGATAGGGATCTCCTTTGGGACAAGCTTCGTAGATCTTCAGTTGATAGACGGCTTCTTTGGCTTATACAGTCCCTCCATGAGAATTCTTCCTTGGCAATCAAGATTGACAGCCAAGGTCATATTACTGAACCTATTTTTACCCACCGTGGGGTACGACAAGGCTGTGTTTTGGCTCCGGCCCTCTTCAACTTTTATATTGACAGTGTTATTCCATTAATGGCAGACCCCTCTTTTTTCCCGTCTAGATTGGCTACTAGGAAACTGGGGTGTCTGTGTTTTGCTGATGACATAGCCCTCATATCCCAAACTCGCGTTGGGCTGAGGAGACAGTTAAATGCCTTTGCCATTTTCTGTAAGGATAATAACTTGACCATAAACTTTGGGAAGACCAAGATTATGGTCTTTACGGGTAAGAAGTCTCTCCATCATTGGGATATTGGGGGCCATGCCATGCAGCAGGTAATATCCTTTACCTATTTGGGTCTTAAATTTCACAAGTCTGGCTCGTGGAGGGATCATTTCTGTAGGGTTACCGCTGCAGCTAAGGGGCCACTTTGTGACTTGCTTTGCTTTTTTCTACGACAAGGCAGGAATTTGATAACCTCGGCACTTCAAACCTTTAATGCTAAGGTCGGGGGCCATATTCTCTATGGTGCGGAGTTATGGGCCCCCTTTTTTGCCTTTAGATTGAACAAGGTTCAAGCTGCATTCTTAGTGACTATTTTGGGGAAATCCCGGGGAACTCCCCATGTAGTCTTTAGAATGGAAATGGCCCCAAAAAGTTGGTGCGGGCAATGGAGGTGGCACTCAAATTCTGGATTCGTATTCACTTTAAGCAGTGCTCTGAACTGGTGAGCGAAGCAACTAGGGACACCTACATAAATCCCTGGTTGCAGGAAATAGGGACTTTTCTTCTGTCTATTGGACTCTCCAAGGAGTATCTGGCCCACAAACTGTGGGGGTCTGTATGGAAGGAGATACGGTCCAGACTAGAGGATATAGCTTGGCAAGAAGAGTTTGGTGCTGTCGGGGCTCTTCCCCATATTAAGACTTATTTAAATTGGGCTCCACCTTGTAATCTGAGCCCTGCTTATCTTACTGCTCCTATATCTCTTTGGGCTAAGTGGCTCATTTTTTGTGCCGGCACAAATTCCTTCCCTTCTCAGTTGTTGGTGGGGCTTTTAAGGGGTGTTCCCTTTCCAGAACGTCTTTGAGTATTCGATCAGTTGGCTGTAGAAATGATGGCGCATATTCTTCTTTACTGCCACTTGTATGATCCTTTAAGGGTGAAATATTTAAAACCCTTGCTTGACCAGTAACCTGGTAGATCTGATACAACCCTACTCTGTATTTTGCTTGATTCCTCGGTTGTGCAAGTCATTAAAGATGTGGCAGCTTTTCTTACCCAGGCTGTGCTATTTAGGAAGCGATTGCTGGAGTTTAAACCCTTGCAGGCTAGTCTTTCTGCAATCACCGAGTAACCTGTCCTTGGTATAGTTTATTTAATTGATACAATTCATGTATAAGACTCTAGGTAAATCCTAGTAAGATAGGACTTAGCCTGGAGTGGACACACTTGATTTGGATTGATTTTAAATTATAAGCATTCCTTGATATAGTTGTTTTAAAATTTGATATTTATTGTTTATAAAGGATGTTCTATTTGTATATCCCCTATGCGATTATCCCTAAAGGGTAATTTGTTATGTATTATTTATTTTAAAGGCAATGGCCTTTCGCCACGCCAAATAAAACTGAACTGAAATTATCAGGACGTTGTGCATTTTGACTACAACCAATTAATTTTTAAACAGTTAGAACTTTTGATTTTCTGGTTGGATGTAAATCAAACTTTGCACATTTGACAGCCCCCACAAATATAATCCATGGGTAACTTTTCAGAACTGTAGCTTAAACGGTTTCCTCAATATTAGGGCTTCAGCAGTCCCCTGTTTATAATAGAGAGCAGTTCTGCCTTTAACTTTCTTGCAGCTACCGTTGCAAGAAAATACTTTCATATAGTGTTATTTGAGTACTAGTACTATTTGAGAGAGTAAATAGCCATTCCCTATTAATTTGTTCCACACCCCTCTTGATTCTATAAACGTCTATCATATTTATTTATTTATTTATTTTTATAATTAATAAAATGTGTATGCCACCCCCTCCAGCTAAAAGCATCTCGGGGTCGCTAACAACATGTCAAAAACAAATTAAAACAGAAAGAATTAAAATTCCAATTACAATAAAAACAATTCACCCCCTACCCCTCCCTAACCCGTCCCACCCACCCCATCTCCCTCAGGGAAGACGTGGCAGAACAGCCAGGTCTTACATTGTCTATGGAAAGAGGGGAGGTCGGCAGCCAAACGGACCTCCGGCGGGAGGGAATTCCACAGCCATGGCGCAGCCACAGAGAACACCCTCCTCAAGGTCAACACCCAAGAAACCTGGGGGACCTCAAGGAGGGCGCCCCCGGCTGACTGCAGGTGTTGATCCAGGACCTGGAAGATGAGGCAGTCTCGCAGGTAGGTGGGGCCCAGGCCATTTAGGGCTTTAAAGGTTAACACCAACACCTTGAATTGGGCCTGGAAGACTATTGGCAGCCAGTGCAGAGAACGGAGCACCGGCTCACGTCGGCCCGTCCCCGTTAGGAGATGAGCTGCCACATTCTGCATCAGCGGCAGTCTCCAAAACAGCACCAAGGGTAGCCCCACGTAGAGTGCGGTACAGTAATCCAGTCTCGAGGTAATAAAAGTATGGACGCTTGTGGCCAGATCAGAGTCCAACATATATGGCTGAAGCTGACGTACCAGATGTAACTGGCGAAATGCACCCTTTGCCACAGCTGCCACCTGGACATCCAGGTGGAGCTGCGGGTCCAGGAGCATCCCCAGACTTTGAACCTGAGATATTAGGGCAAGATGGACCCCATCAATGATGTGGGCCACCGCTCCCCCAGATTTCCCCACAATTTTTATTTATTTTTTTATTTTACATAATTTATATCCCGCTCTTCCCGCAACAGGCAGCCCAGAGCAGCTAACAACAATAAAAATATAAATACAATATAAAACAATTTAAAACATAATAATAAAACAGGGGAAAAAACCACTCCGCCCTCCCCCATCCACACCCACCCTTACTCCTCTCCCTCGCCAAATGCCTGATGGAACAGCCAGGTTTTACAGTTCCTACAGAAGGCTGGGAGGTCCGGAGTCAGATGGGCCCCCACTGGGAGGGAATTCCAAAGGCAAGGCGCGGCCACCAAGAACGTCCTATTCTGCATACCCCCCAGGGAACCCAGGGGACCTCCAACACAGCGCCCCCGGACGACCGCAGGGACTGATCTAGAACCCGGGGAGTGAGGCGGTCTCGCAAATAAGCAGGGCCTAGCTGTGTAAGGCTTTATAGGTTAAAACCAACACTTTGAATTGGGCCTGGAAGACTATTGGCAACCAGTGCAGAGATCGTAGCACTGGTGTAATGTGCTCCCGGCAGCTCAACCCCACCAAGAGCTGGGCTGCTGCATTCTGCACCAGTTGCAGCTTCTGAGCCGTCACCATAGGTAGCCCCATGTAGAGCGCGTTACAGTAGTCTAACCGAGAGGTAATAAAAGCATGGATGATCGTGGCCAGGTCAGGAACCGAAACCAGTGGCCGAAGCCTCTGCACCAGATGTAACTGGTGGAAGGCACTCATCGCCACAGCCTCCACCTGGAAATCCAGGCAGAGCTGTGCAGCGAGGACCACTCCCAGGTTCCGTACCTGGGAAGTCCATACCTGGGAACCATCACCTCCGTCTTGTCAGGATTTAACTTCAGGCGGCTCGCCCTCATCCAGTCCCCACAGCTGACAAACACTGGGTAATAGGGGTGGGAATTCTGGTTCTCCTGAGATCTGATATTGCTGGTATTCTGGTATATCGGCTTAATTCGATAAATCTGATATTTATCTGTACCGGCATGCTGGATTTTTAACATTGGCCACGGTACCACATTTTTTTACATTGCGACCATTGAAGTCAATAAGCCACAATGTAAAAAATCCGGTACCACGGCCAATGTTAAAAATCCGGTATGTCGGTACAGGTAAATCTGGTACCAGGGAAATCCGATACCTGTACATCTGGTATCCGGTATTCTCCCTGGTGTCCCACCCCTACTGGGTAAGCACCGAGACTACCGGGCCTGAGTCAGATGAAAAAGAGAGAGATAGCTGGGTGTCATCAGCATATATTAATTAATTATTAATTATTATTATTATTAATTATTATTATTATTATAAGCATTTATATATTGATGACACCGTACGCCAAACTCCCTGACAACCTCCCCCAAAGGCTGCATATACAGATTGAACAAGAGAGGGGATAAGATGGAACCCTGTGGGACCCCACACACGAGATCCCAGGGAGAAGGACCACACGCTGGGTTCTCCCAGCCAGGAAAGAGTGGAACCATTCAAGAACGGTCCCGCCAATCCCTGCCCGGTCCCGCAGCCAAGTCACCAACAACTCATGATCAATGGTATCAAATGCAGTCGAGAGATCTAACAGGATCAACAGGGTCAAATGACCCTGGTCCAACTCACGGGAGAGGTCGTTGACCAAGGCCACAAGCGCAGTCTCCATGCCATAACCCAGATGAAAGCCAGACTGTGAGGGATCAAGAAAACTGACACGGTCCAGATGCTCCTGCAGCTGCCGAGCTACCACCAGTTCAATAACTTTCCCTAAGAAGGGAAGGTTTGAGAACAGCCTATACCTGGCCAGGACGCCAACGTCCAATGATGCCTTTTTGAGCAGGGGCCACACCACAGCCTCCTTGAGACAGTCCGGCACCCTGCCCTCCCCAAGGGAGGCGTTGACAATCCCCGCCAGCAACGGCCCTGGTGTCTCCCGGCTAGCCTTGACCAGACAGGACGGGCATGGATCTAGTTCACAATAAGTGGCTCGAACAGTCCCAAGAGCATCCATCGCATCCGAGGGCAACACATCCTGAAATTCATCCCACAAAACAGGACAGGGCAGGGCTTCTACTGCCTCTGGCTCACCTGCTGTTAAAAATGTTGCATCAAAACTGTGGTGGATTTGAGCGATTTTATCCACAAAAAAGTCCACAAACAAATCACAGCGGGCATTTGATGACTCTAAATCCAGGAGGAGGGAGGCTGGACTGACCAGCCCCCTCATCACCCAGAAAAGCTCCGCCGGGTGGGACTGCAGATGCCTGCAGAAAACTTTATTTGCTGCCTGCACCGCCATGGCATAGGTACATAACCAGACTCTATGCCACAATTGGTCAACTTCAGCACGCGAGTGACGCCACCGTCACTCTAACTGCCGCCCTTCCCGCTTCATCCGCCGCAGCTCCTCCATATACCACAGAGACCTGCGTTGTTGGCGGTTCAGGAGTGGACACCTGGGAGCCACACGGTCGATGGCCTCTGACAACACGGAGTTCCACTTGGTCACGAGGTCATCGAGTGAGTGGCCATCAAGTTCAGAAAAAACATCCCCTAGAATGGTCTGGAACCTTCCTAGTTCCATAAGCCTTCGGGGGTGAACGATCCTAACTGGTTCCGCACCCTCCCGGGGGCCAACATGTGGCAGAATCCCAGCCTGGAGGAGATAATGATCTGTCCTTGACAAGGGCACTGATGACACCTCCCTCACTAGTGGATCCCCTGCCTCAAGACCTGTGCAAAATATCATGTCCACGCTATGTCCTCCAACATATGTGGGGCCCACCACTCACTGAGACAGGCCCATGGTTGCCATGGTGGCCATGAACTCACTCTCTGCCCCTCCAAGACTGGTGTCGGCATGGATGTTGAAGTCCCCCAGGACTATCGCCCTGGGGGACAGCAAGACCACCTCCAACACCAACTCGGTCAATGCGGGCAGGGAAACTGCCATACAGGTGGGTACCCAGTATATCAGCAGTATCCCCACTCTGTCTCTGGCCAAATCCAACACCAGATGAAGGCCCTCTATGCCCATGATAGACTGCAACAGAAATCTCCTCACAGACAATGTATTCTTAAAAATAATGGTTGCACTGCCACCCCGGTCCCCTAGTCGTGGCTGATGCTGTACGGAGTACCCAGCCGGAACAAGGTCAGCCAATATAGGCCCGGACTCAGTGTCGAGCCAGGTCTCTGTAATACATGCGAGGTCGGCCACCTGGTCCAGGATCACCTCCCAGACCACAGCTGACTTATTGGCCACCGACCTCGCATTTACCAGCAGCAGACCAAGGCCAGGGGCCCTCTGATTCCCAATCACCTCACCATCTGCCTGGGGGCCATTGAACAGGACAGATACATAACATCTGTCCCGCCTCACAGGTCTAACTCACCTCTCAGAAGGACCATAGTTCCCCCGGCCCACCACGACACCTATGGCCACGGATTCCGCCCCTGGTCCGTCCCCCCAACTCCTCCGAAGGCTGCTCCACCAGCCCCCCGAAGGAGATCCCCCCCATCAATACCCCCCCATCCTCCTCTGCTACCGGAGGAAAATCCTCCCCCCCAAAAGGGTTGCACCCCTCCTTCACACTGAGGGGGGTCAGCCCTTCCTACCCCAACCCAGTCCCATTGCTCCCCTTCCCCATAGGGCAGGCAATCCATTCACTGCACCAACCACCAACCAATCCTTTCCCTAACCCTTAGGCACACTGGTGCACCCTTTTAGCCGCATCAGAGCCGGGAGTCCTGGCTGCATGCCCTGGCCCTGCCCCCCTCCTCCACCAGGGGGAGGGGGCCTGATGGTACCTGGGACTGGGCAGCATGAGTCCTGGGGAGCCAAGCCCTCTCAGTCATCTCTTCTCCAAGCTGAAGAACCCCAACCCTTCCAGCCTCTCTTCATATGGGAGCGATTACCCCGTATCATTTTTGTTGCCCATCTCTGTACCTTTTCTGTTTCTACTATATCTTTTTGAGAAAGGGTGACCAGAACTGCACACAATAGTCAAGATGTGGTCGCATCATAGATTTATATAATGGCATTATGATATTTTCAGTTTTATTCTCTATCCCTTTATGAATAATTCCTAACATTTTGTTTACTTTTTCAATGGCCGCTGCACACCGAGCTGAGGATTCCAATGTATGGTTCACAATGACTCAAAGTTCCTTTTCCTGAGTGGTAACTCCTAATTCAGAACCCAGCATTGTGTACATAAAGTTTGGATTGTTTTTCCCTATGTGCATCATTTTGCGCTTGTCTACATTAAGTTTCATCTGCCCATTTAGATGCCCAATAGACACAAAGCAGTAAAGTGCTATCTTTTATTGGACCAACTACAGCTGGTGGAGGTATGCAAACTTTCGGATCTCATGGGGTCCTTCATCAGGCAAGTCTGGGGTTACAAAGTGGAGAAACAAAGCAGAGCAGAGTACAGTGTTGGGGGGATGTGCCCATTGAACTCACAGGGAGGAGAGGGGAAGAGAAGAACAAAGTAGGGAGGAAAGGGCAATACAAATGGGAAAATACAACAATGTTACAGCTATCAGTTACCTGTAACTGTAGACAGTGATTAATGTCTGAAGAAACAGAGCAAAACAGAGGTATAAAGGGTGGGGTTGGGTAAGGGCAGATGTCCATTTTTTTTAGAGGGAGGGCAGAGAAAGGCGAGAAAGATAGGGAGGGGAATGCAAAACAAAAGGAGAAATAGAACAAAGGATAGCTATTGATAGTAATTTCTGCCCATTGTTTCCTCTAAGAATACTACTCTCAAGCAGCTCCACCACCGTTACCCCTTGCACCAGGTCCTGAGCTCCACTTAGGACTAGATCCAAAGTAGCTCCTCCTCTTGATGGTTTCAGGACTAGCTGTTCCAAGAAGCAGTCATTTATGGCTTCTAGAAACTTTACCTCAGTATCACACCTGTAGGAGATATTCACCCAGTTAGTATAAGGATAATTGAAATCAATTGATAATTGATTATCAAGAGGATAATTGACTTTAGTAGCCTGTCTAATCTCCACTAGCATTTCATAGTCAGTCTTGCCATCCTGGTCAGGGGGATGATAGTATAGCCCCACGGCTATACACTTCACCGTTACACATGGAATTTCTATCTACAGAATTCCAGAGTACAGTTCCCTTCCTGTAAAATTTTAGTCCTACTTGGCTCAATGCTGTCTTTAACATATAGAACCACCACCCCCACCAACTTGATCTACTGTGTCATTTTTATATATTTTGTACCCCAGTATTACAGTGTCCCATTGGTTATCCTCATCCCACCAATCTCTGAGATGCCTATTATGTTAGATCTTCATTTACACTCCAATTCTTCCATCTTACTTTTTAGACTTCTAGAATTTGGATATAGGCACTTAAATGTGTTCTTTTTATTTTTATTCTTCGTCTGCTCATTATAATGAACAGATTCAGGTATTTTGGAATCATTTATGCTTGTCTGTTCTGCACTGATTTCCACCTGTGCTCCCTCAGCTTCTTTCCTATACTCTATATTAGGTAGAGGTGTGTACCAGGGGCTCATGTCATTTTTGTTTTTATTATTTAAATCTGTCATTTTCATAAATATCAAATTTTCATTTTCATTATTGCTTTCGTTTTCATTTTCCATTAGTTTCAATGGAAAACACATTTTTGGCTCTAACATTTTTGTTTTTCATTGTATTTAGCTGACACTCAGAGAGATTGTACCTCCAATGGCAGGCATTAATTGTTCCAAATTCTGAAAAGTTTGGATAAAGGAATCAAATTTTATAAACAGTTAAATTATATTATTTTGCAGTAATCTTCATATACATTCTTAGCTGTAATGTTTGTGCCTCACATTTAATGCAGATGAAACTTGGCATGTTTATACCCCTTTCCATATTTACTATCTCTGCCAACTTTCAGAAGCATTGGATAAAGAGTCCTGGTGGTATAAGCAATAAACATCTTTGTAGTCCAACCAGTGTACATGAAATTTGGCAGGGCTGTATATCACACTTTCCCGATCACCTTTGACAAATATCAGAAAAATGTGATAAAGGGTTCCAATTTTATATGCCTGCACAGCATATGCAGAGAAGGAGCCAATGCCAGGGATTCTCTTACATGTCACTGTGGTATAAGATCGGTTTGTGATGCTAATTGGCCAGCAGAAATGTCAACCAAATATCCTCATTCTGTGCTGTGACCATCCCAACATCTCTACCCCACTTGTTACTGGGAAGTCAGAAGCATCTGTTTAGGAAAGAGCCAATAAATGTTCTCTTATGTCCTCTGTCACAGTGCTGCAGGATGTGATTGTGATGAGCCTGGATGTGTAAACTTTGTTTCCTGATTGCTGGGATGCTATACCCAAAGTCCCAGTAATATCCCTTTCTATGCCTGCCTGAGGGACGCGCCCTATGCCTGCCTCCAAGCCACTACTGATTGGTCCTGTAAAGATGGAAGCATGCAGTAATTAGCCAGTGAAAGTGTCTGTCAGTCTTTTGGGTTGCTCCTCATCCTCCCTCCTATAGCCTCCCTCCCCCTGCCATGCCAGGTGCCTGCCTCTGACTGGCACTGCATGTGCTGCTAATGCTATTTATATGAATAATGGTCTTCAAGGGGACAACTTCAATTGTTATAAAATTGGAGCCCTTTATCAAATTGTCCTGTAGTTTGACAGAGATGACAGGGAAGGTATGTGATACATTTCTGCCAAGGTTCTTGTAAACAGGATAGAATATGAAAATGTTACAGCTGGAAATGTATTTTCAAGTTAATGTATTATACCACCATACCTTTATCCCATCATTCTGAAAATTGTCAGGAATGTTAAAATTGTGGAGGGACATAATATTCACAGGTCGCATGCAAATTGGAAGGAAGATAAAGAAATTGTAGCCATGAATGTGTATGGAGTTTTTCTTAAAATCACAACATTCAATTGCTTCTAAAATCAGTTTTGTTTATCTAATCATTTTGAACATTGGTACACATAGTGTCTTCCCTTCGGGGTATAACCTCCCCAAGTGTCATCTGAATTGAATAAGAAACAAAAAGGTTATAGCCAGAAATACGTTTTTCAGTGCTTTCCCTTTATTTTAAAAACAAAATGTCATTTTCGTTTCTATTTTTCTTATTATTATTTGTCATTTTTGTTATGGCAATAACAATGGCCTTTTTACATGGACGGCACAGCAGCACCGATGGGTGGAGATGGGTGTGGATGGGTGGGTGAGCACACCCAGCTAACACCTGGTGGCGCCGAGCAGGGAGACATTTACACGGACAACGCTGCAGGGGGTTGTGGGAAGGAAAGGGGAGGGGCTGGCAAACACCCAGCGGCCAAACACCCATCCCAGGAAGCACACAGCAAACACCTGTGCAAGTACATGGACAGCTGGGACCTGCGGGGAAGCCCCGCCCAGCACAGCAACAGCACAACATGGCCGACTGAGGGCAAACAAAGCCACGCAATGTGGCCCTGCCCCCGAGTTGCCAGGACCCGTGCAGGCGGGGTGGGAGGGAGATGGGATGACAGCCGCTACAAAGGAGCCGGTTCCACACAGCCCCGGCACAGAGCTTGAACAGCCTGGCGCCAGCCCCCACCCCACAGCAGATCGGCCCACACACAGCAGGCAACAGAAGCACACAGGGACGGCACATGGGCCACGGGGGACGGGGAGGGGAATGCACCCACACAACACAGGCAGCCCCGCAACACCACCCGCAGAGGCACCCGCACAAGGGGAGAGGTCAAAGCAAAGCACAACACGGACACACTGGGAAGGAACACAAACGCCTTTAATGAACTGGGGAACCAGCAACAGGGGGCAACAGCAACAGGCCAGGGAGGGGGACGGGGCAACAGACGGGGGGGCTAGCACTGGCAGCGGCAGGCCTGGGAAAACACCCGGTCAGTAGGGCCAGTGACCCTGCGCCTGGCACCAGCGCTCGGCCTGCGCGCGGTCCAGCTGCTCCAGGACGTGCAGGAGAACCTCCAACAACTCCCCCTGCTCCTGGGTCTGCCCCGCGATCATGGCTTGCACTGAATGGGACAGAGAGAGAGGAGACAGCCAACAGAGCCAGTCCTGGACACCAAGGAAGGAACAGACCCGCCCCCCCCCCCGGAGGGACACAGGCACAGGGCCCAGCAAACAGGCAGAACACTCATGGATGACATTGAACAGCCGGCTCGCTACCTGCATGTCCCACGCCACCCACTCCAGCTGCTTCACCATCGCGCCCAGGCACAAGATCGCCAGCAGCACGACAACAGTAGCTGCAGGAGAGAAGGGACAGGGCAATGGGGAANTTCTGAAAAGTTTGGATAAAGGAATCAAATTTTATAAACAGTTAAATTATATTATTTTGCAGTAATCTTCATATACATTCTTAGCTGTAATGTTTGTGCCTCACATTTAATGCAGATGAAACTTGGCATGTTTATACCCCTTTCCATATTTACTATCTCTGCCAACTTTCAGAAGCATTGGATAAAGAGTCCTGGTGGTATAAGCAATAAACATCTTTGTAGTCCAACCAGTGTACATGAAATTTGGCAGGGCTGTATATCACACTTTCCCGATCACCTTTGACAAATATCAGAAAAATGTGATAAAGGGTTCCAATTTTATATGCCTGCACAGCATATGCAGAGAAGGAGCCAATGCCAGGGATTCTCTTACATGTCACTGTGGTATAAGATCGGTTTGTGATGCTAATTGGCCAGCAGAAATGTCAACCAAATATCCTCATTCTGTGCTGTGACCATCCCAACATCTCTACCCCACTTGTTACTGGGAAGTCAGAAGCATCTGTTTAGGAAAGAGCCAATAAATGTTCTCTTATGTCCTCTGTCACAGTGCTGCAGGATGTGATTGTGATGAGCCTGGATGTGTAAACTTTGTTTCCTGATTGCTGGGATGCTATACCCAAAGTCCCAGTAATATCCCTTTCTATGCCTGCCTGAGGGACGCGCCCTATGCCTGCCTCCAAGCCACTACTGATTGGTCCTGTAAAGATGGAAGCATGCAGTAATTAGCCAGTGAAAGTGTCTGTCAGTCTTTTGGGTTGCTCCTCATCCTCCCTCCTATAGCCTCCCTCCCCCTGCCATGCCAGGTGCCTGCCTCTGACTGGCACTGCATGTGCTGCTAATGCTATTTATATGAATAATGGTCTTCAAGGGGACAACTTCAATTGTTATAAAATTGGAGCCCTTTATCAAATTGTCCTGTAGTTTGACAGAGATGACAGGGAAGGTATGTGATACATTTCTGCCAAGGTTCTTGTAAACAGGATAGAATATGAAAATGTTACAGCTGGAAATGTATTTTCAAGTTAATGTATTATACCACCATACCTTTATCCCATCATTCTGAAAATTGTCAGGAATGTTAAAATTGTGGAGGGACATAATATTCACAGGTCGCATGCAAATTGGAAGGAAGATAAAGAAATTGTAGCCATGAATGTGTATGGAGTTTTTCTTAAAATCACAACATTCAATTGCTTCTAAAATCAGTTTTGTTTATCTAATCATTTTGAACATTGGTACACATAGTGTCTTCCCTTCGGGGTATAACCTCCCCAAGTGTCATCTGAATTGAATAAGAAACAAAAAGGTTATAGCCAGAAATACGTTTTTCAGTGCTTTCCCTTTATTTTAAAAACAAAATGTCATTTTCGTTTCTATTTTTCTTATTATTATTTGTCATTTTTGTTATGGCAATAACAATGGCCTTTTTACATGGACGGCACAGCAGCACCGATGGGTGGAGATGGGTGTGGATGGGTGGGTGAGCACACCCAGCTAACACCTGGTGGCGCCGAGCAGGGAGACATTTACACGGACAACGCTGCAGGGGGTTGTGGGAAGGAAAGGGGAGGGGCTGGCAAACACCCAGCCCCGGCACAGAGCTTGAACAGCCTGGCGCCAGCCCCCACCCCACAGCAGATCGGCCCACACACAGCAGGCAACAGAAGCACACAGGGACGGCACATGGGCCACGGGGGACGGGGAGGGGAATGCACCCACACAACACAGGCAGCCCCGCAACACCACCCGCAGAGGCACCCGCACAAGGGGAGAGGTCAAAGCAAAGCACAACACGGACACACTGGGAAGGAACACAAACGCCTTTAATGAACTGGGGAACCAGCAACAGGGGGCAACAGCAACAGGCCAGGGAGGGGGACGGGGCAACAGACGGGGGGGCTAGCACTGGCAGCGGCAGGCCTGGGAAAACACCCGGTCAGTAGGGCCAGTGACCCTGCGCCTGGCACCAGCGCTCGGCCTGCGCGCGGTCCAGCTGCTCCAGGACGTGCAGGAGAACCTCCAACAACTCCCCCTGCTCCTGGGTCTGCCCCGCGATCATGGCTTGCACTGAATGGGACAGAGAGAGAGGAGACAGCCAACAGAGCCAGTCCTGGACACCAAGGAAGGAACAGACCCGCCCCCCCCCCCGGAGGGACACAGGCACAGGGCCCAGCAAACAGGCAGAACACTCATGGATGACATTGAACAGCCGGCTCGCTACCTGCATGTCCCACGCCACCCACTCCAGCTGCTTCACCATCGCGCCCAGGCACAAGATCGCCAGCAGCACGACAACAGTAGCTGCAGGAGAGAAGGGACAGGGCAATGGGGAA
>QEPC01013204.1:594951-611974 GCA_003113815.1 Sphenodon punctatus | reverse complement strand
GGGGGGGGGGAGGAGGCAATGCACCGTCCAGGGCACTGGGGTGAATGCGAGCGGGTGGCAGCAAGGGGCCGCTCATGGATGGTCCGATGAGTGCTCCCGGGGCAGCGAACTGTGCGCTAGACCCTCCAGGTGAACAGGCCCCTTTGGAAGCCTCAGGAGCGCATATGAGCATCCACCAGGAAGCAGGGAAGGAGCAGATCCGTTTCGGCGGCAGCAGTCTACACAGCTGGAAGGTCCCTCACCGATCAAAGGGTGGTGAGCTCTGCAGCGGAGGAATCCCCAGTCTGGAGTGGGCCACCAACCTTGGGGAACAGCAAGCCCAGGTCCTACAGGAGGGCTCGCACATCCGAGGGTGTGCGCAGGATGCCGTGGGCATGCAGGAGGCTGCCGGTGTACAGGGAAGCAACAGGTGGACCCCCAGACAGCAAGGCGAGGCCAAATCTGGGTAGCTCCATCAGCAGACGAGCTGCCATTAACTCTGCAGCGGTCCACAGCACGACAACGGTGGTCGGGTGCCCCCAAGGAGGCTGCCACGGGGGTGTGTGTGTGAAGCCGAGCTTGAGGGAATGGCTCCAGCATGCTGGGGCACCGACCTGGTGACCCATCGTCCACATGTACCATGACAGGAGCCGATAGCCATCCTCCACCAACAGGGGGTCGCCCACCAACTGCTGAACATTGGGGCTCAGCCAGAGGGCCGCCAGCAGGATGTTTGCACAGGGCGACCACCCCTACTGCACATCTCCGGCTGAAGGCCCCACAGAATGACCGGCCATGGCAGGGGTGGGGCCTGCTCTGGTGAAGCAACAGGCGGGAGACGGAGGGCTGCTGTGACTGGGACGAGCATGTAATGAGTGGCTACCCTCGCCCACAGGCAGCCTTGCATGCCAGAGATAGGCTGAGCCATTGAGGACAGGGAGCCGGAACCCACACACAGGACAGAAGAGATGCAGCACAGGTGCCAAGAGATGAAGGAGCCCATGGCCGGGCACTGTGCCAGACCAAGGAGCCAAGCTAGGCATTGTATCCACACCACGCACAGCTTCAGTATGCAAAGGCAGACCCTGGCAGGGGGGACTGTAGTGCGGGTGCGGAGGCAGGGGTACCCTGGAGTGAGCACAGTCCCATCCCCCCTGGCGGGCATGCGGTTGGCGCACTCGCTGGGATGAGCAGCCTGACCTGGCACCCGGTGGCATCCCCAGCACACTCCCAGTGCTGCATCAATCAGCAGTCCCACCGGTCTACACAGTACACAAGGGACCCACTGCAGGCGGTCGGGCATGGGGCGGAGGGTCTGTAACATGGGGTCGAACAGCACACAGAGAACGGCGACACTGGGCTGGGCGGACACAGAGGAGCTCCTGCGATACCAGGGGAGAGTGGGCCATGGGCACAGGCCACACAGCGGAGCATGCTGCGGCCATAGCACGTGCCAGCAGAGGATGACTGGAAGTGGGGAGCTGCAGAACCATACTGCCGGGGGACGAGTACCCACAGCCCAGGGATGTGCTGCAGCACCTCCTGGGTGCAGCCCTCTTGCTGCTGCGCATGCTGATACAGCAGATAGCCCTGCTCCACCTGCTGGGTTGATGATCTGTCCTCCTGGGGGCATGGTGGCGGAGGGCAGCAAACCTCAGGAGGGTGGCGATCGTGCGATGGGCGAGGCGGGTGGCCGTCTGACACCGCGCCTTGTTGGGCTCTGCGGTGTCCCAGCAAGGCCAGCTCATCCTGGCCCGACGGACTCTCAACATGTATGCCCACCGCATGACCCTACCAACCCAGCGACGGCACTGGTTGCGCTCCTGCACCAATGACTGGTGGGCGAACATGTTGGCCACCTGGATGGATGGGGAATGGTTGGACCACTTCCGGATGCCCCGCTCCCTCCTGACCCACTTGGGGGAGCTCCTCAACCCCCACCTCCGGAGGTGGGAGACGAACATGCGCTTCCCGCTGCCAGCAGGGATGCGCGTGGCCATGGCGGTGTGGTGGCTGGCCACCCCCGATTCCTGTAGAAGCATGAGGGAGCAGTTCAGGGTGGGCACTGCCACCGTGAACAGGGCCCTCCATGATGTGTGTGACCTGCTCATGGAGCTCCTCTTGGAGCGGGTCATCCAGCTCAGGTGATGCATGGGTTCGAGGAAATGGGGTTCCCTCATTGCATTGGGTCCATTGACAGCACCCACATCCCCATCATACACCCCCCTCATGCAAAGATAGACTACATGAACCGAAAACAGGCCTTCTCCATCAATCTTCAGATTGTAGTGGATCATAGGGGCCTGTTTATAGATGTGTACACAGGCCAGTCGGGGCGGAGCCTCGACACGCGTATCCTACGTATCTCCCCCTCCTATGCACGCATGTTCGACGGGGAGATTGCCCCCAACATGTACTGCATGATAGAGGGGGTTCCCATGGCCCCTGTTGTATAGGGGACCCCACCTACCCACTCGGCCCATGGCTCATGCGGGCCTATCCAGTGATGCAACCCTGACCACCACCTGTTCAATGAGCGCCTGTCGTCCACACACAGCATGGTGGAGTGGACCTTCGAATTCCTGAAAATGCGCTGGTGCCTCCTGATGAACAGGAGCCAATTTGACCTGGACCACACCCCCATCCTTGTCCTGGCAGAATGCATCCTGCACAATGTATGCGAGACAGGAGGCACTGCCCTGGCCAACCCACCACCAGTGCACAGGACCGGCCCCGTGCCCCTGTATCAACATGCCCAAGGAGGGGCGTTCCGGTGCATCTCAGAGGAGAACAGGGATGCCATCTGCCGCCGCATCGTTGCCCAGGCAGCCCAACGCAGGACAGTGCCCGACCCACACCCATGTCCGTAGTCCTATGAACCCCTTAAATAAAGCTGGTTAGTACCCTTTACCTGCAACCGTGCCTCTGTTCCATGTGTGGACTAGGGTATCCCGGGAATGGGTCCTNGTGCCTCTGTTCCATGTGTGGACTAGGGTATCCCGGGAATGGGTCCTGTGGGTTGCCTGGATGTGTGCGCCCTCCCCATGCTGTCAACCGCGGGGTGCTCGGGCCCCGCAATGCCCTGCCTGCCGACACTTGCCGGCTCGTCAGTGCTGGTTCATTGTACACCTGTTCCAGCCAACTTAACTGTATGAGGCCTCATTGGGCTGGCCCCTGGCCCCGTAGACTGGGCAGGCACTGTACAGTGCCCCCACCCTGCTGGTGCCCCCCTGCAAGCCACACACACACCCTGGCCACATGTCCTAGGACAGAGGAAGTGACAGCAAGGTATAGGTACAACATATTTATTGGAGGGGGAACTGTACAATGGGAGGGGGGGTTTAACATCTGGGGTGCCCTCTCCCCATCTTGGCCACACCACCAGGACTCGCAGGCTGGCGTGCTCTAGCTGCAGCCAACTGCAGCACTCACCAGCCAGCCGGCCCGGTCTCCCTGTCATCCACTGGCCACTCCACACTGGCCTCCGCTGACGATCCCTGCATGGAGAAACAAGAATGGGGTAAGTGATCCTTATGTGCACTTATCTTTCCCATGTCGGGGCCCAGGCTACTGGGTACCCCGTGGTCATCCAGGGAGACCCCTACTCCCCAAACGAGAATAACATGTGCCGTACGGCGATTCCTGTTGGTGTGAGCCCCTGGACAGGCTGCCCATGGTATTATGGCCCATGCCTGTTCCAGTACAGTGTCACAGAGCTGGTACACTTGCCTCAGGCAATGGCTGTTGCTCCCCATCTTGTGTAGTGCATGTGCTCGGAGTCTGTTCTATACTGTGTTGGCTATTGGAGTATTGCCTTGTGCAGGTCCCCTGCTTCCTAGTGCGGCCCCCCTGGTGTTGCGCCCATCCCCCCCGGAGCCTGGGGTGCTGCGGCCTTACCGGACGGGGTGGGGCAACCACCATGGGTAGTTGGTTGTCCTACGGTGCATGGTCCTGGGGTGTGGGCATCGCCTCCCGGTGGAGGGGTCGGGGTGGCAGCGGGGGCAGGACCATGGGGGGTGTGGGCTGGAAGGGTGGCCCCGCAAGCGGATCCAGTTGCCCTATGTGGGGTAGGGGGAACCCGTGGACCAGGCCCAGGTAGGGTTGCTACTGGGGGAACCACGGGTGGCTGGGGTGCAGGGGGGGGGCACCTGGATCGTACCTGGATCCAGTTCCTCCGCTTCCTGGGGGCCGTCCTGGGTTTCTGTTTGCTCTGCGCGTGCCCCCTGTCCCTGTGGCCGGTAGGCCTGTGGATGTTAGGGGCGCGCGCTGAGTGTGGTGGTCCAGCGCTCGGATCCCTGGGCCACCTTCTCCCCCTGTGGGATGGGGCTGTCCCCTCCCGCTTCCTGGATGGCCTCGCCGGGGGCACCTCCCCCCCTTGCTCCGTGGGGTCAGTCAGGGGGGGTTTGCATGGTGGTCCAGCGCTTGTCCCTGGTGAAGGCGCTGATGTGTGTGCGGGAGGCCACAATGTCCCCGTCAATGCAGAGGAACTTGTCCAGTTCCTCCTGGAACTTGGATGTGTGCATGGCCCGGCCGGACTTGAGATTGTTGTCCTTGATATGTTTATATCTGGACCTCAAGTCCTTTGCATGCTTCATGCACTGGGTGATATACCTATTGTACCCCTGCCACTGCAGCTGCTGGGCGATGGTTTTATAGACCTGTCCGATCTTGTAGCTGTGCACCAGGTTGTGCTGGACCCTTTCGGACTCCGACATGCGTATAAAGTCCCTGATCTCCTGCCTTGACCAGGGCTCCCCCTTTTGGGACCCACGTGTGGGGGACTGACTGACTTGGCGGCATGGGGCCCGCCCTGTGGATATGGTAGCCATGGTGATGGTCGTGTTCTGTTGGGGTTAGTGCATTGGGGGTTACTCCAGGTCCTGCTGGCCCCCTCCATTCCCCTGAGGGGCCTACTCCCCCTCTCCCTCTTGAGGTTCCCCCCTGCTCACCTCGCTGTCTGAGGGAGACCCTCCTCAGCTGTCGTCCCGGTGGTGCGGTGCGCCATTGTCTGAGAGCTGTCCTGCGGGGACGGGGGACCTGGTTAAGTGACTACCCCCTGCCCTGTGTTCCCTGGCCCATGGTGCCAGGCCTGGGGCATGGCCCTCCCATCCCTGAGGGGGTGGGGGTGGGGGTGGTTCCCTCACGCTCACCTTACTCTCGCTGCTGCTCCTTGGGCTGTGCCCCTGGGATGTGCTGGGCTGGGGGTCCTTCACCGGGGGGGGGGGCATCAGTGCGACCCCTCTGCCCTGTGCTGGGACACGTGCATTGTGTTACAGCCTGGTGCATCCCTTCCTTCCCTCCTCACCAGGGTGCCCCCCTCATGCCTCCTGGCCTGGCCGCCCCCCCGTACTGGCGACCTTCGACCCCCCCCCTTGTTCCTTCTGCCTGGGGCGCCCCCCCCACACCGCCTTGCCGGGACTCTTCCCCCCCCCGGGCATTCCTGGGTTCCCATGCTCACCCGGCCCCTTCCCGCACGTGGGGCATTGTCAGCTCCCTTGGCCTTCTCGTTGGCCTTTCTGGTTGCCATTGTGGGAGCCCGCACATGTGTGCCATGATTCCGCCCTCCTTTACAGACTCTCAGCTGGATAGCTGGCTTCCCCCCCTGTGGGCATGTCTGCATGGCGGCGCATACATGCCCCATGGTGCTGGCGCAGTGGGGATCCACCGGTCCGGTCTGCATGGGTGTGGGTGTTTTGGTTTTTACATGGATGCTCGGGTGTTGAACACCCATCTCCACCCATGGAGGGTGCTGGCTCCCTCATGGCTGCTCCGTGGGTGTTGGCGGGTGGGTCGGGCATGCGTCCCCACCCGCTCGTGGACATTTACACGGACGCTCTCCCACCCATCTGATGGGTGGTTCCGGGTGTTCGTGGGTGGGTGGCGTCCGTGTAAAAGTGACCAATAATGAAAATGACAATTTTCATTATCGTTATTGTAATAACAAAAACAACACGCACACCCCTAATATTAGGATACTCTAATTTCTCTAAATTAATAGCATCCTTTGGAGATGCCTCGGCCCGAACCACATGCTCCTCAGTGCTTGTCGGCTTTCCCACAGATTCTAGTTTAAAAACCGCTCTAACTCCTTTTTAATTCTTAGTGCCAGCAGTCGGGTTCCATTCTGGTTAAGGTGGAGCCCATCCCATCGTTATAGGCTCCCTCCTACGCCAAAAGGTTCCCAGTGCACTCAGAGATCCTGGTGGGGTCCTTTAGTAGGCTGGACTGGCCCTAAAGGGATTAATGTGCGCATCTTCCCTGCTCCTGGCCAACTCACCTAAGCTGAAGGGAGCTTGAAGCCCAGGGAGCTTGAAGCCCAGATCATAGCTGAAGCCCAGATCATAGCTGAAGAGAGGAGGTCAGGGAAGCTTGCAGAACAGGGTTGTGTTTTAGGAGAGTTCTTCTAGTCAGAAAAGGGGCTTGGGAAGAGAGACTTGAGAAAAAAGTTCTGTTCTGTTAAGTGTCAGGGGTTAGGGGGACCCATTTTGTGTTATGTTGCTGGACTCTGTTCTGTATTTAAATGGATAATTAAATGGATCCTGAGGGGTTTTTGTGCACTGGCTCTTTATTTGGAGGGAAGCTATTATCACAGGTCCTTCCTGGCATGGACACACATGCTGCCAGGGAAAAACCAGGGCAACTACTGGTGAGAGTCTTCCAGGGAAAGAGGGATGCTTGGTAGCTTGCTCCACCAGATTGTCAGTGGGCTGGGGAGGATCAAGGGGAGGCTCACTCGTAATGTCACACACTCTACAATCACACCAAGGTGCTGGCAAGGCAACGTGGGGGGAAAATGCCCATCAGGATAGTATTTGGGCCTAGAGAGTCTCAAAGAGATGAGGCCCCTATCATCATTGGGCACCGAGCACCTGAGCAGATCTAGGCCCTTCTGCTCCTCACACACTTGCAGACTCTCAACCACTCGGGAAAAGGGGGTAAGGAAGGGAAGCAAGTGCAGGGTGTGTGAGGGCAGAAGGGTAGTGACCAAGGATTGAGGGGGAGACACGGGGTTCACACCACACAGGAATATGAGAGAGCAACCAGGAAGTGGGGGAGGGGAAGCGCACAACCACCCAAACACTCACCTTTCATTCACATACACGCTCACAAAAGGAAGGAAGCCACAGGAATACACACTCCGCTTGCACACACTAACAAGATCACCACGGTTCACTAAGTCAATCGAGGGGGCCAGTTTCTCACAAAGGATTAGTGGCGCTGGGTGCTTCCCAGCGCCGGCTGTTATACTGATGGCTCCACCCCTTAGCGTGCCTGCAGCCGCGCTGAGCAGCATTGGCCCCGCCTCCACATCCCGAGCGGCTACCGGGGGCGGCGCCGCACCGCTGTCATGCGGCCCAGCTGTCTCGGCCGCCGATGACATTTGCGGCGGTGCAGGTGCTGTGGTCCATGCCAAAGTGGGGGAGGCAGGAGTGGCTGCAGGAACAGGCCGCATGGGACACCTCCGCCCACTGCGCCTGACACAGATGTGACACAAGTTGACCACTGTGACCTTCCATGCCCATTTATAACATGCTCCTTTGGGAAATGATTGGGAGAGCATCATAGCAGACAGATAAGTACATGGTGTATCCATTGGAAGGAAAGGAGTCAGTTCAAGCTAACAGTTCCTTAGTCAACACATTTCATTAATCACACCTACCTTAAGCAATGATATGCCATAGTATCCTAAACCTTTCCCTATCAAAAGGGGAATGCTATTATCTTAACTTTAAATATTTATTTATTAATTTACATTTTTACCTTGCCCTTCCCCGAAGGCTCAGAGCAGCTCACAGAAAACATAAAAGTTAAAAGATATTAAAATAGAACCCAACAAAAAAACCCACAACCCCTCGAGGACCACAATGGGGCATGGTAGGAAAGGTAGTCTTTTCGATATATGGGACCCAGGCCATTTAGGGCTTTAAAAGATCAAAACCAGCACCTTGAATTGTGCCTGGAAAGCTATATGCAGCCAGTGCAGACTTCGGAGCACCGGTGTAATGTGCTCCTGGCGACCTGTTCTCAAAAGGAGCTAAGCTGCCGCATTCTACACCAGCTGTAGCTTCCAAACACTCATCAAGGGTAGCCCCATGGGGAGTGCATTCCAGGGCCGGACCCAGGATTTTCAGGACCATGTGGGGCCAAGTGCGAAATCTTGGTGCGGGGCCTAAATTTCATAATTTAAATAATTTGCATAAGGCTGTCACCCCCAGGTGCGGGGTCCAGGCTGGCGTGGGGCCATGTGTGACTGCACATATTGTACAGGCCTAGGACCGGCCCTAGCGCATTCCAGTCATCTAGCCTCGAGGTGATGAAAGCATGGAAAACAGTGGCCAGGTCTGAATCAGAAAGAAAAGTTTGTAACCTCCTCACCAGATGGAGTTGGTGAAAAGTACTCCTGGCCACTGCTGCAACTTGATTATCCAGGTGCAGCAAGGCAAGCACTCCAAGGCTGCAAACCTGAGTGACCAAAGGGGGCTGGACCCCATCAACAACGGAGTCCCAATTCCCACCAAGTGACAGGGCTGGCCAAACATCACCACTTCAGACTTGTCAGGATTCAGTTTCAATTGGCTCACCTTCACCCAGTCCCCAACTGCAGCCACCCATTGGGCAAGCACGGAGACTGCAGGAATGAGTCAAATGAAAAAGAGGTAGAACTGGGTCATTAGCATATTGACTGACACTTCACTCCAGACCGCCAAATGATCTCACCCAGTGGCCTCATATACACATTGAACAAGAGGGGAGAGAAGATGGAACCCTGTGGGACCCCAGAGGGAAGGTCATAAGGGAATGATGAGCAGTCACCCATCACCACCCGCTGAGTTCTCCCTGACAGGAATGAATGGAACCACTCAAGAGCAGTCCCACCCCCCACCCCACCAGATCCTGTAGATGTGTCAACTCGACCTCATGATCAACTATGTCAAAGGGCGCTGAAAGATTTAACAACATCAACAGGGTACAATTCCCCTTGTCAACCTCCAGGTGCAGATCCACAAGTACAGTCTCCGTGTCATACCCAGGATGAAAGTCTGACTGAAATGGGTCCAGGAATCTGATAACATCAAGATAAGCCTGGAGCTGTTGGGCAACCACCTGTTCAATAACCTTCCCTAAAAAGGGAAGGTTAGAAACAGGACAATAGCAGGTCAGTATCTAAAGATGGTCTCTTAAGCAAGGGTTGGACAACTACATTTTTGAGTGTGTCTGGCATCCTACACCCCTTCCCCGAAGAGAGGCGTTGACAACCCCAGACAGCAATGGCCCCAATGTTTCCTATCTGGCTTTCATCAGCCAGGATGGGCAAGGATCCAATTCACAACTTGTTGCCCACATCACTCCAAGCAAATCCTCCACATCAGTGGAAGATACCGATTGAAACTGATCCAAACAAACAGGACAAGGCTGAGTTTCCATGAGCCCCAAACTCTGACTCTGCAGTTAAAAGAGCAGCATGCAAGTAGTGGTGAATAAGACTTATCTTGTCCGCAAAATAATTAATAAAAATATCCCAGTGGGCACTGGATGATTCTAATTCCTGGTGGAGACAGGCCAGATTAACCAGACCTTTCACCACCCAGAACAGCTCTGCTGGATGAGACTTTGCAGACACGATGATAGCAGAGAAGAAAACCTTCTTTGCTGCCATCAGAGGCACGGCATAGTCCTTCAAAAATGATCTATGCCACAATCGGTCGACTTCAGCACAAGTCGAGTGCCACTTGTGCTCTAACCGCCTACCCTCCCACTTCAACCACCTCAGGTCCTCCATATACCACATGGACCTGTGCTGCTGCAGCTGTGGGAGTGAACACCTGGAAGCAACCATGTTGATGGCTAAAATATCATTCCATAAGGTGACCAGGTCATTGACAGAGTCACCATCAAGGTCAGTGGGTATATTCCCTAGAGAGTTCTGAAAATCAGTTGGATCCATTAATCTCTGGGAACTGTAGCATAGGAAGGCACAGAATATTATTATTATTATTATTAACAAACATTTATATAGTGCAAGCAATGTACCTGGCACTTTACAAAGTAATAAAATAGACATGGTCCCTGCCCCTAGGGCTTACAATCTGAGAGACAGGAGCTGGGGGAGAGACTTAGGAAGGGGAACAGAGGGAGAGACAAGGGGTCTAACATTCATGAAGATGCGAGGTCTCAAGTGCACGTACTTGGCTTGGTTACGATGAGAATGACAGCAGGCAGGTCCATGTTGCAAGGATAAGGGTAAACCGATCGTAGGTATAGGAATAGTGGCTCAGCAGGATAAAGAGTCAGACAGAGCAGAGCGAAAGAGGTGAGTTTTAAGGAGAGATTTGAAGGTATGAAGGGAGGGGGCAAGGCGGATGTGGACAGGGAGGGAGTTCCAGGCATGGGGGGCAGCAAGTGAGAAGGGACGAAGGCGCTTAGGGGAGCAGGGAAGGCGTGGAAGGGTGAGAGAAGGGACAGAGGAGGAGCGAAGTGCACGGGCTGGAGTATGGAGGGCGATAAGTGCAGAGAGGTAGGGGGGAGCAAGGTTGTGAAGAGCTTTATAGGTGAAGACTAGGAGCTTGTGCAGGATTCGTTCAGGAAGGGGAAGCCAGTGAAGCGAAGAGAGGAGGGGCTGCACATGGTCGAAGCGACTGGCGAGGTAGATGACCCTGGCAGCAGAGTTTTGGACAGAGATGAGGGGAGAAAGGTGAGACCGGGGAAGGCCAGTGAGAAGGAGGTTACAGTAATCGAGGCGAGAGATGACCAGAGCATGAACAAGAGTTTTGGCAGACGAGACAGAGAGAAAAGGGCGAATCTTAGCAATGTTATGGAGGGAGAAGCGACAGGATTTAGCAACAGAGTCAATGTAGGGTTTAAAAGAAAGGGCTGAGTCAAAGATGAAGCCTAGGCTACGGGCTTGGGGGACAGGCAGGATGGTGACTCCATCAATAGTTATTGACAGTGAGGAAGGAGAGGAAGGATGAGGGGGGAAGATAAGGAGTTCAGTTTTAGCCATGTTGAGTTTGAGTTGACGTTGAGACATCCAGGTAGAGATGTCAGAGAGACAGTTGATGAGACGAGCTTGAACAGAGGGAGAGAGAGAGGGAGTAGAGAGATAGAGTTGAGTGTCATCAGCATAGAGGTGGTATTGGAAGCCATGGGAGGCAATGAGTTTGCCTAAGGATGAGGTATAGATCGAGAAGAGGAGAGGGCCAAGAACAGAGCCTTGAGGAACACCAACTGAGAGGGGGAAGGAGGAGGAGGTGGAGTTGGAGAGAGACACATTAAAGGAGCGGTCAGAGAGGTAGGAGGAGAACC
Organism: Sphenodon punctatus; assembly: GCA_003113815.1. Classification (NCBI taxonomy): domain Eukaryota; kingdom Metazoa; phylum Chordata; class Lepidosauria; order Sphenodontia; family Sphenodontidae; genus Sphenodon; species Sphenodon punctatus. The sequence goes on along the minus strand of QEPC01013204.1, from coordinate 600,691 downwards.
AGTTATGGACAGAGCCACAAAAGCCAAGGGAGTGAAGGGAATCCAGCAAGAGTGAGTGGTCAACAGTATCGAAGGCAGCAGAGAGATCAAGGAGGACAAGAATGGAATAGAGACGTTTAGATTTAGCCACCAGAAGATCGTTGGTGATCTTAGCGAGAGCAGTTTCAGTAGAATGAAGGGGGCGGAAGCCAGATTGGAGGGGGTCAAGGGAGGAGTTGGAGGATAGGAAGTCAAGGCAGCGGGAGTAGACAACACGTTCAAGCAGCTTGGAAGCAAAAGGAAGGAGTGAGACAGGACGATAGCTAGAAGGGTCAGAGGGGTCAAGAGTGGACTTTTTGAGAATAGGAGAGACTGTGGCATGTTTGAAGGCAGAAGGGAAAGAGCCAGTAGAGAGGGAGAGGTTGATGATGTGCAGGAAGGAAGGGGCGACAGTGGGAGTAATGGAGGTGAGGAGGCGGGAAGGAATGGGATCAAGGGGGCAAGTGGAAGGGTTGGAGGAGGAGAGCAGAGAGGAGATTTCCTTAAGGGAGGCAGGGGAGAAGGAGGACATGAGAGAAGGAGGGGGAGGAGGGAGAGGGGTGGGAGTGGGAAGAGAGGAGTGGGAAGCGATGTCGAGGCGGATCTTGTCTATCTTGGAGGTGAAGAAGGAGGCAAGATCCTGAGCAGAAAGGGAAGAAGGAGGGGGAGGACAGGGAGGCTTGAGGAGGGAGTCAAAGGTAGAGAACAGGCGGCGAGGGTCCCGAGAACAGGACTCAATGCGGGAGGCATAGTAGTGTTGTCTAGCAAGGGAGATAGCAGAAGTAAGGGTGGAGAGACAGAATTTGAAGTGAAGGAAGTCAGCGTGAGAATGGGATTTGCGCCAGAGTCGTTCAGCAGCACGAGTGCAAGAACGGAGGTGGCGGATACTAGGGGTGAGCCAAGGACGGGGGTTGTGGGAGAAGGCAGGGCGGGAAGAGAGAGGGGCATGGGAGTCAAGTGTGGAGGAGAGAGAGGCGTTGAGAGCAGAGACAGCGGAGTCAGGGGAGGAGGAAGAGAAGACTGTAGGAAGAAGGGGAGAGAGAGAGGAGGCAAAGTCCAGGGGATCAATAGCTTGAAGGTCACGGAAGGGGCGTAGAGAAGGGGAAGAGGAGGGGGGACAGTGGGAAATGTTGAAAGAGGCAAGGAAGTGGTCTGATATAGGATGAGGATCGAAGGAGAGATCAGCGACAGAGCAGTTTCTAGAGAGGACAAGATCAAGAGAATGGCCATTAGTATGGGTGGGGGAGTTGGTCCAAAGGTGGAGAATAGACGAAGAACTGTAGCACAGAAAGGCTAAGTGACTTGGAGGGCCAGAATCAGGCAAGTTCAGACTGTGCAACTCCATAGGGCTCTAAGTGTTGATGGGAAAATACATGGAATCCATCAATAAACTTGAAATGAGAACATGACTATGAGACGTACTGGTGTACAATACAGGCCTACAGAACCTCAGTCACAGGGAGCCTTGGCCTACTGGCCTATGGTGATCCAGGAGGGGACCCCTGACACATGAGATCTCTGAGTAAACTAGAAACAACAGCATAGCATAACATACGGTCCCTGAGGGCTTGCAATACAGGGAGCCCCAGCCCCTGAGGGTACGTTTAACTGAACATCAAAAATGAATTATGGTAACACTTTCCTTTTTCCAATGGTCAGCATGTGTCTGTTAAACATTCCTATGTTAGGAGGGGGCCCACAACTTGGCTTGTGACCACAACTTCTCAGAATCTGGACCTGATTTGCCTAACATCACACAAGAACTAAACTTGGGTCACTTAAATCCCAGGTGGCTAGTATCCTAACTATTGGTCCAAACTTACTCCCGAGCCATGTCCATATTTCCTCTCTTGTTTTAGCTAAACTAGAATCCTAGGAAGCAACCATTTTGTGAAACCAATATACCAGAGTTGCTGATTACTTAGCCCTGGCCTTGATGGAAATTGGAGCATGGCTAGAGATTGACCAGTGCCTTTACTAGTTGATATAGCAGGGCAGGGCTTCCTGCCATTAAATACACACAGGCATGTCTAGACCAGGCATATGATCCTTTAGACAGAAAAACAATGTATACTTTTTAAGGACTGTTCTGAGAATATTTAGTCAGAGTCGGGTCTTGCTTGTACTGTTGAAAATCTGGAGCATGTCTTTTTTAATTCAGTGGAGTTAATCTGAGTTTACAGAGGCATGTATGAAATTAGAATGTGTACTGATGTCTCTATGAGACAAGTCCCATATCCTTTCCATTCTTTCTGCTTCTCAGAGCCAAGAGAAAGCTGCATGAACATCTCTTTTTTGACATCTTGCCAAAATTTGAGATGAATCTCATGCTGACAAATGAACCCACCGCTCCCTCTCGAGTCTTAATCTTGGGGATCCCATTTCCCCTTTGCTCCACTCACTGTTGTTTTCTCTCTTGTATCAGTATTTTGACTAATAAGAACATAAAAAGAACAATCAGATTTAACAAAGACAAATGCAAAGTGGGTGTAATCACACAAGACAGGACCTTCCGCCTTTGCCCTGGATCCCCCTGCTTGTGTAAAGGGCACCCTCCAGATGTTTGCTCCAGGTATCTCTGGCTGGAGTGGCTACTCATGCAACTGAGGACACCAGGGCTGATCCTCCTCCCCAGGGTCTCTTCTACTGCCACAGCTGCTGCTGTTCCTCCTTCCTGTGGTCTGCTCCAACAGCTGATGGGTGGTTAGCTGGGGCGTGCACCCCCGCCCAGCCACCGCTCCAACAGCTGACAGGCAGCAGCTGCTTCCTCCAGGGGTTCAATCCTACTGCCGCAGGAGCGGAGCCCCAGAGTTCTGTCCATGTGATGGGCTTCCTGGGCAGAACCAGATTTGGGGGAATAGTAGCGGCAGGACCCACAGGTCTGCCTGTTGAAGGACTCCCCTGTTTGTCCCTGTGGGTGGATGCTGAAGGTGGGAGCAGCTCCGGCTTCCCTACCCATGTGAAAATACCCAGTATTACATGGAGAAATGAAAAACCAAAAGTACAAATATAAAATGGGGGATAATTGGCTAGGCAGTAGCACGGGAGAAAAGGATCTGGGAGATTATACAGTGCCAGGTACACGGCTGGTGCTAAATAAATAAATAAATAATCTGGCAGATCATAAACTGAACACGAGTCAGCAATGCAATACAGTCACGAAAAAGGCAAATGCCATTTTGGGACGTGAAATGCTGGAGTTGTTTTATTCAGCACTGGTGAGTGCCTCATTTTCAGTGCTGTTTCCAGTTTTGGGCACAAGGAGGATGTTGACAAATTGGAGCCCATGCCTATCCCTGACCCTGAAGGAAGTAAATATTGTAAATAGCTGTGTGCCTAACAGATGCTAATTTGAAGTTTTAGTGATTGTTTAAACTAAGCACTGATGTGCAAAAACGGTCAGGCAAAGCAGGGCCGGCCTTACCTTAAGCAGGGCCCAGGGCAGGGAAGAAATACGGGGCCCTATCTTTTCCGCCAGTGGCTACCTGGGCCTGGGCTTGGGGATGGGCAGAGGGGCACTTATTGGTTTCAAGACTGAGCAGCCATCTCCAAGCCTGAGCGGCCATTCGGCTTCTGACTGGATCACTTACCTGATCCGCTGCCAGTCTTGCTAGGGATGTGCGAATGTGGTTTGGAAGTTCGGTCCGAACTCGGTCTGTTCAGACGACACAACCCGAACACAAACCCAAATGGACTGAACCCGAACTCAATCCGAACGCTGAAATGACTGAACAGTTTGGCCGTGTTCGGATGAGTTCAGATGAGTTCAGGTGGGAGAAACGTGACCCCCTGTCAGACACAGGCAGGCACAGGGGGGTGGGGGTCAGCTGAGGAGCAGACTTCCAGGCACCAGGGGTGGAGAGGCTTGGAGTAGCAGCCAGCCTGCCCAATCACCATGCATTTTCTCCTCTGACCACTGGCTTGGCAGTCTATGATTGGACATGGGGAGGGGGCTAAACTGCACAGAGCCAATGGGGCTTGTGGTAAGGTGGGTGCAGTAAGTAACAAAAGTCATAGCCCTCCCCCCTTCCAACACCTTCTGAGCTAGTCACTGTTCCTGACAGCAGGCGTTTTCAGACGACTCCCTCTCCCAGCAGTTTTTGTTCCTTCCTATTCCTAATCCATTGCCATCCTCCTCCCACATATTTACTTCCCAAATATCAATGATTTAGATTAGATAGATTTAGGCGTTATTTTAATTTTTTTACCCATCCCTGTGTTCTTTCTCCCTACCCTCCATTGAATCCTCCCCTCCTCCCTTTATATATTCCATCCCTGATTCCCTGCCCCTGTTTTGGGATTTATTTAGAGTAGGATTAGATTGATTTAGGTTTCATTTCAGTTTTGTACCCCTCCCTGTGTTGTGAGCTGAGGGTCTGTGTTTCCCCCCCATCCCTGTGTAATATTGTATATATATAGATAGATATTAGATAGTTATAGAGATAGATACATAGTTGTAGGATTTATCTTACTAATAGAGATAGATAGAGAGAGTGTGTAGTGATTCAGTTTTATGTGTGTTTGTAGGACTAGGCCTTTGTAGTTATTAGATATTCCATTTAGTGCCATAGGTTTTAGAATAGTTAATAGCAGTTAGATTTAGTGTAGATAGATATATATAATAGATAAAAAATTTGAATTACAAAAATAAAAATAAAAATCTTTGTGTGCATTCTTTGAGTTGGAAGACATGGAGAAGGGAAGTAGAAGAGGCCGATCTGCTGCCCATAAGGCGGGCACTGGGGCTCGTGGCAGAGGTGGTAGGGGACGTGCCAGAGGAGTGGCAGCATGCAGCAGCAGCCAGAGCCCATCACCATGCCTCAAACTGCACAGACCTGATTTTGGGAGACAGGGTTCAGAGGGCCCCAGCAGTGGCACTAGTTTAGGGGTGGTTCAGCAGTGCCTCCTGCCAGCATCCTCCACTGCCATGCAGGGCACTGGTAGGCCTGCAGTACATGAGGCTGCAGCTGTCTCTGCTGCTGCTGGAGCAGGTGCTGCTTCTGATGTTCCTCCAGGGCCAGCAATGTCCCCCATTGTCGAGGCGATTCCCAGCAGTCCAGAGCTGGTGGATCCCACCCTGGCTGCTAGAGGCAGGACCCGATTCTGGGGCAATGGCAGCAGAGAGAGGAGCAGCAGCAGCAGCAGCAGCTATAGGGGCACAGGGAGAGTGGCAGCAGCATGGTGGGCAGTCCATCAGCCTCAGGGTTCCAGTACTCCCCTTCACGGGACATCACCGTGATCGGGGACAGTGAGGCAGAAGACGACACTCGTCCCGCGGAGATGTCTGCCACTGAGGCGATGGCTGTCCCTCCTCCCAGAGCTGTGTCACCACCAAGTTCTGCCCCTCCCAGCAGCGCTGGCAGCAGTGCATCACCCGATGCAGGCCAGAAGGCAGGAGGGGAAAAAAAATAATCTGTCTGGGCACATTTCAAGCTGGTGTGGGCGGATAATCTGAGGGAGGTGCAGTGCACTCTGTGCAATAAGGTGGTGAAGCGTGGGTAGGTGCTCACCAAACTTGGGACAACTGCCATGGTGAGGCACCTGAAGACATGCCACAGCACTCTGCTGCTAAGCGGGCAGGCAGGGGCAGTGGATGCCAATGGGTTCCTGACTGCAGCAGCCACGCCGGCCAGTCATCTGCCTCCTTCAGCGGGCAAGTGTCCTGCACCAACAGCTGCCTCTAGCAGCAGGAGCAGTATTCCTGATTTTGGGGGGGGGGGGG
>QEPC01013204.1:580958-592507 GCA_003113815.1 Sphenodon punctatus | reverse complement strand
GGGGGGGGGAGAACAGCAGCAGGAGCCTTGCCAGCAGCGTCAGTCCACCATGGAGGAGCTGGGGTGGGGGCAGCTGCCAAGACCATCAGCATCTGGAGGGCGGCATGGCTTTCAAGTGAAAGCCACGCGTCTGTTGGGCGAAATGATCGCGCTTGATGGACAGCCCTTCTCCATGGTACAGGACATGGGCTTTAGGCAGCTGATTGAGTTCCTGGTCCCCCAGTTTAAGCTGTCATCGTGCACCACCCTGAGTCGTCAGGTGGTGCCAGACCTGTACCGGGCTTTGAAGGAGCGGGTGAGGGAGCAGCTGGCAGGACTAGAGGGGGGCACTGTCCACTTCACCACGGACCTGTGGTCCACCAGGAACACCCAGTACGCCTACCTGGTGGTAACAGCGCACTGGTGTCAGGACCCGGAGGCAGCTTTCAGGAGTGGCAGGAGGGGTCCTGAAGCAGGGTATAGGTGGGCCCTGCTTCAGGCACAAGTAATGGATGGCCCCCACACTGCTTGGAACATTCAGGCAGCCCTGACCGCCATGGTGAGAGAGTGGGTCACGCCAGGCATGCCCTTCACCAAGGCGTGTGTGGTGACGGACAATGCGGCCAATATATTGAAGGCCGTCCGTGACGGGGGCTTCGCTAGCATCCCTTGAGCTGCACACACCCTCCATCTTGTGGTCAGGAATGCTCTGGGCTTGGGGGAGAAGGGAATTGGGGCAGGCACCCTTAGCTCCCTGATTGAGTGGGGGAGGAAGCTGACTGGGTTATTTAACTGGAGGGTGAAGGGCAGCGAGCTCCTCCAGGTCAAGCAGGCCAAGCACAGCTCCCTGGTGTACCAGCTGGTTCAGGATGTCTCCACATGGTGGAATTCCACCTTCCTGATGCTTGAGCAGCTTCTTGAGCAGAAAGCCACCTTGCATCAGGTTCAACTGGTGATGGACAGCGGGGCACCTCCAGGGTACGATGGGGCAGAATGGGAGATCCTGGCTCACAAGATCTTCATACTCAGACCGTTCTTGCCCATGACGGAGACCAAGAGCAGCTCCATCACCACCCTCAGACAGGTGACCCCTCTGGTCCAGAGTCTCCACAGGAGACTGAATGAGATTCTCGGGGGATGGGGTTGTGGCCCTGAGGTCAGGAAGCTGTCCGATGAGGTGGTTGACCTGGCGTGGCAGCTGAAGGCAGGGCTGAAGGTGCATTTTGATGAGCTACTACAGCGGGAGGAATATGTCCTGGCAACAATGCTGTACCCCAGGGTCAAGGACAGCATGACTCTATGGCCACTGGAAGTGAACTGGTAGAGAAGGTCCATCAGGCAGAGTGGACTATGCAGCAGGATGCCCCTGGGAATGGTGGGCGTGGGAGCAGCCACCCCTTTCAGCCAGCTGGGTCTATCCCTGCCCCCAGCCCTAGCAGTAGCAGCACCACCACCCCTATTGGCAGCAGCAACAGAAGCAGCTCGTTGTATGTGCAGGCCACTCTGGGGAGCATGGCACTGTGCACAATAGGACAAGCAGCATGGCTGAGGGGAGTGGTAGAGGTCGTGCCCATGCAAAACTACCAGAGGGAGTACGACTGCACCTCAGCACCGTCGAGACCTACCTGGAGGAGGAGCCATGCATTGAGCCCAGCAGCGATTCCTTGGCCTACTGGGCCGGCAACGCCAACATGTGGCCGGCCCTGTCCAAAGTGGCCAAGGGTATACTGTCCTGCCCACCAACCAGTGTCCCCAGTGAGCGGGTGTTCTCCATAGTGAGGGACATTTGCTCCCCGCACCGCCTAAGACTGGGGGCCAAGTTGGTGGAGCAGTTGCTCTTCCTGAAGGTGAACCTTCCACTGCTGGGATTCCCTGAGCTGCCCCTGGTAACGGTGTACAAGGATTGACGGTGTGGTGGCACACGCCATCCCATGCCAGGGGCAGTCTTGGGACGGGGCTCCTCCTCCTCTATCTGGGCTACTGCTGCTGTGCTGAGGTGCTGTCCCTCACTCCCAATGCCTAGCTCCCGCCCTGCCTCTCTCTCTCTCTCATATTAGACTGCCTTGGCCAGCTTATCTGACTGACCGCATGACGCATGACGCAGGGTGGCAGCATTTTGGGAAACAAACTGTAAGCCTGCCAGCCGGCTTCTGGCTAGACAATCTCGGCCCGCCTATCTGACTGTCTCTCTCTCTCTCTCTCTGCACAGTCTTTGCCAGCTTATCTGAGTGCCCTGCCAAGGTCCCAGCCTGCCTTCCCTACTGGTATTTATATTCTAATTAACTCAAACCCCCTATTTCCATTTTGACACCAAATGAGCTTTTAGTATTATTTAAATTGATGATTGATTTTATTCTGTATATTGGGCACAGGTTTGCCCTCTTTCCTTCTTTCTCTTCTTTCTTTGATATATGTATGTACTATTTTGATTTTCATTGCAATGGCCTTTGGTCACGCTGGAATAACTGAACTGAACTATTTCCTTATCCCCATGAAAAAATGAAGCACATCTATCAGTCCAGGGCAGCAAAAAGAAAAGAAAGGAAGGAGAAAAAAGCTCAGGATGAAAAGGGGAAGCAGATCCTGGATCAGAATGTTGTATGGGTGATGAAAGGGTCTCTGATTTTGATCTTCTCATTTTGTTCTTTCTTTCTTTCTTTTATTGTATTTATATGCTGCTCCCCATGCCTACGGCATCTCAGGACGACCTCCAACACAAATAAAACAATTCATTAAAACATTAAAATCTGCAATATCATCATTAAAACCCATTTAAAACACCCCCCCCCCAATTTAGCCCACCCTCCCCTCTCCGCCTCTGAAGGCCTGGGAGAACAGCCATGTCTTACAGGCCCGACAGAAGGCCAACAGACTCGAGGCCAGCCGTGCTTCCTCTGGGAGGAGTTCCACAACCAGGGCCCAGCCACTGAGAACGCCCTCTCCATTGCAACCCCCCATTTTACACGGGGGACCTCCAGGAGGATGCCCCCGGTGGACCGGAGGGTCCGTCTTGAGTCACGGAGGGTGAGTCGGTCCCTGAGGTATCCAGGTCCAAGACCGTGTAGGGCCTTATAGATCAAAGTCAAAACCTTGAATCTGGCTCAGCATGTTATAGGCAGCCAGTGCAGTGCAAGGAGCACCGGTGCTATGTGCTCTTGTCGTCCGTCCCTGTTAAGAGATGGGCCGCCGCATTCTGCACTAGCTGCAACCTCCAGGCCAGCATCAGGGGAAGCCCCATGTAGAGCACATTACAGTAGTCCAGCCTCGAGATGATGAAGGCATGGATCAAAGTGGCCAGGTCGGGACTGGAGATATACAGGTGCAGCCTCCACACCAGATACAGCTGGCAGAACGCTGCCTTCGCCACCACATCCACCTGCTGATCTAGACGGAGACCCGCGTCCAATAACACCCCCAGACTCCAAACCTGCTGCGCCACGGAGGAGCGCACCCCCTCCACAAGAGGGGGCAACACTTCCCCCGCCCGGCCTACCACCATCACCTCTGTCTTATCGGGATTGAGCTTCAGTCTGCTCTGCCATAACCAACTCACCACGGCCTCCAAACACTGAGACAGCATGGAAACGTCAGGGCCTGGGCCGGCTGAAAAAGAGAGGTAAAGATAGTGTCATCAGCATATTGGTGGCAACGCACACCAAACCCTCTCACGATCTCCCCCAGGGGCTGCATATATATATATTAAACAGTAAAGGAGACAGGATTGAACCTTGCGGAATACCACAGTCCAGGGCCCGGGGACTAGATGTTTCTGCTCCCAGGACAACCCGCTGGGTCCTCCCTGAAAGGAATGACTGGAACCAACCAAAGGTGGTCCCATCCAGACCCCCCAGGTCACGCAACCATCTCAACAGCAGCTCATGGTCCACTGTATCAAACGCGGCCGAGAGATCTAGATGGATGCAGGACGTTTGACACTACTGGTCCTGCTAGATCTCTGGCTGATGCTGATGCCAGTGCTGATGCTGGTGGACAATCAGCTTGATGCTGTCTAGGTGAGCCTGGAGCTGCAAGGCCACTGCCCATTCAATAACTTTTCCTAAAAAAGGAAGGTTAGAGACGGGTCGGTAACTGGCAAATGCGTCCACATCCAAGGATGACTTCTTCAACAGGGGGCACACCATGGCCTCCTTGAGACCGGGGGGCAAACTCCCCTGCCAAAGGGACACGTTGACAACCCTCGCCAGCACCGGCCCCAGTATCTCCCTGGAGACTTTCACCAACCAGGACGGGCAAGAATCTAATTCACAACTGGTGGCCCTAACCGACCCCAGGATCTCCACAGCATCGGCTGATGTCACTTCCCGAAACTCATCCCCAAAAGATGAACCAGATGGCGCCCCCATCATCTCACGCTCAGTTACTACTGTCTCTAATCCAGTGTCGAAGTTGCTCTGGATCCGAGCAATCTTGTCTGCAAAGTAGATGGCAAACTCCTCACAGCGGGCCTGGGACAAGTCCCTGTCCAGGCAGAGGGAGGTCGGACTGACCAGCACCCGCACCACCCGGAACAGCTCCGCTGGATGCACCTTTGCAGACGCTATGAGGGTGGCAAAGAATTCTTTCTTTGCCATCCTCACAGCCTCAACATAGGACTGCAAATAGGCCCTATGGAGAAGTGGGTCGGATTCAGAGCGAGTCCAATGCCAGCGTTGCTCTAGTCACCTGCCTTCTGCTTCATACCTCGCAGCCCCTCAGTAAACCAAGGGGCCCTGCAACATCAAGACAGGGACAGAGGACGTCTCAGCACCACCCTGTCAATGGCCTCCCCAAGCAAGATGTTCCAAGCCCGGACGAGTTCATCAACAGAGCAGCTGGTGAAGTCCAGGGTTAGCTCCCTCAGGGCCTCCTGCAACCATTGAGGTTCCACCAGCCTCCGAGAGCAGACCATCCTAACTGGTACCTTCCCCTTCTGGGGGTGGTGCACTAAGAGACCAGTCGTAAGGAGGTAATGATCCATCCATGACAAGGGCATAGCTGTTACATCCCCCACTACCAGATCACCCTCCTCAAGGCCAGAACAGAACACCAGGTTGAGGGTATGCCCCCCTCCCCCACATGAGTCAGGCAGCTAAAAACTTGGGACAAACCCATGGTTGCCATGGTGGCCATGAAATCTCGCTCCACCCCTACAAGGCCGGTGTCGGTATGGGCATTGAAGTCCCCCAGGACCAAGGCCCTAGAGGAGCCCAACGCCACCACCGAGACCAGCTCCGCTAGAGCGGAGAGGGATGCTACTGGGCAGGAAGGGACCCACTACACCAGCAGCACCCCCAAATTAGCAGCACCCCCAAATTTCTCCCAGCCAAATCAACCACCACATGGAGGGCCTCGATCCCAGGAATATCTGGAACTGGATACCTCCTAACTGACCATGTCTCTTTAAAAATCATAGCTATGCCACCTCCCCAGCCCTCGGTGTGAGGCTGATGCTGCATGGCATACCCGGCCAGAATGAGATCTGCCATAATAGACCCCGCCTCCTCGTCCAGCCAGGTCTCCGTTATACATGCGAGGTCCGCCGCCCCATCCAGAATCAAATCCCGGATTATCGGGGCCTTGTTAACTACGGACCTCGCATTCAACATCAGTCCCCCACTGAGGGACCCTGGACCCGGCACCCCAGGACCCTCAGGTGGGGCACAGGCTCTCTGAAGCCCCACAAGGACCCTAGAGCCCCTGGGTGCTTGAGCCCTCTGCCCCCATCGACCATACCATTCACAACCCATGACGACCCTAATCGCCATCCCCTCCCCCCCATCCACATCATCCTGACCCCCTCCTGTCGGCTGCTCCCCCAGAGGCACACTCCCCCCCAATCCTCTCCTCTTCTTCCCCCCCACCTGAGCCTCCCCCTCTCACTGGGAGGCTCTCCCCCCCTCCCCCAAAGCAACCTCAATTCTCTCACCATGGGGGAAAGCCTCCACCCTTCCCCCCCATCACTTCCCCCATGCCCTGGGATTCCTCCTCTCACCAAGAATCCCCCCCAGGACTCCCCCTCTCACAGGGAGTCCCCCCAACCCTCCCCAGGGGCCACCTCCCCTCCTCTCACCAGGGGGGTTGGCCCTATCCACCCTAACCCACTCCTCATGACCACCACACCCAAGCCACCCCCACCTCATCCCCCCCAGAACCCCTTAAACCTACAAGTTAAACACAAGATGAAAGCTGCCCACCCTTAATTCTCCCAGTCCCACTAAGAGCCAGCGGGTCTAGCAACAACAGCGGCAGCAGTGGTATCGGCCGGGAAGCAGCAAAGATGGTGTCTGTCGACCAGAGGGGCCCCCGGGTGCCCCGGTCCAGCCAACGGCCGACACCCTTTGGGTATCGCCCTTCGGGCTGGCACCCACAGGGCCCCGCCCTGGGTGTTATTACCTGGGGAAGGAAGAGCAGAGTGGCAGTAAGCTCCTGCAATCAATACAGCCCAATCCCCACAGCAGCAGCCAAAGTTTAGTCCTTAACTTTGTAACTTAAGTTTAATAAGTGTTTCACTTGCAATCTGTTAATGTCATTTCACTTTAGTAACCTCTCTCTGAGGTAAACTCTCTCTGACCAGCCCTCCTGCTGCGGGACTGAGCAGGGAAGCTGCTGGCTCATTCCCAGGGCAAGGAGGAGCCACGCCACATGCAAGAACTCTCACAAGTGGTCCCCCAGTTTTACGTGTGTGCGTGCATGGGCCCTTGTAGGCACCCCCCAACAACACACCTGCCCCAGGCTCCATAGACCCTCTGGGCGACCCTGACCGACTTTACTCTGGGTCCAGCGGTTGGATCCCAACTGTGGTGGCAGTTAGCCTGGGCTTCCCTGAGTCAGAGCCAAGGATAGTCCCCACCACAGTTCAGATCCAGCCTGGGGAAACATCTGCCAAACGCATTTCAACGTGAAGGTGACATCCAAGTTAAACCGCTTTAAAGCATGTTAAACTGCACCACCATCGTGTTTGAAAACACCCTTTGCCAGTCTTAAAAGCTTTCAGTTCACCATAGATCAACTGGAGTTGTCCATAGCCAAGTGCATGCTCACTATGAAGTGGCCTTAGAGGCACAAGGAGGCAGGCTTCGGCTTCTTCTGGCGATGGAAGCCCATTTGCCTGTAGCTGCAGCCAATTCCATGGACCAGCTATGGACCATTTACCACAGCCTTGCGGAGCACCAGTGATCTGTTGACCATAGTTTGAAAATCACTGATTTAGAGAATCTTAAAAAGTGTCATTTACACTTCGTCAGAGTTGGAAAGAGTCAGTGGCACTGGGTTATATCGGAGCGGTAAGAGGGGGACGATACGGATAACTGTCACCATCTCTGATAGGAATGGAGGGGCCTAAAATTGATGTTTTTCAATTCCTACAATTGAAAAGTGTGTTCACGACCCCAGAGTTAATGGATAGTTTCAGCAGAGATCCTGTAGACATTGAGACAGTCTTATTTAGTATTACTAGATTCTGAGGAAGATTATCTAGAATACACGAAGAACTTACGTTGTTTTTTTAATATCCCAATTACATTCTAAAGTGGGAAAAGGACTTAAAATGGCAACTCACCAAAATAGAGATCAAATAAATTTGGAAGCATATGCACAGCTGTGTATCTGCACTTGAAGTTAGAGAGACACAGCTTAAAATAATGGCTAGATTTTACTTTACGACATCTCAGCTAAAATTTGGTGTGAATCATGGGAATGGAATAGGTTGGAAGGGCTGTGGCCAACAGGGATCCCACCTATGTTGCCTCTGGGAATGTGTATACGTTCAGCAATTTTTGGAGACAAATATAGACATTTATTAATAAGGTCAATGGTTCTATAGTGCCTTTCAAGCCAGAGATAGCCCTATTAGGGGTATATCTGGTGAACTTTACCTTTAAGTTGAATCAAGTTTCCTGTAAAATGCTGTGTTTAGTGGCTGTAAATATAATTTCCAGACACTGGAAATCAGTTGGACCTTTGCCACTTCAAGAATGGATCAGCCATGTCTGGTATCTACTTATGATTATGATGGAGAAATTAATGGCAGAAGGAAAGGATAAAAGAGAAGACTTGGAAGCCATTTGGTCCTTGACCATCTCTGCCATTGAAGAAAAAGAATATCCAAAGAACAGCAGAGCAATATTATTTCACCGGTATTTTTGAAAGAAGTGAACTGTTTATATGAGTTCAGATATGATGTACCACCTTATATTGTAGGTTACGATGATTTTTTATATTGTATGCAAGAGATACTGTGTATAACAATTTAAAAAAAGAAAAGGAATGGAGGGGCCTCAGTAATTCATAGGATCAGGAGCTATTTTTATGCAGGGCACATTTCTTACCATACAGCTGAGGTGCTGCAGGTAGGATACTATGCATGTGAAATATTCATGTGCTAAAGAAAGAATTTTATTTCACAGTCAAAGAAGAAAACAGTGCAAGTTTTTTCATCTATAAAAGGGACTCATCATGCCTCTAAGCACCTCTCCTGCCTGTATGACGCAGCAAAGGTTTTGAACTACACATATTAGGCCATACCTTCCAGTACAACACGTCTGCTTCTGTCCTTCACTGCCAGCCCTTTGAAGACCAACCCAATGCAATGCAGATCCTCATTGGTGTGCATCTGGCTAGAGTAGCACCTTGGAACAGGAGCTAGAGCTGTGACTGCTTTAGCAGAGGACTCTGGAAACCAGGAAATCATTTCAGCACTTGCTTAAGCCCATCTCTATTCAGTAGATCACTTGAGCGTGTGGTTCCCAAGGTTTTTGCTGTGTGGCCCTATTTTGAGACTTCAATAAAACCACTGAGCCCAGAGAACAACAGCCATGAAGAGTAGATTGAATATGGTTTTGAGTCAGGATTCCATTCACAGATAGGGTGATCCCACTTGGTCCAAATCCACTTTGAGATTCTCTGCATAAGCACATGTATACGTCATGCTGAAATCAACATGTGAAAGTAACGATGGGCATATGTACTTGCAGATCTGCTAAACTGGGACCCCAGTTGCTAGTCTTTTAAACTGGTACAGTTGACTGAAAAGGCTGGGACCATGGGGCATAGAGCTTGGATGCTATTCTTAAACTGGAGTTACCAACACACCCTCCAGCGTGCACATCTCATGAAGCACTAGCAAAGCTATACCTTTCGCATGACTGCCCTCAATTTCACACCTGCCGGCCACACAGTAGCTGCTTTCAGATGCCCCTGAAATTTATCATTCCTACACAATCTGCATGAAATCGGTTCATTTTCTCCTTGCAATCCCCCCATGAAATCAGCCCATCTTCCAAAAAGTGCGTGAAATTCTCAAGCGTGTTATAGATAAGTGTCGCCTCCCGCATCTTACAGCAACAGGCCACACCAACACACCATCCCTTCTACCAATTTGTATTTACTGACACTGACATGTAACAACAAAGCCTCCATCAACATACAAGGGACAGGGTGATTTGCAGCTACCCTTGAAATTGCCAAAATCAATTGTGCATGCATCCCTAAACATTTATTTTATTTAAGAGGGAAAGCTTTCTTAGCCAGTGTGACTTCATTCTGTATGGCGTCTTTCATATCCGTTCCACCTCACAGTACTGTATAGATTGAAATAATACATGCTAGTAGATAGAAAATTTAACAAAGTACTAGCAAAAAAACCCCAAAACCAGAAAGAAGTCAACATAGGGTAATTTCAGACGTGTAATCGCCATGTCCAACCATGTACTGGGATCCGTTTCGGATTCCGGTGAGGAATCAGTCCAGCTGTCTTTTAGAAGTGCCGGCTGATTCTTACAGGGGATCGGGGAGGGGGCAGGGCTGCGACTTGCAATGTGCGGCTGCACAACCCTGCCCCCCATGCTCCCCTGGCCGCCCGCCCTCCAGGAGACGGGCGGGCGTAGCAGCCAATGCAGCCGCTGCGGCCGATCCCGCATCGGGGTCTGGGCCACAGTCCGGAATTGGTGGAAGGTAACAGATGTTACTTTCTGCCGATTCCGGACTGTGGTCCAGCTAACCACGGTTCTGGACCTCCAGTCAGCCGGAGGTCCAGTACTGTGGTGAACATCTGGTGGAATGCACTACAGAAGTTATGGTAACGCGGCCACCACAGGGGGTTCACTGTGGTTGACATTGGTATCGTAACATCTGAAATTACCCATAGTGACTGAAGAGAGGTCCCCAAACTGCGGGTGGTAACCCCATTGGGGTCACACCCTCTGCAGATGGGGTCATGATCCCAATTGATATTCTATATACTGTGCATGTGTTTGCTGGTGTCTGATGTCATAGGATTATATCCGCACGCTCCCCCACCCCCAGAAGGGGAAAGGACCAGTTAGGATGGTCCGCCCTCGGAGGCTGATGGAACCTCAGCGGTTCCAGGAAGCCCTGAGGGAATTAACATTGGTCCTGGATGGTCACTCTGTCGATGAGCTGGTTCAGTCTTGGAACATCTTGCTGGAGGAGGCCATCGACAGGGTGGCTCCGAGACGCCCTCTACCTCAGTCTCGTCACTGCAGAGCCCCTTGGTTTACCGAGGGGCTGCGGTGTATGAAGCAAGTAGTCAGGAGGCTGGAGCGACGCTGGCGGCGTACTCGCTCTGACTCCGACCGACTTCTCCATAGGGCCCATTTGCGGTCCTATGTTGAGACTGTGAGGGCAGCAAGGAAGGAGTTCTTTGCTGTCCTCATAGTGTCTGTGAAGTCACGTCCGGCGGAGCTGTTTCGGGTGGTGCGGGGGTTGGTAAGTCTGGCCTCGCTCCACCTGGACGGGGACTTGTCCCAGGCCCGCTGTGAGGAGTTTGTCATCTACTTCGCAGACAAGATCGCTTGGATTTAGAGCGACTTTGCCACTGGATTAGGGGCAGTAGGTAGAGAGCGCGAGGTGATGGAGGCCCCGTCTGGTCCATCTTTGTGGGAGGAGTTTCAGGAAGTGATGCCGGCCGATGCAGCGGATGTCTTGGGGTCTGTGAGGGCCACGTGTTGTGAACTTGATCCATGCCCGTCCTGGCTGGTGAAAGTCTCCAGGGAGACGTTGGGGACGGTGCTGGTGGGGGATAGTGAATGTGTCCTTGCAGCAGGGGAGGTTGTCACCCAGTCTCAAGGAGGCTGTGGTGCGCCCCCTGCTGAAGAAACCATCTTTGGACGTGGATGCCCTCGCCAGTTACCGATCTGTCTCTAACCTTCCCTTTTTAGGGAAGGTTATTGAGCGGGCAGTGGCAATCCAGCTCCAGGCACATCTAGACAGCATCGGTTTCCTGGACCCGTTTCAATCTGGGTTCCAGCCTGCAGGGGTGGGACCCCGGGGTAATTACCAGATACCGGATTTACCAGTTTCCGGTTCTCAAAGAACCGGATTCCCGGATTAAATCCGGTACCGGTTTTATTTCATTGATTTCAATGGGGCACTGTGTCTCCATTGAAATCAATGAAATACAATTAATTCCTCTCCCCTTCCCCTCCCAGACTGCGTGGGTGGAAGGGGGGACACCCCCCCCACCCTGCCCAGCCTGGAGAGCGCACCCCCCAGCACCAGCGGCCGCGGCGTCCCTGCAGCCGCCGATAAATATAGACCCGATCCCTGGGGGG
>QEPC01013204.1:554303-565936 GCA_003113815.1 Sphenodon punctatus | reverse complement strand
TTTTTTTAAAAAAAAACTTTTGTGCTGGGGCTTTAAGTTTTTTTACATTGCAGCCATTTTTAAATGGCTGCAATGTAAAAAAATCCGGTACCCCGAAATCCGGTACCGGGTCCGGATTACCGGGTCGAATCCGATAATGCCGGTACGCCCGTTACCGGCATTATCAGATACCGGATTCTACCGGTTTCCCACCCCTACTAGCTGGGGCCTCGCAGTTGCCTGGCTGGGCGGCAGGCTGCAGTCAGCTTCTCTCCCAATAAGTTGTTCTGCCTCCCCGCCCTGGCTCCTGTCCCCATCCCTCACCTTCCTCTCCTTCCTAGTAGCACTCCAGCAGCACAGCAGCAGCAGGGGGACACAGGGATACCCATCCGGCTGGGAGATAAAGCTGTTTGTTTACAAACAGCTCCTCCCCACGTGCTGATCAGAAGGTTGTTACCTTGTAAAGAAGGTTCTTGGAGATGGCTCCCAACATTCTCACAACTGGGTTGTGCACGCTCATCCTATCCAAATAATAGACTGCATGATGGTCTCAAGCTCCTCTAGTATAAAAAGCACTCTCCTCCTCAGAATGACAGTTCCTTTCAACCCTTTCTAGAAATATAAGAAAAAAATTTCATGCGGGCTGGAAGGGTGGGTGTTGTGAGAATATTCGGAGCCATCTCAAAGAACTTTGTTTACAAGGTAGCAACCTTCTATTCTTCTTCGAGTGGCTCCTCACATACTATTTTTACATGGCTCCGCCGGGTGGGGGGATCTGTGGGCGCGCCAGTGCATGGATGGGGCATGCACACAGCTGCACATGCATCCCCACTCACTTCCCACTCATTCACACCCATGGAGTAATCGCCGTTTCCCCCAGTTGCTCCATGCGTGGGGACGAGTGGGGTGTGTGTGGGGTGTGTGTGCGTGGGGATGCGTGTTAGGCAGGCGCGCATGCACCCCCACTCACCATGGATGTGTGCACCGCATCATTCACATGGGGCTCCCCCACCTCTGAATTTTTTCAGAGTGAATTAATTCTGTTATTTACATATATACAAATTGTATACAGTTCATGTAATTAAGTTAAGAATGTGAGTGTAGACAACATATACAATTCATTCTACAGAATGAAGTTCTGTAGAAACAGACTTAATGCACTCTGAAAAAATTGTTCCTTGTGAAATGATGATAATAAATTAAAATTTAATAATGGAAAAATGTGAAAGTTTAGTTATTGATTAAAATGAACAAAAGTATGTATGGTAAGGAATTAAGTACATATATTACATGTATGTTGATGTCCTAAAATATTAAATATTGCTCAAATTCTGAAATAATTTCTGTTTTTTGGCGTTTATGTTTTGTTACAATGTATGGAGTGGAAGGTTTTTTGAATTGTAATTGTACTGAGTTTATGGGTTTTTTTGTATTTTAAGAAAACTCTTGTGCATTTAGTTTTTTTTAAAACTGTTACATTTTTTGTTTTGGTTAATTAGCATAAGCCTTCAGTCAGCATTAACTGGCATCGCACCTGGTCAGCAGACAGACAGACAGACAGACACACACACACACACACTTGATGCCTTGTAAACTGATGTCTAGCTAACAAATGGCAAAAACAGAGTGTTCTGTCTTAAAGCAACCTTGCCACAGGAGTTCTCTAGCTAAGAAGGCAATGCAGGAGTTCCTGGTATCTGGGTTAATTATTTCCCCCAACATTTCCTTGCATTGAGCTCCATGTGGGTTTTAGTGAGGCACCACAAGAACAATTTTCTGTGTCCTGCAGTTTTTTAAAAGGGTTTTTCTCAGTTGATTTGCAAACTGTTGGACAAAATGTAGAGAAAATGATACAAAAATTAAAATTAATGTTTTAATAACCTTTCATGGGACAGCACTGTTCAGGGTGAAATAAATTTGAATAGTTTTCACTTATAGTAACTCATGATTACTGTTGCTACTGGATCCCCCTTGGCTATGGGATGGGAAGGCCTGAAAAGGTTGCAGCCTTCTCAAGAGGTGGAATTTGTGAAAAGAGCACCTGTCTGCCGCTACCGCAGTCTGATGATTCACACACAGCAGTGCACCCAAGAGCACACCAAATCTGAGTGACCAAAGGAGATTGGACCCTAGCAATGACAGGCATCCTTATATGTCCCAGGTTACAGGGCCAGCCAGCCATCATCATTTCAGTCTTGTCTGGATTCAGCTTCAATTGACTCTCCTACGTCCAGCCTCCAATGGCAGCTGGGCACTTAGGTAAGCACTGAGATTACAGTACCCAAAATCAGACACCACTTTTGAAAATGTAGACCTTAGACTGAAAGCGTGGAATGGATTGATGTTAAAGTTAGTCAGAATTAGTGCTGAAACAAATATGGCATTTAGTCCTTGCAAAAACAACAACAAAACAAACAAACAAGCAATCCAAATTGCATATTCATTCCCACAAAGATCCAAATTTGTCTTTAGCACCAGTGCAAAATTAACTTATTTGTACCTTATTCATTTGTTTCATTCATGTCAGCATTTTGATTCACTTTGATACGTTGGTGTGGCAGGGTGCTGCCACAAACTGCCTTTAGAAAGAATGGCTAAGGCTGTGTTCTCACCTGTGGCAGCGGTGACGGCAGTAGGAGCGGTGAGGGAAGACGGGCAGCACAGAGGAGCCGGCCGACGGCAAAAGAACCGGTGCGAACGGGAATCTGCCGCGACTTCTCTTGCGCATGTCAGGGCAGGATTTTGCGCCCTGACATGCGCGAGAGAAGCAGTGGCAGATCCCCATTCACACCAGCTCTTTTCCCATCAGCCGGCTCCTCCGCGCTGCTGCCATCGCCGCTGCAGGTGAGAACACAGCCTAAGGCAGTTACAATGGTCCTTTAAGAAACCAGTAGGTGCCATGAACTGGGCCTATATAAAGGAAAGCTAAGGAGTTTAACATGGCAGTTAGCTGGAGACAGAGCCAGAGGAAGAATCTCTTCTACAAGCTACAGTCTGCCCAGGCAAGAAAGCCTGCAACAGGCCAAAGAGGAGGCCTTAAAAACTACTCCAGACCCTGGCTGCTAAAGAAGAATAGGCCGCACTGGAGAGGATTCACAACACGTGAAGGTGTGATTGTTCTATGTTGTCCCTTAGGCTGGGACAAGCCTTCACTGGTGGGTTTTAGGCCTGGCTAAAAGGGGCAAAGTGGAGGCCAGGACCAAATTTAGGGTACCAGACCTTCTAGAAAGGGTGCTGCTGACACCCTGAGTCCTGTGGCAATGTCCAGGCTAATTNGGAGGCCAGGACCAAATTTAGGGTACCAGACCTTCTAGAAAGGGTGCTGCTGACACCCTGAGTCCTGTGGCAATGTCCAGGCTAATTCCCCAATGCCCAGATTTGAGGGGCCGTGCCACAGTTGGCACTTCAGCTGCTTTGATCCTGAGCTGAAACAAGTACTCAGAAAAATACCATTAAATATACCCTACTCTACCCACCCAAATTGAAAATGGCAGTTTGGGTATCTGTTTTGGTTATTCCGTTCCCCAACCCCTTTTTTTGGGGGGGGGGGGCAGTTATTTTGGTTATTCAGCCATTTTTTTATTTTGGTTATGTTGCCAAAATGATGTAACCAAAATATTGAAATGACTGACAAACTGAATAACTGAACTGAAAAACCAAAATGGAATGCTGAACTAAATGGCTACAGAGTACCCATTTTGGTCGTGGTATTCAAAGGGCAACCCAAAAATGCAAATAATACCTAAACATTGTAAATGTACTGACTGTTTCAGCTCCACTTTGTTCTTCATGTTTTGGTACTTTCATGACGTTATTATGCATTACATTGCACAGATGGAGCGATCACATTTGTATTGCTTTAAAAAACATTAAATAGTATCATTGAAGACACAAAGTCCAGAATACAAAATGCTGAAATACTGAAATGACTGCAGTTCCAAATTGCCAAATCCTAAAGTGATTGATATCCTGGTACAGACTCCAAAGTGAAGTTTCAAAACTGCAAAGATGGAAACGAATCCCATTTTTTATTTGCTTTGCTAAAACAGATGCAAACATACTGAATATGTCCAGTTTGGTATTTACACTGAATATCCATTTGAACTTTAGTCAGAATACATAGGGATTTTTTTTTAAAAAAGAACAGCATTTTTGACTATCTGTCCTCTTTAAATCTGGGGGATGAGGAAACTGAGACACAACATTCCAAAGTGTCCATTCAAATATATGTATGCCTAATATGAATTTACTTTGATCCCTAAATTGGATTTAGATACCTAATGTTGGACACTCAGGTTTGAAAATATTTTTCTAACTGTTTTTCTGAGGTCAAGGCATCCAGGAATCCTCATACCCAGCTCTGTGCTCTTAACAGCTAGAACATATTTTTTGTGTCAAGAACTATATTTTTCCTGCTATTTTAGAGCCATGTGTAGCTCTCCACATGTTAGTTCTAGGACAATGACTGTGTTTCAGTCTGCATATTTCCTAGCTGGTTGTATTTTTGCTTCTGTGAATGCATGTAGGTATTGATGTACATCGGTCTTGTTGAATAGCCTATGAACTGGAGCTCTGCAAGGAAGCCCAAAAAACCATCCTGTGCCCATCTCTCCCTGAAGACTTAGCTGCCATGCCCACTCACTTCCTCAATGAAAAACAAACCAAAAATGGTCCCATCTACACTCTGTTCCCATTCTGAAGTCCCACAAAACTGTGGGGAAACTTGCTTGCTCCCTGCCTATCAGCTAAATGAGCAGGCAACAAGTCAGCCCTGCCTGCCTGGTAGGACCGGTTGCCCAGCTACTCCCCAGTCTGAGCACAAGCATGCTCCGACAAGAGATCACAGGGGCACACTTCTGCCCACAGGAGGGGAAGTTTTCCTGCTTCTGCAAGTGGGGGTCCAAGGACCCATCGGACCCATTTGCAGCAGGTTCTTCTGCAAGGTTCTAATACCAATGCGGATGTTTAGCTTTGGTAGTTAAGAAGATGAAGAACAGAAAGAATGAGGGGGTTTTGTTGTTGGTTTTTTTCCTAACATAAAACATATACTCTAGGCTGGCTTATATCATTACTCTGTCATATTAATTCTGAGTGTTTCATTTGAAGAGTCCTATAACTCCATCAGAAGCTATTTTCCAAAGGCCGTTGGAAAAAGGCAAGGAAAACTGTATGCTGTTGGCTCATCAAATGGTAATTGTTAAGAAATGGGAGGAGGAAGGTGAGTGATGGAGAAAGGGCAGCCAAATTTGGTGGGGAGGGAGTAGAGGAGGGACAATATGGGCAGTGGGAACGAAGAGCTAGGTAACTGATTTGGAGAGTGGATAGAGAAGTAACCTTGCTGTTAGTTTTAAAAAGCATTAAATGTGCTTGTTGGGGGTGTGTATTTATTTATTTATTTATTTTATAAATTTGTACCCCGCCCCTCCTGCAAGCAGCCTGGGGCGGCTTCCAACAATAAAATATCATACATAAAAGCAATTTAAAACCATCAATAACCATACAAAACATTAAAACAGGGCTCAGGACCTTCATTTAACCAATAATAAATAAACAATGAATAAATAAATTACCCTCCCTCCCCCCCTCCCCAAAGGCCTGGGTGAACAGCCAGGTTTTACAACTTCGCCGGAATGTCAACAGGCTGGGGGCCAGGCTATTGTTGGGCTATACATTGAATGGGCAATAGGGTGGCACCCAGGAGGAAGGGTTTTAACCTTTACTCAATGGGGATTCAGTTCATCCCACATAGAGAGACAGCACACAAGGCCCTGCTGTTTTCAAAGGAATGAATGAGATTGTGGACATTTTTAAACGAGTATGGCTAGATGTGTGTGTGTCCACTGAGTGGAACAGCCATAGAGCGTCCACTCAGGTGGAGTGTGTGGGAAGGGATTCTAATGGGAGGTTCCCTGGGTGGGTACTGACCCAGTCCCCATGTATTCCCCCTGTCATGGACCATGTGGGAAGGGGAATCGAGCAACGCTGACCTTTGAAATTGACATGTCCTGGCCGAGTGCTAGGAAACCTGGGCTCCCCAGCACTCCCAGCCAGTTAACGTACCTTGCAAAGGCTGTTTTCCCACTTACGGGGCCTCTGAACACAGACCACTCAGCTGACATGGCTGGCTGCCTCCTTTCATATGGGCTGGGGATGCGTGGGCATCAGCTCCCCCGCACTTTTTGGCTGCCCCCACACAGCATGCTCCAGCTTTTTTGCGTGTTCAGTGCTCAGTGAGTGGCCAAGAGTGGGTGCTGGGTCATGGGAGCACCCACACACCCATCCTTCACTCGGGCGTTCTTGTGGGTGGTTGTGTCTTATTTAAAAAAGACCAGTGGCTTTGTTCACACAAGCAGGTGAAAGTAAGTTGCTGGTCAAGAGGAACAGCATTGGAGATATAATCTCACCACTGCATCTGTTCAGACCAGCACAGCTGTGAATAAATAACAGCCCTCTTCCCCCAATTTCCCATGCTTTTAAAAAAGGGGTAGTAACTTCCCCTTTTGTTCACTACAATCTCTCTGCTTTTGTCAGCACACATAAGGGTATAGCAAGTTAAGGGGTTGTTCCCTCTTACCTCCTCTTTGTGTGAACCAGCCTTTCAGTGGTTCAAACTCCTTATGCTGGCCCTCTGCACACAGGTGAATTTTGTTCTTTGGTTAAGCCACCAGTACCTTGCAAAGTGATAGTTTCCCGCCTTTGGGTGGCAGAGAAGTGCTCTGCAACTTTTTGACCCAAGGAGACAATACCGAAGTGCTATTATTGTCCTCCCGTTGTGGGAATCAGGAAAGTCAAGGGCAAGACAGGTAGCGGTGGGTTGCTATCCATTTCAAGCTCACTGTTGCATCAAGTACTTTGTTTTCTCTTTAGTTCTCTACCTTACTTCAGCTCACTCAAGGCCACTTTAGAAAAGCCTGGAAATTGATTAATCACACACCTCTTTATTTAGGTCTTGCCATAAACGTTCTGTTTCATAGTCGGCAATTGGCCATGAAAGATGAACTGTTACAAGACAGATGGCTCTGGGCTATGTTTCAGGCAGTACTCAAGCTACTTAGAGCTGTTTAACACACCATGGCACAAACTATGAATCAACATGCTTGTTCTGCCGCTTAGCCACCAACTTCCCCAGTCAACCCCACCTCACCCAATAGCTTAGGAAACCAGACAATGTTCAATGCTCCTGTGTTCAACAAAAAGGATTCCTGACACAGGGGATAATTTTTCTCCCTTACAAACTATCCATCTCCCCTTTTCCACCCCCGCAGAATCATCAAACTGTACATATTTCCCCCAAATGCCATAGGAACACATACAGCCTCTGTATGGCTAACCTTCCCCGAGGGGGCCTGTGACATCTTGAAATGAGATAAGTAT
This sequence comes from Sphenodon punctatus, assembly GCA_003113815.1. Classification (NCBI taxonomy): domain Eukaryota; kingdom Metazoa; phylum Chordata; class Lepidosauria; order Sphenodontia; family Sphenodontidae; genus Sphenodon; species Sphenodon punctatus. Next base: position 558,583 of record QEPC01013204.1, on the reverse strand, counting down.
CTTTGAATGATAGCAATTAGTCCCAGAGGAAATAGTTTACTTAAGGACACTGCCCCTTTATGTCTAAATTTTTTTTCCTCTTTGTCTTTTTAGTCCAGTGAATCTGTGGGGCTTGCACAGAAATTCTCCACACAGAGTCCTTCCTGCCTTCCTTCCTTCCTTCCTTCCCTTTCAGCTCTTGCCATCTGTCTTTTCTTCTTCTCCTCTGCCACTCACTCACTCTTTCTTTCCTGATGTTTGGGATTGTTGGCCCATTCCTTCCTGTGTCCTCAGAAGCACAGCACCACTGCAGCTTTGCCATTAGTTGCCCAGGTTGCTTGCCGTCCCCCTCCCTTTGTGGGTTCTGAACCTTTGTTCTCCCTCCACAGAGAAGAAGGGAGGAAGAAAAGGCGCTTACGACATGGTTTAACTATGTTGAATTTTGCTGTTAACGAATGCAACATGTTAGCAGCTTTGACACTGAATAAGCAGATTTACCCAGAGGAAAGAAAGATGTTGGGAGGGAAAAAAAACAATTGTGAAAGATAAAGGAATCACTTGAAAGTGATCTGGAAACATTATTGCTATCCTGCATCTAAGTAAAGGGGAGTCTTCCTAAATGACTTGGGGAAAGAAATTCAGAATGCTGCAGAGTGCGTCAGATGGGACAGATCAGATACTGTTACTGCTCTTGCTATTATGACTTAAAACAAGGCATGGCCTCTGCCTGCAAAATTAACATCTGGATCAGAATGTTCTCCATGTCAGGGGGCCTTTAGATGCAGGGTTTGGTTCAGGCCCATTTCTTTTGACAACAAAAATCATGGAAACTTAAACTTTACTCATGAAATTTCCACCAACAGCAGTTGGTCCAATAAAATATATCATTTGAACCACCTTGCTTCCCTCTATGAAATCTGAAGACATGCATGATATCAAGTTTTGCTACAGACTCAAAATTTAGCTCATCTTCATCAAAAGCCATGATGCTCTATTGCTCTGACACCTCTTTAACTTAGGACCTGTGGCTCTTCACAGCCATATCTGCCAATCAGGGAGAAAGTAGACACGGGGCACTTTCAGACAACCCCCTTAACGCCCATTTACCACCCATTCACCACCTATTATGCATGTTGCAGGGCTGCATAGGGTGCCAGTGCAGCCCTGCAACATGTATAATGAATGGTGAATGGGTGTTAAGAGAGTTGTCTGAAAGTACCCACCGACACATATTGGCCACAGCTAGGGAGTGGGGCGGTCCGTGGTTGCGCTGCTGCAGAGGCAGTGTGGTGCACACGGGTGCACACCCATCCCCCACGCATCCCCACACATTCCCCCCCTACAGAGCAACCTGCGTTTTCACTGGTGTGTGTTATGCGGGAGCACGCATGCATGTCCACCCACCTGCTGCTGTTTTCTAATGGGACGCATCCACTCATGTCCACTGCGTGGGCATGAGTGGGTGCGTCTTGTGTAAAAAGGGCCATTGGGTGTTTTCAGGCAAGCGCCCCCCACACATTACCCACTGCCATGGGTAATGTGTGGGAAGGCGTTTGTCTGAAAACACCCACAGAGAGAGGAGTTCTGTTCTCCTTTCCTTTCCTGTGCTGAGGAGCAGGAGGCAGCGGGGTTGTATGATCTTCAGGCATGAAGGTGATGAGGGTGGTTTTGAGCATTAGAACTGGAAAAGGAACAAAGCATATGGAGTGACTTCTGTATGAGACTTCAGAAATTTGGGCTCTTCAGCTTAGAAAAGAGATGACTAAAGAGGGATATAACAGAGAGTTATAAAATCATGAATGGTGCACAGAAAGTAGATAGGGAGCTGTTATTTACCCTTTTTCATAATTTCAAGAGGCACCCTATGAAATTAACTGGCCCAAGGGTTAAACTGGCACACAGGGAAGGACTTTTTCATACAGTGTACAGTTAACCTGTGGAACTCATTGTCATGGGATGTTGTGAAAACCAAAAATATAGCAGGGTTAAAAAAAAAAGAAGACACAGGATAAGTCCATAGAGGATAGGGCTATCAGTGGCTTCAGAGTAAGTGGTTGTGTATTGCAGCATGTGTATAAATAATCAATCAATTAATTGTCACACACACCCTGTGAAGGGAATAAATATTCCCATATCACTGAGACAGAAAAAGTTAGTGATATGACTAAGGCCACAGTGTCAGTAGCAGAATTATGTCCCAAGATGACATGGGGGGGATGGGGAGGCATCCCCTGCCGGGTCAGCTTAGGGAATGGAACACATGTTCCCGCGGCTTGACTCGGCCAGGGAGGGTGTGGGTGTGGGGAGTGATGTGCAGCCAGTTGGGCCCTCCCCCATGCTACGGACAGCACTTCGTCCCCTGCCATGATGGGCAGCCCCTTCCCCTCTCTCCCCCCCCCCCCCCATGCCAGGCTGGGCAGGCATGAAAACAAATGCGTCATTAACCCGGTTCGGCCCACTCCAGCCCACTTGGACTGCTCCTGGGTCCAGACCGTGGGCCCAGTTCCTTGTGGGCCCATATTTCTGGTCCAGCTGCTTACCCAGTCAGGGTCTAAACCGGGCCCACATTTGGCAGACCCAGAACAGATGTACAGATTTGGCACTGGCACAGGCAGACCACAGCGGGCCAAACTTGGACCCCATCATGTTTGTTAACACCCATAACTGCAAATACACCCTTCATTTCGTAATTCTTCACCTTTGCACTTAATCCTGTCAGGGGCCGTGGAACCTGTGAACCCTCCCCCTCCATTTCCGGGGTAACCCCGCCTTGTGCTACTATGACCAGGACAGACCCCCCTTGTCCTAAAAGGGGTTATCAACTCCACTGAGCCTTCATCTTCTCTTACATATTGATCTAGCTCCCCTACCACTAGGGAGTCCCTAGATTCTGCTACATCCTGTTCCTCTTATGCCCCCCTCCTGGATGTTTACCCAGTCCTGAGAGGCCTTGAGGTCTCTTAGCTCCCTAAGGAGCAGCTCATTCTTGCTCCCAAGTTCCCTATCATTCTGGAAGACTTGCTCCAACTTGGCCTTGGAAACAAGGCAAGGGTCTGGCTTGCTTGTTCCTTCCACTCCCTCTTCCATTTGTTTCTTTTTCCTGATCTCTAGGCAGGGCAGCACCACCGCACATGCTCCTTTTAATAATGCCAACATCACTTTTCCCCTTGGGCTGGGCACCCACTACTCCTGCCGGCTCGGGGCCAGTAGGCAAAGTGATTTGGCTGGCAGACCTCCTCCGCCCCTTGGGGTCTCCCCATTGTTTCTAGATGGCCCATTCCCCGGTTCAGGGTTGTCTAGCTGATCCCTTTTTCCTTGAGGGCAGACCACCCCAATATGCCCAGGCTGTTGGCAACTCCAACAAATACTCAAGGATTCCAATCCTGTAAATACCTATAAGAGGTACAATCTGCCTCCCTCCATGGCACCCCAGCATCCACCCATTTCTCCACATTGGTTGTGAGGGGAAACCCTCCACAGATGTGCCAAACTTCCACAATAGTCGCAGGCCTACAGAGAAATGCTCCTCCCTAGGGAACCCCAGTATCTCCACAGCTCAGGTGCGGAAATCACTTGCTGGTGCTGCTGCTCGCCTGCTGGCATTTTTCTGGCAGTAACCCTCTGCTCCAGCATAGTTCCAGGCCTCTCTGTGTCCCGGATGAACTTCTCCTGGAGGCTCTGACACAGTTGTTCCCAGAAGCACTATACCTCCACCTCCACCCAGGTCCAGAGCTCTCACAATTGCTCCGGCTGTGGGCGCACTCCACCACTAGCCATGAACATGCTCTGTATAGTTTGACCTTTCTCCAGGGAGCTATATAGTGGCAAAAGGATCTGGGAGTGATTGTGGATAATACACTGAAATCCTCAGCCCAGTGTGCCACAGAGGTCAAAAAAGCAAATAGAATGTTAGGAATTATTTGCAAGGGAATAGCGAATAAAACTGAGGATGTCATAATGCCTCTATACAAATCAATGGTGCGACTGCACCTTGAATATTGTGTGCAGTTCTGGTCGCCCCATCTCAAAAAAGACATAGTGGAATCAGAAAAGGTACAGAGAAGGGCAACAAAAATGATCCAGGGTATGGAACAGCACCCGTATGAGGAGAGGCTTAATAGATTGGGGCTCTTCAGCTTGGAAAAGAGACAGTTGAGAGGAGATATGATAGAGGTCTATAAAAACATGAGTGGTGTGGAACTTGTAAACAGGGAACAGTTATTTACCCTCTCAACTAGTACTAAAACTAGGGGATACTCCATGAAACTCACAGGTGGCAGAGTAAAAACAGACAAAAGAAA
>QEPC01013204.1:524896-536002 GCA_003113815.1 Sphenodon punctatus | reverse complement strand
GTGTCCAGGTTGGGAGCCACCATGGACACAGGTCTCATCGGGAAGGGTCTGTTGTCTTGATGTCGTTCCTGTCATCGTTCCACCAGTTGAGCATCGATCTGGAGTGCCAGCGAGGCCACACTAGGCCAGGTAATGAGAAGGGTTGTGTAGGCCAGCTGATCCTTGATGTCCTCCGCCAGCCCCTTTCAGAAATGTACTCTAAGGGTGTCCTCCGACCACTGCAATTCCAGGGTGAGCTGCTGAAACTGAGTGATGTACTCCAGGAGAGGGGCCCGTCCTTGGCGCAGGGTCAGGATCACAGTCTCGGCATCCCGGAGACAGTGCGGATGATCAAAAAGAAAGCGAAACTCATGAATGAAACCCCTGTAATCCTCCAGCAGGGGGCTCTTGCCTGTCAGCAAGTTGGTCGCCCACTTCAAGGCTATTCCTCCAAAGTTTCCAATCACAAAAGCGACCTTAAGCGCATTGGTGGGTTAGGTTGCTGCCTGGGTTGTGAACGTGAGGTCACAGAGGGCCAGAACCCCCCAACAGGCCTTGCGATCTCCTAGAAACTTATCAATACGGGACCCTTGAGGCTCCTGTGGAGTTACCAGCACAGGTGGCGGAGGCAGAGGGGGACCAGCAGCCACAGCGGCTGGGATCGCGCCCCCCACATCCCCTGATACCACGGGGGGCTCAGCTGGAGCAAGAAGCATTACTGCAGGAGGGGTCATGGGCTGTTGCTGGGCGACAGAGGCTGCCAATTCAGTATGCTGTTCCTGCAGGTCCTTGATCTGCATAGCAAGCATCTACACTGCATGCACTAGTTTCCCTTTTTCTTGAGCGACATCCATGGGGGAAAGCCCAAGAGGATGTGCGAGTGACAAGGCCGGTGAATCTGTCAGTGGGGAGGGGGCAGAAGGGGGAAAAGGGGCCACACACACACACGGCTTACACCAAGGGCTCTGCTCACGCGTTTTGGAAGGTAAAATGCCCGTCAGGATAGAGTGTGGGCCTTTCCACATGCTTTCGCACCAGGAATTTAGGCCCCTATCATCATAGGGTGCAGAGCTGTATAACCAGGGGGAAGGGGATTCCATGCACCCACATCTGTCAAGTTCCACAGGGTGGAAGGTGGAGTGAGGGATGGTGCAGGGACACAGGGTAAGGGAACCGGGAGGTGGGGGGAAGGCTTGAGGGGCTTTCACACCTAATTGGGGGGGGGAGGGCAAGGCCCCAGGGGAAGGGGAGGGGCGCAGCCACACAAACCCGAAGGCCCACTCTACTCACACCATGCACAACAGGAACCAGGGGGAAAAGGATTACTCTCACACACGAGGCAGAAGGGAGGCACTCGCTCTACACACACCCACGGGGAAAGGGAAGAGTAACACGGGAGCAGGGGTAAGGCACGATAGGAGTAGGTAAGGCAAAACACTAAACACAGTCACAAGGAAGTCACAACACTTAGCTTTTGGCAAGGGGGCCATTCTCTCCAAATGCACTAGCTCTGTTCACTGGCATGGAGTACCCCACAGCGCCGGCAGATATAAGATGGGCCCCACCCCCTGCATGCTCCTGAAGACACGCTGAGTGACGCAGCAATGGGCGGGGCCCTGCTGCGTCCTGCGTGGGCCCTGGCTGCTCCGCCACATTGAGGCCTCCATCGGGTGTTGCTGGGGCAACCGATGACGTCGGCGGCATTGCCACGATATCCGAAGCGTGGGGGGCGGGGTCTCCAGCTGGTAAGCACAGCCGCTTGGGCTGCAGTGCGCCTGCGGTGGCTGACAGGTAGGGCCTCTCTGAATCATTTTAGTTTAACTCTCTCTGAGGAATGTTTTCTAATACATAACCCCATTGCAGCAGCCCATCTACTCATTGGAATGGACTGCAGGGAGCAAATTCAACCAGTGGTCTCTGCATTGCGCTGGCTGCCTATTGTCTTCCAGGCCCGATTCAAGTTGCTGGTTTTGACCTTTAAAGCACTACATGGCCTGGAACCGGCTTACCTGAAGGATCGCCTCACCCCCTGGGTCCCCGGGTGGCCCCTGTAGTCAATTGGGAGTGCCCTTCTGGAGGTCCTGTGTTATCAGCGAGGCCAAACAGACAGGAAGGCGTTCTTGGCGGCTGTGCCGCCGCTGTGAAATGCCCTCCTGGCAGAGATTCGCCTCAGTCTGGATCTCCTGGTTTTCAGACGAAGTTGCAAGACCTGGCTCTTTCATCAGGTGTTTGGCAGGGAGAGGGGGTGGAATGGATGGGTTATTTAGTTATTTATTTTTAATATTTAATACCCTTGCCTCTGGTCAGTGGCGACTTGGGGCGGCTAACAAAAATATCAAATATATAAATACAATATAAAAACACACCATCAATTAAAACTACAATAAAATATCCCCTCCCAACCTCACCCGCCCCAACCCATCCCCCCCACCCCTTGCCAAATGCCTGATGGAACAGCCAGGTCTTACAAGTACGTCTAAAAGACAGAAGGTCAGGGGTTAGGTGAACCCCCCATTGGGAGGGAGTTCCACAGCCCACTTTTGGATAGTGGGAAGTTGGGTAGGACTTGTTTTCGCAGATCTTTTTATGTACTGTAGCTGTTCTATATTTATATTCATGCTGTTTTTATATGTATGTAAGCCACCACAAGTCGCCCTGTGTGAGAGGGGTGGGATAAAAATGTAACAAAATAAAATAAATATTTTATACTTAATCAACTATTGGGTATTGGTTTTTTTAATGACTAATGTTGATTTAAAATTATTTTTATTATATGTTTTTAGAATGTTGTTAGCCGCCCCGAGATGTTTGCAAACAGGAGGGGGCTGCATATAAATATAATTATAAATAAATAAATTAAATTAAATAATATGCTACCCAAAACAAAGATATGAGAAGTGTAGCAAATACTTGTTGGTCTCATGACCTCATCTGTAGAAGGCATGATTCTACTTGGGGCCCCAACCTGCAGTTTCGGGAATGGAGTTAAAATAAGTAGGCATTTTTGGGGTTGCCCACATTATTAACATTTTTGAATAGCCCACCGAATAATTTTTTGCTACTGAAATGATATTTGCATGTTAGTTTGCTCAGTTATTTCAGTTTGGTTGTTTTGGTATTTTGGTTTAGTTATTTTGGTAGTCCAGTTATTTTGTTTTCAGCACTATTGGTGCAATTGTGCAGTTGCGATCGAACTGAGATAACCAAAGTACTGAAATAATTGAATCAAAATAACTGAAATGAATATTCATTTTAGGAAATGAAAAGGGAACTGAAGAGTGTTATGTATCCGCTTTGTTGAACCCAATTCAAAGATGGCGAAATTGTCTGATACAATATTTCCCATGGATATTAGATTCAGCTCTATTTGGGAATCTTACTCTAAGGAACTGTGGAGGAATCTTTATTAACTTGCAAATAACTACTGTATTTTTGCTCATATGGCAGAAAGCGTCTTGATGGACATTACAATATGGTTCTAATATGCACCAAAGGAGCTAAACAGGGATTTTTCCTTTCGTTTTCTCTCCCCCCCCCCACCATAAAAGGAGTTAACTTAATTTCAAGAGCTTGTGTGTTTTTCATTAGGAATACAGCCTTTTGAAATCCATCAGAAAAATGCCCAGCAGAAAGCGAAATTGATATAAAAGGGTTTGACTCAAATCGCCCTCTGCACCCTGCTACCTTGTTTCAGCTTGATTGCTTTAGTGGGGATGGGTGGAGGTAGGGAGAGGGATGAAAGGGAGATGCAGAGCAATTCTCTTCTCTCCAGTCTCCATTCCTTCTAGGTAGGAGGAACTCAAGCGTGATTAGGTTTAGTGCTGGAAAACGTATATCCTTGCTTGTCTGACTTTTTGACAAAGAGTGTTCCGGACAGGGACACGCCAGGTAATGGTAGTACAGCATACAGGAAAACAAATGGGTTTGTTCTGCCTGGGCTGGGATGACTCAGCTGTGACATGATCTGCAGACTAGTCTGGTTCTGCCCCAATGAGAGAGTGAAGTCCCTGCCTTTCAGCAAGTCATCCACTTTGTTTAGGGCCTTTTTTTGCGGCCAGGAATTAATGACTCCATGTGATCAACTGGGAGTGTGTATATATTCGCTTCAACGGTGTCATATGAGCCATCACAAATCCAAACTAATCTGAAGCCGAGTCATCGGTAGAAAGCAACGGCACCTATTAAAATCTCCAAAGGACAGATTCTGACTTTATTACATTCCTGGAAAGAATACCATGAGCTTCTTTAGAGGTATATACTATGTAACTTAGAGCAGAAGCTGGCCCATAGGCTTTTTAAAAACCAACACAACAGCATTGAGTTCCATGCTATACTCCTCATGATACATTAGCATTAATAACTGAAACAACCAGATTTTTTTGCCAGAATTTGTGGTTTAATGTTCAAATTATGTGCTACCTTGTGGTTTGAGCAGGGAGACTGGGCTTATAGGTTTTGCTTCATGGTCCCTATTCGGATTTGATGTAACACAGGTACAAGGAGGATCGGTCTTCCTGTTTCTAGGGCCAGACCAGGTCTTGTTGGAGGCCCCCCATCCCCCAACTCCCAGTGGCAGAGGGAGAGGGGGGTGGGTCGCAAATACAGACCAGCTTCCGGCAGGGCTTCGGCCCTGACAGGGGCTATAAAGCTGCGTGCCTGTCAGCAGCACCTAGACCATGCCAAAGGGCCCTTGGGCATGGCCCTTAGGTGAGACCTGGGTATCATATCCCCAACTGGCAGATGATTTTGTGGGAGGACGTGGATGGATAGGGAGGTGAGGGGAGCGATTGGGGGAGGTTATGTTATATGTTATGGGGGGATAGTGGGGTATTTGGGGGAAGAGTTGTTGGGAAAGGAAGGGAGGGGGAGAGTTAGTGGGAGGGCTGGGGGGGGAAGAGCGTTGGGGTATATTTGGGTATATAGGGATGTTTAGGATTGCTGAAAGGGTTATGGGGGGATAGTGGGGTATTTGGGGGAAGAGTTGTTGGGAAAGGAAGGGAGGGGGAGAGTTAGTGGGAGGGCTGGGGGGGAAAGAGCGTTGGGGTATATTTGGGTATATAGGGATGTTTAGGATTGCTGAAAGGGTTAGGGAGGAGGAGAGGGTGAGGGGGTGATCTCCCCTGCCGCCAGGGTGGGGCAACCAGAGGGGGGCTGGGGCTGCGGGGCCCTGCCTGGGGGAGGGCCACACCATTGAGGTCGTGACAGGCCCAGGTGGAGGGGTGTAAGATCATTGAGGCAGGACAGGTGCTTAATATACAGGACCTGCTTACTAGCCCCCAGGCAGTTGGGCAGATGGGTCATGATCAGAGAGCCTCTGACCCTGTGCTGCTGCTGTTGAATGTGAGGTTGGTGGCGAATAAAGCAACTGTCCAGGAGTTGATCCTGGACTCAGCTGCCGATCTCGTATATATCACGGAAACCTGACTGGACCTCAAGTCAGGGCCTATTCTGGCTGACCTTGTTCTGGCCGGGTATTCTATGCAGCATCAGCCATGGTCGGAGGGATGTGGGGGCGGTGTAGCCATGATTTTTAAAGAGGGATGGTCTGTGAGGAGGTGTCCGGTGCAAACCATGGTTGGTATGGAGGTCCTTCACCTTGTGTTTGATTTGGCGGGGGGCAGTTTAGGGGTGCTGCTTGTATACCGTGCACCTACCTGTACAACAGCCAGCCTTCTCTGCATGCTCTGATGGAGGTGGTATCAGGGGTGGTGTTGCGGTCCCCGAAGACATTAGTCTTGAGGGATTTCAACATTCATGCTGATGCCACCCTTGGGGGCATGGAGCATGAGTTCGTGGCTGCCATGGCAACCATGGTCCTGTCCCAGGTGGTTAGTGGCCCAACACATCGGGGGGGGGAGTGGGGGGCATACTCTGGATCTCATGTTTTGCCCTGGCCTTGAGGCAGGTGTTCTGTTATTGGGGGAGATATCAGCAGTGCCCTTGTCATGGACGGACCATTACCTCCTGCAGACCTCTCTTCTGGCACATGTCTGCCCCTGGATGGATGCAGGACCAATTCATATGGTTCACCCCCAGAGATTGATGGAACCAGAGTGGTTCCGGAGGGCTCTGGGGGAGATACCCTCTGATCTTGACAGCCGTCCCATTGATGACCTCGTGGCTTTCTGGAACACCTTGCTAACTGCGGCCATTGATCCGATGACTCCAAGACGTCCGCTTCCCAGGTGACAGCACCGCAGGCCTCCTTGGTATTTGGAGGACCTGCGAGTGCTGAAGTGGAATGGGCGGTGGTTGGAGCGATGGTGGCGCCGCTCTCGTACTGAAGCTGACAGATTGCAGCATAGAGCTAGTTTACGAGCCTGTGATGTGGCTATGAGGACAGCAAAAAAGAGTTTCTTGCTGCCTTCATAGCATCCGCTAAGTCCCATCCAGTGGAGCTTTTCCGGGTGGTGCGGGGGTTGGTCATTCTGGCTTCCCTCCACCTAAGGGTGGCACGCTGTGACATGTTTGTGGACTATTTTGTGGATAAAATCGCTCGTATTCACTGCGACTTTGATGCTGCACTTATTACAGTAGGACAGCTGGAGGTTATGGAAGCCAGTTTTGTGGGATCAATTCCAGTCGGTGGTGCCCGCCGATGTGATCAGGGTCCTTGGGGCGGTTAGGGCCACTTCTTGTGAGTTAGACCTGTGCCTGTCCTGGCTAGTGAAATCTTTGCAGGGAGATAATGGGGTCATTGCTGGAAGAGGTGGTCAATGCCTCCCTCCAGCAGTGCTGTACTGCCTCAAGGAGACAGTGGTGCATCCTCTGCTGAAGAAACCATCGCTTGACGTTGACTCCCTTGCCAACTATTGGCCTTTCTCTAACCTTCCCTTTTTAGGGAAGGTTATTGAACGGGTAGTGGTCCAGCAGCTGCAGGGGCATCTGGATCGCATCGGTTTTCTTGATCTTTCCCAGTTGGAATTTCGTCCAGGATATGGCACCAAAACTGCGCTTGTGGTCTTGGTGGATGACCTGCGCCAAGAGTTAGACTGGGGTCGGTCAACCCTGTTGGTGGTGTTAGATCTTTTGGCTGCGTTTGATACCATTGACCATGAGATGTTGGTGACATGCCTGTGGTACTGTGCAGGAGTGGGCGGGACTGTTCTTGAATGGTTCTGCTCATTCCTAGCAGGAAGAACTCAGCGAGTGCCGAGTGGTACTCGGAGAATGTTTTTCATCGTACCGAGACCTCTCGTGTGGTGTCCCGCAGGGTTCTGTCGTGTCCCCTCTCCTGTTCAACGTGTATATGCAGCCACTCGGTGAGTTGATTAGGAGCTTCGGCGTGTGGTGTCATCAATATGCGGATGACACCCAGCTGTACCTCTCTTTAACAACAGACCCAGGCCCTGCAGTCTTGGTGTTTACCCGGTGTCTGACGGCTGTGGGTGACTGGATGAGGGCCAACTGACTGAGGTTGAATTCTGACAAGACGGAGGTGATGCTGGTGGGTAAGGTGATGGGGGTAATGGCCCCTGTTGTGAACGGGGTCTGTCCTGCATTGGTTCCCCAGGTGCAGAGTCTGGGGGTGCTCCTTGACACACAGCTCTGCCTGAATGCCCAGGTGAAGACTGTGGCAAAGAGTGCCTTTCACCAATTACATCTGGTGTGGTGGCTTCAGCTGTATGTTTCAGACTCTAACCTGGCCACGCTCATCCATGCTTTCCTCACCTCTAGACTAGACTATGGTAACGTGCTCTACGTGGGGCTACCCATGACAACGGCTCAGAGGCTGCAGCTAGTGTTGCGGCAGCCCATCTCTTGGTGGGATTGGGCCACTAGAAGCACATAACACTGGTGCTCTGTGCTCTGCACTGGCTGCTGATAGCGTTCCAAGCCCACTTCAAGGTGTTGGTTTTGACCTATAAAGGCCTAAACGGTCTATGCCCTGCCTACCTGCAGGACCGCCTCACCCACCTGGGTGCTGGATCGACCCCTGTGGTCCTCTGGGGGTGCCCTGCTCGAGGTCCCCTGAGTTTGCCGGGGGGCCATGCAGGAGAGGGCATTCTTGGTGGCCGCGTCATGACTGTGGAACTCCCTTCCAGTGGGGGTGCGGCTGGTGCCAGACCACCCCTCTCAGCTGGACCGCCCCTACAGCTGGACCTCAGCTGTAGGCGTGAGGGGCTGCCATGGAAACCACAGCTGCCTGGAGCAAAGCAATTTACCAGGAGAAGATTTTACACACAAATGTTCTGTGAGAAGTTCTATGCAGAAGTTCAAAGAGCCAGATGTTTAAGATCTGAGTGAGTGATTTAGACACACAGAAAGTTCAGGATGTAACCGCAAACATGCAGGTAAAAACACCCACTGCCACTACCTCTATGGGCTGGATTTGAACTGGCAACTTAGCATGCAATCCACTCAATGAAGTAAATGGCAAAACTCCCAATGATGGAAGATTGTGCTGTTAAGTGACTTTTATGTTCCATTTCTATACTCATCCTTGGAGTCATCCTCTCTCAATGCCAAGAGGTGCTTATTATATTTCATGAATTTATTTTGCGTTTTGTGATTTTTAGAGGCTTCTTAAAGTGTAAAATCATGAGTCTCATGAGCACATTATGAGAATCACAGCTTGCACGTTAAAAAACTTTAAAACATGATTTTGATATAGCTTCTGGGTTCTGAATCAATCAATCAATCAATCAATCAATCAATCAATCACAATTTATTTATACCCCGCTTCTCTCAAACGACTCGAGGCGGCTGACAACAATTCAAATTACATATACTGGGGATCCTTTCCCACGCAGGGGACCCAGCCATACCAACAAAAACAAAATACAACCAAGACAACTATACATAATAAACTCCACCTTACCAAAACTCCCACACAAACCATCCCCAAAACAAGCGGGGCGGTCTCCATCATCCAGTACCCTGCTCTCACCAGGGTACATAGCTGACTCCACCCCCCCTCTCACCGGGGGGAGCCAGCCCCTTCTACCTCCTTTTACAGCAATACCCACCCCTACATACTCTACAATATTTAATACATCCTAATATACTCCCCAAAATAACATAATCCGGGTACTCCACACAGGGGCCCAGATAATAATACTAAACATTACCCAAATAATGAAAATACAAATAACAACAAACAAATTACATATCCAACATTTCATTAATCCAAAAACTCCTACAACTCCAGCTAATCTACCCACCATTCCTCAACTTCTCCCACTGAAACCAAATAAATCCCCTCCTCCACTAACTCATTCTCTCCTGCCTCACTCCAAAACCTCACTATCTCTACTCCGCTTACATCAGAGGAATACAACTCTACTATCCTTCCATCCCTCAGTGTTCCCAATATATCTAATTCTACCTCTTCATACACTCCCTCCCTCAATTCCATCCCCACTCTCCCATTCATACCCCATATCTCTTCCTCTTCCACAACATCACTCATAGTTTCCCCCCCTCCATGCCCTGAAGGGCCCCAAAGGGCCGCACCCTTTGGCCGTGGCCCTTCAGCTTGAGGCCGGCGGCGTGTGGCCGTCGGGACAGCCGTCGGACCTCCTTTTGAACTTTTCCCGGTGCGTGGCACGGGGGGGGAGGGAGGGGAGTTTCCCATGCAAACCCCACTCACTCTACCCTTCTCTCCCACAGGTCTCTCGTGGGATCCAGCAGCAGCCAGGCACCCCCCAGGAGGAGCAGCAGCAACAGCCAGAGCAGTGGCCGAGGGATACATCCCCGTTGGTAGGTAGGAGCTAAGACAAATGTCCTGAGTATTGATTTGTGAACATTCAAGGTTGGCAATAAGGCTGAAAGGAGCAGCTAAATTGCTGCTCACAAGAAATTTCACCATATCAGGAACCAGGATTGATTTTCTGATCATATTCTGATACTGATGTGATTTCTCAGTTCACACAATACCTCCTGTTACCATCCCAATTAGTCAACTTTCCACTTACTGTTTACCGCATACCTTTAATTTACCGTTTCCAAAAATTGTCAAGAGTATCGTTTTACTTCCGGGTTTGTTGTTTCCGCATTCTGAGCCAATCACTGTGTGAATACTGCAACACGCTGGACTACTGCAATGCGCTCTACGTGGGGCTTCCCTTGTTCCTGGTTCGGAGGCTGCAGCTAGTGCAGAATGTGGTGGCCCGCCTCCTTTCGGGGACGGGTCGTCGGGAACACATAACACCTGTGCTCCGGACTCTGCACTGGTTGCCAATAGCGTGCCAAGCCAGGTTCAAGGTTTTGGTGTTGATCTATAAGGCCCTTCACGGTCTGGGCCCCTCGAACCTCAGGGACTGCCTCGCCCTCCATGCCCCAGAGCGGCTCCTTCGGTCTGCCCCCCCGGCCTTCTTGGAGGTCCCCCTCATTAAGCGGGGGCCACGATGGAGAGGGCATTCTTGGTGGCTGGGCCGCGCCTTTGGAACTCCCTCCCGGAGGAAGCTCGCCTGGCCCCAAGCCTTCTGACATTCCGGCGAAGTTGTAAAACCTGGCTGTTCGCCCAGGCCTTTGGGGAGGGTGTGTGTGTGGGTTAGAGAGTTTTATCTCCCTTACCCTATTTATTGTTTTATTGAGTTCCTGGGCCCTGTTTTAATACGTTGAATTGTATTGGATATGTTTTAATTGTTTTTAGATATATTTTATATGTATTGGTTTTTTTATTGTTGTAAGCCGCCCCGAGCTGTTTCTAGGAGGGGTGGGGTAACAATCTAATAAATGAATGAAAATGAATGAATAGGCCACCCCTTAACCTCCTCTAGTGTCTCTTAACTTTCATTCCAATGCCTCCAATCAGAATTGGAGCCAACCATGTTTTTCTATGTTGTTCCCTTTGCTTTGACCAATCTGCAACTGGTTTGCAGATTAGTAAAGGAATCTTCATACCAGCCAATGAGTGACAAGGGAGAACAAGGGAAAATGGAGTTTAAAAAATGAGGTATTGCATCGGTATTATCCCTTGGGATTTGAAATGGATGGCAAAGTGGTAAACAGAAACGTGGTAAGCAAGATTCCGGTAAGCGGAAAGTCAGTAAACTAAGAAACAAAATGTCGGTCAAGACATTACCAAATACTAGGGGTGGGAATATTGGTATTGGATTAATCCAATAATCCAATAATCACTGGTATTGGCATACAGTTTTTTAACATTGGCTGCTTTACTGG
>QEPC01013204.1:492953-506807 GCA_003113815.1 Sphenodon punctatus | reverse complement strand
GGCCATGTCTGTGTCCCGCCCCTGCCTGGTGTCTTCTGGGTGTTTTGACCACGGCTGGGGATGGGCGTCACGTCTGTTTCACTGCCCCGATCCGTGATGTGTCGGCCCGATTCCCGGTCGTGGTCCCGGTCCCGTCACGTCTGTTTGGGGCTTTTATTGGCCCCGGGGCATGGTTGTTTCGTTCACCCCCACTGGGGATCCACTGTGGTGAACTGCCCGCCCGTAACGTCTGAAATCACTCATGATAGCACCTTTCAAATATCTAAAAGGTTGTGACAAAAAAGGAAGGAGATGGAAAACACTTTTTCCCCACTGATACAGAAGAAAGAACAAGAGGGATTGGGTTTAAATTGCTGCAAGGTACATTTCGGTTCAATAGTAGGAAAACACTTCCAGACAGTAAGAAATTTTGACAATGGAATAGGTTGCCAAAGGAGGTTGTCGAATCTCCTTCATTGGATTCTTCAAAAACCACTGGACCAACAACTGTTCTTGATTTTGTAGGCATAGGGCAGGGGTGGCCATGCTGTGGCTCGGGAGCCAGATGTGGCACCTGGGCAGTTCAAGTGCAGCTCTCTGTGACTGCGAGGGCTGGTCCTGAGCCCTGCACTGCCTTAACGGTTGTGTGTCTTACTTCATTGCATCTGAATGTCAGCAGCTGAATCACGGTTACTTTTCAGAATCTCAGCAGCCAGGAGCCCAGAGAACTGGTTCCCCCAGCCAACCACAAAGCTAGAGAGTTGTGCACGTGCACATGTGTGTGAATGTCTGCGTGTCTTGTGTCTTTTAGCCATATGAAAATTTTGGTACACAATGGAGCTTAAACAAGCATCCCTGCAAACAGGTAAACCCATTGGCATCCTGGTAATCGAACCAACCCGGTATTCTCTGGTGCTAAACAATATCCATTTACTTCCTGTTAAGTTCCTGTACTCGAGTTACTGCATTACTGAGTTGTGCATTTCTGCACATTCCATGAACTCGAAAGAAGGAAGGTAGGAAAGGAGTGATGTGCCTGTGCAGATTTAAAATGATTGGCTAGATGGAGTAACCAAGAAATGAATGGTAAGCTGGAAATAAAGGGTGCAATCCAGCGCCATACAAGTCAATGGGTGTTTTGCCATTGACTTCAATGGGAGCTGGACTGCGCCCAAACTTGGTAATGGCAAACTACAGAGCTGATGACCCAATAATAATATTACCCAGAATTTGAGGTTGCCTGACTCAGAAATAGGTTCCTGATCGTCAGGCAAACAATAACCAGCTGAGTTTGGCTAGGTGTCCTTTGAGGTCTCTTCCAACCCTAGAATTCAGTGATTCTATGGGTGGATGAAGAGATACCATGCAGGAGTTCATGAGGCTCAGAGCTCAGATGAATTTAGAAAGCGCACCCTGGAGTATGTTGCTACACAACAGCTTCTTCACCTCCATAATCACTTCTGCAAACCAGAGTTTGCTCACAATTACCTCGGAAAATGTGCATCTCTAACAGCATAATTAAATAAATTCTGGGCTGTCCCCATAAAGTCACCAACAACAAAGTCTCAGTGCAATACAGACCTGGCTCAGTTTCCTTTGGCAGTCACATGCAGCCAATTAATGACCCCATTAATTCAACAGCCATGTTGTGGTGAATCGAGGGTACTCCAGTGGTTTTGATTAGTTTTGAACTTCCCCTCTCATAATTGATAATTACACAGACTGGAAGTGTCCTTCCTAGCCACACATTTTTTAAAAAAGAAAAATAATCTAGTTTTTTGTGGTTTGTTTTAGTTGCTGCAGGCATTCTGAGGACCCTGGGGGTTGGGGGGTTGGGGAGAAGGCAAGGGATGGAACAGACTAGCTTTCAGGGAATAACTGACCTTTCAGCCTCCAGAAACCTAACCAGTGTCAAGCCAGCTGTGGAACCAGGAACTACCTTTGACGTCACTGCTGAAAGGTCCTAATTAGCTAATTTCCCAAACCATGTGGGCCTCAAGTGGTCTTGCTTCACCTTTTGCCCTGGACCAACACGCCCAATTGAGTAAGTTCAAGGTTCAATGCTGTGTCAGGGCAAAGAAGCCTCTAGGAAGACATTCATTGGTTCACATCATTGTGTCCTGATAAATTTTGCCATGCAATACTTTTTAAAAAAAAATATTCTCACAGATCCCCTATGAACAAAGGCTATGAGATTATAATCAGCATATTGAGGACCTAAGTCACTATATTTTTGATTGTGTACTAACTGCAGATATTCATCAACAGTTCAAGGGGATCCTCTGTCCTAAGGCCTTTTGGCAGAATCAAGACCTGAAACTTGAGTATATCCTGGCAAATCCCAATGAAACGATCATGTATAAGGCAGCCAATTTTCTTTTCCTCTTGGCTAGAAGAAGAAATCTGGACTTAGTGGAGACTTAGAGAAGGGACTTTGGTACTTGGCTTGACACCTAGAACAAAGAGTGGACTTAGGTTTTGGTTTAGACCAAATGGTTTTGATACTGATTGTCTGGTGTTGCCTATGAGCAAAGGAATGATCAGAACATAGGATCTCAATACCTGGTTTAGAATTAATATATGAAGTTAATGCTTGTTTCATTTTATGTTGGTGTGTATTTTATATAATGTTATTTTTGTATTTTAATGTAATTTTGCAATGACCAAGTGGTTGTGTCAATAAAGATTTATCTTCATAGTCTCGCAGCATCAGCAATCAGTCGTGTGCTGAATTATATAGGTCATGGAAAACTACAGTAACCATGGATTTAGCCACCCATTTTCCTTCTTTTCCTCCACTGACTCCTGTGTTCACTGCTGAATATCCTAACTAGGGCTGAGTAGGAATGTGGGTTCTAGTAGGCTGTAGCAGGTGCTCAGTGCAGACACGGCTTCTCCCTCTCCTATTCCGTTTGTGTGCTGTGGAGCGTCTCCCCAGATGTTGGGAGTAGAGGACTATCATGTGTTGCGTTCCTGACCTGCTTTTGGGATCAGGGTTTAATTCCCATAGGAATCCAAAGATCTGTTCTCGCAATACCATAAGAAACCATCCCGATTTATAGACTTTCTGCTTCCCATTTACCACATACCATTCATTGACCACTTGGTGCATTTACAAGGGTACTATTTTACTTCTGGGTTTGTTGCAGTGTTTCCACATTTTTGAGCCAATCACTGTACGAATAGCCCACCCCTTAACCTCTCCCCCCAGTGCCCTTTGCCTTCACTGAAATGCTTCCAATTAGAATTGTTGGAAAGGAATAAGATTTGTAAAGGAATCTGCATACCAGCCAATGAGTGACAAGGAAGAACAAGGAAAAATGGAGTGCAAGAAACAAGGTCTTGCATCGGTATTACCTCTTGGAATTTGAAATGGGTGGCAAAGTGTTAACGGGATCTTGGTAAGCAAAGACAGTAAATTGAGAAACAAAATGTCGGTGCAGACATTACTAAGTATCAAGAGATTCTTGATTTGTCCAAGACAGTATTGGGAACTGGGATTTTGATGAGATTTCTTGTTTTGGTGAAATCTTTTTTTAGCCCTAGTGCTGAACTCTTTTGAAAAACTGGCCCTACTGCTCTGTTTTGAGAATGAGATTCTGTTAAAGGGGACCGTTGCTATTCAAGAGACTCCAAGGTCTTTTTGAATATATGTACAAGACCCTATGTGCATGCCTTCTTGCCCTGAATTTTCCTCTAGATGTGGAATTTCAACTGTAGCCAAGGATGCCAAAGAAGAACTCTCTCACCCCTTGCCTCTCATTCATCCCTTGCTACAAGGAATGCCCCCTCTGTATGTGCATTGTCACTTTTAAGCACATAAGAACATAAGAAATGCCATACTGAGTCATACGAATGGTCCATCAAGCGGAGCATCCTGTTTCCTACAGCGGCCAATCCCGGTCGCATGGAAGAAGTACCAGCAGTCACGATGGGCAGTCCATTCCCTGCTGATCACTCCCTGCTCCCAACAGTAAGAAGTTCCCATCTTATTTATTTATTTTTATTTTATTTTAGTATTTTGCTACCATGCCCCTCCTGCCACAGGTAGTTCGGGGCAGCTTACAATTTGCAAAACAAACAATAAAACAATTTAAATACAACTAAAAGGAGGACAAAAAGAAAAATAACCCCTACCCAACAACCCACCCTCTCACCCATCTCCCCCGCCAAATGCCTGGTGGAACAGCCAGGTCTTACAACTTCTCCAAAAAGAGGGGAAATCCGGGGCCAAACGGGCTGCCACTGGAAGGGAGTTCCACAGCCATCGTGCAGTCACCAATAATGCCCTCCCCTGCATGGTCCCCCAGAAGGCTCGGGGGACCTCAAGCAGGATGCCCCAGATGACCGCAGGGGTCAGTCCAGCACCCGGGGAGTGAGGCGGTCCCGCAGATAGGTAGGGCCGGCTATTTAGGGTTTTGTAGGCCAAAACCAACACCTTGAATTGGGCCCAGAAAACCACCAGCAGCCAGTGCAGGAACACTGGTGTAATATGCTCCTGGCAGCCCAGTCCTACCAGAAGACGGGCTGCCGCATTCTGCACCAGCTACAGTTTCCAAGCCATCACCATGGGTAGCCTCACGCAGAACACGTTACAATAGTCCAATCTGCTTGTGATGAAAGCATGGATGATGGCGGCCAGGTCAGAGCCTAAGACTAACAGTCAAAGCCGTCACATCAGATGTAATTGGCAAAAGATACTCCTCGCCATAGCCTTCACCTGGGCATCCAGGCGGAGCTGCGCATCGAGGAGCACCCCCAGACTCTGTACCTGGGGTACCAACGGAGGACAGACTCCGCCAATAACGGCGGCCACCATCTCCATCCCCTTACCCATCAACATCACTTCCATCTTGTCGGGATGCAGCCTCGGTCGGTTAGTCCTCATCCAGTCCCCCACAGCCGTCAAACACTGAGTAAGCACTGAGACTGCAGGGCCTGGGTATGTTGAAAAAGAGAGATACATCTGGGTGTCATGCCTATTGATGACACCACATGCTGAACCTCCTGATCACATCACCGAATGGCTGCATGTATACATTGAACAGGAGAGGGGACAAAACTGAACCCTGTGGGACTCCATACGAGAGGTCTCAGTATGATGAAAAAGACTCCCCAAGAACCACTCGCTGTGTTCTACCAGTCAGGAAGGAGCGGAACCATTTGAGAACAGTCCCACCCACCCCTGCACAGTCCTGCAGTCGCGTTACCAACATCCCGTGATCAACTGTATCAAATGCAGCCAAAAGATCTAATAGAACTAACAGGGACCCCGGTCCATTTCCTGGTGCAGATCATCCACCAAAGGCCGATAGCTGGCAAGGGAGTCAATGCCAAGCAATGGTTTCTTGAGCAGAGGCCGAACCACTGCCTCTTTGAGACAACCCGGCACTCAGCCCTCCCGAAGGGAGGTGTTGACCACCCCAGCCAGCAACTGCCCCATTGTCTCCTGGCAAGATTTAATCAGCCAGGATGGGAAAGGATCCAATTTGCAAAATGTGGCCCTAACAGCCCCAAGAACACCAACCACATCGGCGGGTGTCATCAACTGAAATTGATCCCACAAAACCGGACAAGACGAGGCTTCCATAACCTCTAGTTCCACATATGTATTAATTGTGGCATCAAAGTCGTGTTGAATCCGAGCAATTTTATCCACAAAATAATCCACAAATATGTCACAGCGAGCAGTAGATGATTCCACTCCAAGGCTGAGGGAGGCTGGACTGACTAGCCCCTGCACCACCTGGAAAAGCTCTGCTGGACAGGATTTAGCGGATGCTATGAGGGTAGCAAAAACCTCTTTTTTTGCTGCCCATATAGGTACGGCATAGGCTCGTAAACTGGCTCTATGATGCAATCTGTCTGTTTCAGCATGCGAACGACGCCACCGTCGCTCCAACCGCCGCCCTTCTTGCTTCAGCTCCCGCAGTTCCTCGGAGAACCAAGGAAACCTGCAAAGCTGTTGCTTGGGCAGTGGATGCCTAGGAGTTGTCCGATCAATGGCCTCCATCAGCAAGGTATTCCATCACAAGACGAGGTCATCGATGGAACAGTCGCCAAGGTCAGAGGGAAACTCACCCAGAGCCTTCTGGGACCGATCTACTTCCATCAGCCTCTGGGGGCGAAGCATCCGAATTGGGTCGGCACCTTTCCGGGGGCATACATGCGCCATGAGCGAGGCCTACAGGAGGTAATGGTCCGTCCATGACAAGGGTACAGCTGATAACTCCCCCACTAATGGAGCACCCGCCTCAAGGCCAGTACAAAATACAAGATCTAAGGTATGTCCCCCCTGATGTGTCGGGATGATAACTCTCTGGGACAGGTTCATGGTTGCCATGGCGGCCATGAATTCATGCTCCACTCCTATAAGGTCAGCGTCGGCATGAATGTTGAAGTCCCCCAAGACTACTAACTTCGGGGACCTCAACACCACTCCTGACACCACCTCTGCCAAAGCATGTAGGGAGGCTGCTGTACAGGTAGGTGCATGGTATACAAGGAGCACTGCCAAACTGTCACCCGCCAAATCAAACACAACATGAAGACTCTCAATACCCTCAATACCTGATATGGATTGCACCAGATAACTCCTCACAGACCAACCCTCCTTAAAAATAATGGCTGCACCCCCCGTCCCCATCCCTCTGAGCTTGGCTGATGCTGCACGGAATACCCAGCCGGAATTAGGTTAGCCAAAATGGACCCCAACTCATTGTCCAGCCAGGTTTCTGTGACACATACGAGATTGGCGGCATGGTCCAAGATTACCTCCCAGACAGTTGTTGCCTTATTCGCCACCGATCTCGAATTTAACAGCAACAACACAGGGCCAGGGGCCCCCAGACTGAGAACCACCTGCCCATCTGCCTGGGGGGTAGTGAGCAGGACCTGTAATAAGCACCTGTCCCATCTCACTGATGTCACCTTGCCCCAATTTGGATCATATCTCCCCCAGCCTGTCACAACCCCAATGGCTGCTCCCTCCTCCCGGGACAGTCCCCCCCGCCCCCAGGCTGCCCCGCCCTGGCAGGGGGGGAGTTCTTCGCTCCCCCCCATAAAAATTCCCCCTCCCTCCTCCCTAACCCATCCCTCTCCCTCCAAACATCCCCCCTCCAAATATCCCTCCCCAAATAATAAAATATAATACAAAAGACCCCCACACCCTCTACCCCCCTAGCATAAACACCACAAAATAAACCCCTCTAATCCTCCCACCAATCTCCCACCTCCTCAGACATCCCAAAAGTTCCCAGCTTTCTTCCCCAGCCCCACGGGCCCCACTAAGGGCCACACCTAAGGGCCCTTTGGCGCAGCAGAGCTGGCGGCAGCGGTAATCTACTTGGCTAATAGCCGTGAATGGAGTTTTCTCCAAGAACTTATCCAGTACTTTTTAAAACCCAGCCATACTACTGGCCCTGATGACCTCCTCTGACAACAAATTCCATAATTTAACTGCATTGAGTGAAAAATATTTTATTTCTTCTAAATCTGCCACCAGTTAGTTTCATGGAGTGCCCCCTAGTTCTAGTGCTACTTGAGAGGGTAAATAAATGTTCCCTATGTACTTGTTCCACTCCACTCCACTCAAGATTTTATAAACCTCTATCATATCCCCTCTCAGTCTTCTCTTCTCCAAGCTGAAGAGCCCCAATCTATCAAGCCTCTCTTCATATGGAATCCATTCCAACCCTTGATAATTTTTATTGCCGTTCTCTGTACCTTTTCAAGTTCTACTGTATCTTTTTTGAGATAGGGTGACCAGAATTTCACACAGTATTCAAGGTGCGGTCACACCATCCATTTATATAGGGGCATTATAATATTTTCAGTTTTATTCTCTATTCCTTTCCAGATAATTCCTAATCTTTTTTGATGGCTGCCACACATTGAGCTGAGGATTTCAATTTATGGACTCCAATGTCTTTTTCCTGAGTGGTGACTCCTAATGTAGAATCCAGCATTGTGTACACATAGTTTGGATTATTCTTCCAATGTGCATCACTTTGCAATTGTCCACATTAAATTTCATCTGCCATTTAGATGCCAGGCACCTAGTTTCATAAGATCCTCTTATGATCCTCTTATCCTTCACAGTTTGCTTGTGTTTTAACTACCTTGAATACCTTTGTGTCATCTGCAAATTTGATCACCTCACTCTTTACTTCTTTTTCCAGATCATTGATGAAGATATTAAACAACACCAGTCCCAGTACAGAGCCCTCTGGCACTCCACTATTTACTTCTCTCCATTGTAAAAACTGACCATTTAGTCCTGCCTTTTGTTTCCTAGACTTTAACCAGTTACAGATCCATGATAGGACACAACCTCTTATCCCATGACTACTTAGTTTCCTCAAGAGTTTCTTCTGAGGGACCTTATCAAATGTCATCTGATAATCGAGATACACTATATCAACTGGCTCACCCTTATCTACATGCTTATTTACTCCTTCAAAAAAACTCCAGAAGATTATTTATTTATTTATTTATTTACTAAATGTATACCCCGCCCCTCCTGAATACAGCTCGGGGCGGCTTCCAATAATAATAAAAAATACATATAAAAACAGATATAAAACAATTTAAAACAAATCAAAACAATTAAAATGTTTTAAAACAGGGCCCCGGGATACAATTTAGCATAAAAACAATAAATAGGGTAGGGGAGATAACAAACCCTAACCCACCCTCCCCCCCACCCCAAAGNTTGGTCAAATAATACAATGCCACCCTACTCTCTCCTCCCACACCCCTCTGTAGCATCTCCAGAATAATGCTACAGGTCTGTTTAGAATTGCGGCTTTTGACAAGGCTAAGAGAGACAACAATTGAGGTGTACTGCATTTTGGAGAGCAGCAGATATACACCATTTGTTTTTCTGGCACTGTGGTCTACCTGTTAGACCTTGGTACCATGATGGTGCATGATTCTTAGGTTCTTTTCCTTGCTTTGCCACAGAATTGTATCACTTTGGCCAAGTCATTTCATCTCAACATACCAGAAGGCATCCTATGAAATTAACTGGAAGCAGATTTAAAACAAACAAAGGAAGTACTTTTTCACGCAACGTACAATTAACTCGTGGAACTTGTTGCCAAAGGATATTGTTAAGGATGATAGTGTAACTGCGTTTAGAAAAAGATTGGATAAATTATTAGAGGATAGGTCCATAAATGGCTAATAGTCAAGCAAGTTGGTTGGAAATGAGATCTTTGATTGTCAAAGTAAATAACAGAAAATAGATCACTCCATTATGACCTGTTGTCCACTTCTAAAGCAACCAAAGTTGGTCCCTGCCAGAGACCAATGGTCTGTCTGTGCTAGATGCTCTCTGCTGTCTTTGACACTGTCCCCCTTGACTAGCTTTGCTCCCTTGGTTTCCAGGGCTCAGTCCTCAACTGGTTCTCTTCCACCTCCCTAACCGCTCCTTCAGTGTATCTCTTGCTGGTGCCTTCTCTATGTCACTTCCACTCACAGTTGGAGTTCCCCAGACTCTGTCCTAAGCCCACTTCTTTTCTCTCTCTACACTTTGTCCCTGGGCAAACTCTCTACACTTTGTCCCTGGGCAAACTCATGAACCTCACAACTTCCAGTATCACCTGTTTTCTGATGACACTATTCAACTCTATCTTTCCACCTCTGCCTCTCTGACATCTCTGCTAGGATGTCTCACCTTCAACTTTAAATGTAATATGGCCAAAACTGAATTCCTTATCTTCCCTCCAAAACCTTCCTCTCCCTCTCCCTTCTTAGTTTCCATTGATGGGGTCACCATCCAGCCTGTCCCCATGGCACATAGCCTGGGGGTTCATCTTTGACTCCTCCCTCTCCTTTAAGCCTCAGATCCAACCTGTTGCTAAATCCTGTCATCTCTCCCTGCACAACATCACTAAGATCTGGCTTTTCCTTACCGTCTCCATTGCTAAAACTCTAGTCTATGCTCTGGTCATATCTTGCCTTGACTAATGCAACCTCCTCCTTAATGGGCCTTTCCTGCTCTCACCTTGCCCCTGTAACTTCTGTTTAAAACTCTACTGCCAAGGTCATCCACCTCACCCGCTACTTTGATCATGTGCAGCCCCTCCTTTCCTCCATCCACTGGCTCCCTCTACCTGAATGCATTCAGCACAAGCTCCTTGTCTATTCCTACAAGGATCTTCATGGTCTTGCCCCCTCCTGTCTCTCTGCACTTGTTTCCCGCTACACTCCTGTCTGGGAGTTCCGCTCCTCCTCTGTTACCACCCTTGCCCGCTCACAACTGCCCTGCGCATTGAAACATATCCACCCCTTGTCCCATAAAAAGCCCATAAAGAACCACCTGCGTGGAACATATGAGGGCTGAAATGAGCAACTAAATTGCTGCAGTGCTTGCAAGAAATTTCACCATATCTGAAACTGGGATTGATTTCCTGATACTGATGCGATTTCTCGAGTCTTGCAATACCGTGAGATATTGTCATGATTTACCGACTTTCCACTTACTGATTATTAAGTACCTTTCATTTATAGCATACCACATTGCTGAGGGAACCATTTTACTTCTGGGTTTGTTGTTTCTGCATTTCTGAGCCAATCACTGTGCAAATAGTGCACCTCTTAACCTCCTCCCCCCCCCCAGTGCCCCTCAACCTCCACTCCAGTGCTTCCAGTCAGAATTATTGTTCTGTGTTGTTCCTTTGCTTTGACCAACCTGCAGCTGAATTGAAGATTAGTAAAGGTATCTGCAGACAAGAAAGTACAAGGGAAAATGAAGTGCAAGAAATGTGGTATTGCATACTTCTCAAGATTTGAAATGGACGGCAAAGCAGTGAATGGGATCCTGGTAAGCAGAAAGCTGGTAAATTGAGAAATGAAATGTTGGTTGAGACATTATCAAGTACTAGGAGATTCTTGATTTGACCAAGATAGTATCGGGAACCAAGATTTTGATGAGATTTTCCATTTTGGTGAAATCTTGTTTCAGCCCTACTACATTCCAGCTAGCAGCACGACGATACCAGTTTTCAAATATCTAAAGGCTTGCCACAAAAAAGATGGGGAACAGTTGTTCTCCCTGGCCACAGAAGATAGAACAAGAGGGAAAGGGCTTAAATTGCAGCAAGGTGGATTTTGGTTAAATATTAGGAAAAACCTCTTACCTATAAGAACAGCTGGGCAATGGATTTAGTTGCCTAGGGAGGCTGTGGAATCTCCTTCATTGGATGTTTTCAAGAACCAGCTGGACAAGCATCTGTCTGCAATACTGCAGGTATATAGGGTATCCTGCTTTGGCGTGGGAATTGGTCTAGGTGAACCTTCCAGTCCTATGATTATATAATGACTTAAATTTCAAGGATAAACATTGAAAATATGAGGCATCCCACACTAGTTTAGTCACTGGTTTGCATCTTTGATTCTCTTCAATGAAGGAATTAAGTTACTCTGACATGACATGTAAGCAGGTCACTATTGTAAAAAATCATGCAATTGCACCAGTACAGGTGCATCAGCACTGGAATCATCCCTGATAGATTATTCCAAATACTAGGAATGCATATCTGACTGAGCAGCACAGGTTAAACTACTCAATACGAGTCATTTTTATATATATGTGGTCTTCTTTTTGGTTAGTATATTGTGCGCAAATTGAATCTGATTTTCAACTAATATTTTCATTGTTCTTCAGAGTCTGCTCGAGGGATTGAGTAAATAAATAATATCTAAGCTATAGGCACAGCCTTGTGTATTCTGTAAATTTTTGTTCCAAATTCTGTAAAGAGAACAAATTATAAAAATTAACCAAACTCTAANCTCTGGAAGGGAGTTCCAAAGGCACGGCACGGCCACAGAGAATGCCCTCTCTATTGTGGCCCCCCGCTTTACATGGGGGACCTCCAGGAAGGCACCCCCGGCCGACCGAAGGAGCCGCTCTGGAGCGCGGAGGGCAAGGCAGTCCCTGAGGTACGAGATTAGTGAGACATGACTTCTCTTTGCTAAATCCATGTTGACTTTCCCCCATTCTGCCATGTTTATCAACATGCCCAGTAATTCTGTTCTTGACAATTGTCTCCACCAGTTTGCCTGGCACCAATGTGAGGCTCACCAATCTTTAGTTACCAGGATCACCTCTGGAGCCCTTTTAAAATATCGACGTTACATTTGCTTTTTGCTACCCTCCAATCCTATAGTACCATGGCAGATTTCAGCGACAGATTACAAATTACGTTATGGTTGTCTCTTTTAGCTTTTCCAGAAGACACAATTTTAAACGGTCCTGTAGTCTTATTCTGGAGATGCTACAGAAGGGCGTGGGAGGAGAG
The DNA here is from genome assembly GCA_003113815.1 of Sphenodon punctatus. NCBI lineage: Eukaryota > Metazoa > Chordata > Lepidosauria > Sphenodontia > Sphenodontidae > Sphenodon > Sphenodon punctatus. Next base: position 494,523 of record QEPC01013204.1, on the reverse strand, counting down.
AGCAGGGTGCCACTTTTATTAATAGAATCCAGTTGTCCTCACTTTTCTGCTGCACTGACATTTTCCCCCCCATTTAGTCCTTCATCTTTTAATCACAGTCTTGTAACACTGTAAACTACTACGTTTAACAGACTCACAGCTGAATGGGGTGAGATAGAATTCTCTTGTGGCAATTTGAATCTAAGGTTAGAAGATCTAGGGGCTCAAGCAGTTGTGAGAAAGTTCCCAGCCAGCCAGAGGTTCAGTGTGTCAGTCAGAGAGCTCACAGCCCAGCACAATAGTGAAAGAACTTGCTGGCCAGAATATCTCAGGATGGATATTTGTAGAGCTCACTGCAAGAAGTTTGCTGTGGAAGTTGAAGAGTTTAGGGCCTTTTCAAATAGACCGGGGGGCCCATGGGTGCATGGGGTGGGTGGGTGGTGCAGTGGGGGGAGATGGGTGTGGGGCTGTTCCCACGGGCACACACCCATCTCCACACATGGAGGCACCTCTGTTTTCCCTAATGTTTCCATGCATGGGTGATGGGTGGAGATGGATGGAGCGCGGGCGCACGCACGCACCTCCACCCATCCGCTGCAGCATTCCCACAGGCGGCTTCCACCCATCTCCACGCAGTGAAACTGCATGGAGATGGGTGGAGGAGTCTTGTGTGAAGAGGCCAAATGTCTCAGAGCTTCTGGGTGGTAGTTAAAGAGTAGGGATGTGCGAACGCGGTTCGGATGTTTGGAGTTTGGCCCGAACTTGGTCTGTTCGGACGTCCGAACCGAATGTCCGAACCGAACTTGAAAACGGCCTAACAGTTCAGTCATGTTCGGGTGAGTTCGGATGAGTTCGGGGTCGGGAAAAACGTAACTTTGGGCGGGAAAAACATGACTGGAAGGGGGAGGCAGCTGAGGAGCAGACTTCCTGGCACCAGGGTTGGAGACCAGGAGTGGTCCCAGGGCCAAATGATACTGAAAAAAATCTTTGAATTCGGTATTGATTTTGGTATTGATAGCCCTATTTTCGGATGTTCGGACGAGTTCGGCCGAACTGAACTCCGCCAAACTGAACAGCCGAACCCGAACTCGGGTTTCGAACGGAACAACCAAACGTCTGAACCTCCGAACATCCGAACCGTGTTCTGTTCTCACATCCCTATTAAAGAGTTCGCTACCAGAGGATTTTTGTGTGTCAGTTGCAGAGCTTGCTGCCAGAGGCTTCATATGGTAGTTAGAGTTCATTGCTAAAGACTCTGTGCATGTGGCATAGAGCTCACTGCCAGGGAATTTAGGTGGGGCAGCAGGACAGCTACTACCTGAAGACCATTTCCCCAAATTCAGGACTAAGGGACTTAAGGTTTCTGGTACAAAACTTTCTACTATTGGACTTTCTTTTTCTTTCTTTTTCCTTCAATATAAATTTATCAGATACTACTGAAGAAAGGAGAATGGCATCACAAAACGAATTATTTCTTTTTTTCTTTGTTTCTTCTAGATGGCAAGCCCTTTGGTCTATGGACCTGTCTCTTATTACAACTGTTCAGCATCAGGCACATTGCTGGTGCTAAATAAATAAATAAATAAATAAA
>QEPC01013204.1:420228-450428 GCA_003113815.1 Sphenodon punctatus | reverse complement strand
TTTTTTTGTTATTTCTTTTGCTTTCATTATTAAACCATAATTCGTTTTTGTATCTATTTTTGTATCTACCTTTCATTTTTGTTTTTATTTTTGTTATTGTTTTGCATTGGTTTCAATGGGATATGCATTTCTGGCTCTAATTTCTTTTTCCTCCATCCAATGTGCATGGAATTTGGACACATCGTACCCCTTGCCTAAGGGATCATCCCTGCCACCTTTCATAATGATTGGATAATGGGTTCTGATGTTATAAGCAATTGAATTTTCATTATCTTAACAGAAGTTGCATATGCATTTCCGCTGTAACGTCTTTGTTTTCCATCCAGTTTGGATGAGATTTGGAAAGGTTGTTCCCCCAATCCAAGTCATTACCCTAGCTAAATTTTTGAAAGATTGAATAAATGGTCCCAATCTTAGAAGCAATAGGATTTTCATTATTTTAACAGACGTTGGCAATGCAGATTAAATCCCTTCCAGATCTGTCTCTGTTTAAATTAGAGAGTTTTTAGTTTGGTTCTCTCTGACAGTTTCCACAAACTTGCTGAGAGTGCCACAGGGTGGCACTCCCCCACACTGCCACCCTGCAGTGTGAGGGAGAGAGAGAGAGAGACTGGCAGGCCGGCACCATTGAGCAGCAGCAGCAAGAGTTGGTCACTGATGGCAAAGAAGCAGCAGGCAGACATGGGCACTTTGGGCAGCAGTTTGGCACAGGCTTCAGTTTTTACAGGCACCCCAGGTGCATGGGGGTGTCACATCAACTTGCAGTGAACAACCCAAGGGGGCAGGAGGACATTGGACAGCACCCCAGGTGCTGCATGGGGGTATTGCTTTGTCGGGACCTGCCACACCTGGCCTTTGTGAACCCAGTACGTCAACAGATTGTTCCTCCAAGTATTGGACCACTGTTGATTTGGTGCTCTCTCTCTGCCCAACAGTAGCACACATATCACCACCACCAGACCCACTGCTGCCAGCTGCTGCAACTTCAAAAATGGTGCATTGCTCTTCGTGCTTCACACACACACACACACACACACACACACACACACACACACACACCCAGTGTCAGAAGGTGAAGGCTTGGGGGGCTGCTGATCCCCCAAGCTGACACTGAAAGTCAGCTGTGCAGTTACCTCTTCCCGAGAAGGCACGCTGCCACCCCAACCCACTGAAAGATGGGTGTTTGATTTTGGAGGGGGGCTGGAAAAAGGGACAGCTCCTCCTCATCTGAACCTTCTTCCCCAGGCTGAGAGGGCACCTCCCTTCCCAATTCTGATTCTGCAACTAGCTAGGCTGCACTAATATGATGGATTCTTATTTTTGTATATGTGCTCCTTGTGTCACTGGCACACAGACACAGAGACACACACTGACACAGTGAGGCATATAGCACAGCAGAGACGGACAAGACAAAGACAGACAAGGTAAATGAAATTTGGGGGTAAAGAAAAAACACAAGGGAGAAAGGATTTAAGGAGGAGAGGTAGTGGGAAAGGAACACACAAAGTGTGGATTGGGAGGAATTAGGGGATTTAATGTCTTTGGACTGAGGCTGGAAAGCACCCACCCACCCACACACACAGAACCACAGTCTGGTGAAGCATTCAGAACAAGCCTGGACTAGCCACAGACAACCGGCTGTGGCAGCTTAGATGCCCTTTTATGCCCACTTCAAAGCCACCCAGATTGGTCCTTGCAAACTGGAAGCATGCAGTAAAAGAGACGAATTAGCCAGTGGAGATGTCTGTCATCTCTGCTGGGCTGCTCCCCCTCACGCCCCCTGCAGCCCCTCCCGCTTGCCATGCCTGCTTCCCAGCCTGACTAACTGAAAAACAAAAACAAAAGACCTAACATTATTATCATAATTATTTTCTTCCAACTTCATTTTTGAACAACAGAAACGATAGAAAGTCCTTTCAGTTCTGACATTCTAAAAATGAAAATGAAAGATCTATCTCTAGTTGTTTCACCCAGCTTCCTAGTGCTACCAGCAAGCCTTATATGCTGGCTAGCACTCAACCAGGAAGCTGGGAGGCATGACAGGGGGTGAAGATGGACAGGAGACAGGATGTGGCTTAGGACAAAGCAGAAAGGCCTCTTGTGGAGAGTGGCAGGGTGTAAGGCAGGCTGAAGCAGTGGAATAGGTGGGCCGGCCCCAGCTCCAGAACTCCTACAGACATGGTTTCAAGGCCAGGTTCTGACATAAGCTGATACTAAACGACAGAGGAAGTGTTATAGAGAACAACTTGATGAAGTTCTTTCAAAATTATTATACAAAGAAATAATCACACTGTAGGGGTGTGCATGTCATTTTCATTATTACACTAACGATAATGAAAATTGTCATTTTCATTATTGTTGTTGAAATAACGAAAATGAAAAATAATAATAATGAAAATAGAAACAAAAACAACATTTTAATAATGGGAAAAAACTAAAAAACATATTTCTGGCTATAACATTTTTACTTCTTATTCAATTATGATGAAACTTGGGGAGGTTGTGCCCCCAAGAGAGGGCACTACGTGTACCATGCTTCAAATAGATTAGATAAAAGAAACTGATTTAAGAAGCAATTGAATGTTGTGATTTTAAGAAAAGCTTCATACACATTCATGGCTACAACTTCTTTCTCTTCCATCCAATGAGCATGAAACCTGTCAATATAATGTCCACCCACAAGCTTAACACTTCTGACAATTGTCAGAAAGATTGGATAAAGGGTCCTGATGGTATAAGACATTAACTTTAAAATACATTTCCATCTGTAACATGTTTATATTCCATTCTGTTTACAGGATATTTGTCAGGAATGTATCACATACCTTTCCTGTCATCTTTACCAAACTACAGGACAATTTGATAAAGGGACCCAATTTTATAAGCAATTGAAGTTGTCCCCTTGAAGACCATTATTCAGATAAATAGCAGCACATGCAGTGCCAGTCAGAGGCAGGCACCTGGCATGGCAGGAAGAGGGAGACTGTAGGAGGGAGTATGTGGAGCAAGCCAAAAGACTGACAGACACATTCACTAGCCAATGACTGCATACTTCCAGCTTTACAGGACCAATCGGTAGTGGCTTTGAGGTGGGCATAGGGGGCAGCCCTAAGGCGGGCATAGAAGGGCCATAACTGAGACTTTGGGGATAGAATCCCAGCAATCAGGAGACATAGTTTATACATCCAGGCTGGCCAGTTATCATCACAGTCCTGCAGCACTGCAGCAATCACATCCTGCAACACTGTGACAGAGGACATAAGAGACTCTCTATTGGCTTTTTCCTAAACAGATGCTTCTGACTTCCCAGTAAAAAGTGGGGGAGAGAAGTTAGGATGGTCACAGCACAGAATAGGGATATTTGGTTGACATTTCTGCTGGCCAATTGGCATCACAAACCACTCTTATACCACAGTGACACGTAAGAGAATCCCTGGCATAGGCTACTTCTCTGCATATGCTGTGCAGGCATATAAAATTGGGACCCTTTATCACATCTTTCTGATATTTGGCAGAGATATTCATGAAAGTATGATATACAGCCCTGCCAAATGTCATGTACACTGGTTGGACTACAAAGATTTTACAGTCAGACTTACATTTATAAGTTAATTGCTTATACCACCAGGACATTATATCCAATCCTTCTGAAAGTTGTCAGAGATAGTAAATATAGGAAGAGGTATAAAAATGCCAAGTGTCATCTACATTAAATGTGAAGCAAAGAAGGTACAGCTAAGAATGTATATGACAATTTTTGCAAAATAATATAATTCAACTGTTTATAAAATTGGATTCCTTTATCCAATATTTTTTTAATTTGGTACACTTAATGCCTTCCATTGGAGGTACAATCCCTTCATGATTCAGTCAAATATAATGAAAAACAAAAATGTTACAGCCAACAATGTGTTTTTCATTTAAACCAATGGAAAATGAAAATGAAAGCAAAAACAACAATTTGATATTTTTGAAAATGAAAATGACAGATTTAAATATCAAAACCAAAAATGACATGGACCCCTTGTGCACACCTCTAAATCACAGTGAAATATAAGATGATCATCACCATAAAGGCAGGCAGATAAACAGAAGAACAAGATTCCAACATTTAAAAACCAAAGTTTTAAATTCATAGTTAAGGTGAATTAATCACGCCCACTATTTTCATTTCCTTGCAATATAATAATCTGTGACAAAAAAATACTATACTTTAAAAATATTACCACCCAACATCAAGACCATGATCCGGATGTATTGATGCACCGGCGACAGCTGTGCTGGCAGAAGACCCTGGGGCACTGGTGGCAGCTGCACTGGATCTGACTCTGGTCCCTGCACCATGCAGGGGGAGCTGGAGGAGGCAGGGCCACAGAAGAAGAATCAGGAAGGAGAGCTTGCTGGAGTACCCTGACCCCAAGAAGCTGCTGGACACGCCAGCCCTGGCAGCTCCTGCAACTGGTCCACAGCCTTCACTGTTGCTTGTGGAAGCCCTGGACAATCCCCCGTGAGACCTTGCCCCAACCGTACCTCTCAATGTGCCACAATGCTGGGATGGGAGTCGGGTCACATGGGGAACCATCCAGGATTCCCACCAATGACAGTGAGTGCTGCGGACTGGTTTTTGGGGCTGCCTGGACTGGCACGTGCAGCAGCTTGTTGGGGTAAGGGCAGCTGGTGCATGGTTGCCTATGGCTGAGGCTGCCTTACTCCTGCCCCGAGCAGGCTTAAGTCCCCACCGACTCAACCAGTCCTTTCACGGGGGAGGGGGTGGTGGGCTTCCCCATGGGGGTAAACCCCGTTGGACTGTTCACCGGCCCTGGGGAGCCTACCCTGGGGTTCTGAATCCCTTGAACGGCAAGTGCTCCCAGCTCCACTGCCGGCACAGGGGGCTTGGCCCTCGTGTTTAATGAGGAGGGGGTGGCCATTGGCCAGTGGAACTCTTCTTCCACTCTTGACCCCCCCCGTCCCAGCTGCCTGCTCTCTTTCGGCCCCTCTGCTGGTGCACAGCCCCTTGTGCCAGCGGGGTGGATTCGCTGGGTCACGGTCTAAAGCTCTAATTTTCACCCTCTCACCTCAGAATTATCACTCCCTTCAACAAGGTGACAATTCTCTCATAACAAAGCATATCACACCACTTTGTACATTGTAATATTAAACAAATTATCATTAACATGCCTTAACGAGTTAATCCATACATACAAAATATAAAAGTAATATTCATTTTTTAATTCCATATACACAGCAAAAACATCAACAGCCGGATTAACTCATTAAGGTATGTTAATGATAATTCATTTGTTTAATATTACAATGTGCGAAGTGGTAGGATATACTTTGTTATTTGAGAATCGTCATATTATTATTATTATTATTATTATTATTTTATTATTAGCATTTGTATAGCACCAGCTATGTACCTGGTGCTTTACAGAACAATAAGATAAACGTGATCCCTGCCTACGGCTTACAATCTAATAGACACGGAGGGGTGAGACAAGGAGAGGGGACATAGGGAGAGACACGGGATAAGTAATATTCAGCGGATGCGAAGTCTCAGGTGCACGTGCTTGGCTTGGTTGCAGTTAGGCAGGAGTCTGCGGGGAGGGCAGACAGTAAATATTGAAGGAAAGTTCTAGTAGGCATCGGGAAAGGTGGTGAGAAAGAGGTGGGTTTTGAGGAGGGATTTGAAGGTGCAGAGGGAGGGGGCAAGGTGGATGTGGGGAGGGAGGGAGTTCCAGGCATGGGGGGCAGCAAGGGAGAAGGGATGAAGTCAGTTAGGGGAGCAGGGGAGACGACGGAGAGTGAGGGAGGGGGCAGAAGAGGAGCAAAGAGTACGTGCAGGAGTGCGTAAGGAGACTAGGGCTGAGAGGTAAGAGGGAGCCAGGTTGTGAAGGAATTTGTATGTGAACACCAGGAGTTTGTGACGGATGCGTTGTGGAAGGGGGAACCAGTGAAGCGAGGAGAGGAGAGGCTGCACATGGTCGAAGCGACGGGCTGAGTGGATGACCCTACAGCAGAGTTTTGGATGGAGATAAGGGGGGACAGGTGAGAGCAGGGGAGGCCAGTAAGGAGGCAGTTACAGTAGTCAAGGCGAGAGATGACCATGGTGTGAACAAGGGGTTTGGCAGAGGAGACGGAGAGAAAGGGGCAAATCCGAGCAATGTTGTGGAGGCTGAAGCGACAGGACTTGGCAACAGAATTGATGTAAGGTTTAAAGGAAAGGTGAGTATCGAAGACGAAGCCCAAGCTACGGGCTTGGGGAACGGAGCGGATGGTGACTCCATCAATAAGGATGGACAGGGAAGAGGGAGAGGAAGGGTAGGGAGGAAAGATAAGGAATTCAGTCTTAGCCATGTTGAGCTTGAGCTGACGTTGGGACATCCAGGTGAAGATGTCAGAGAGATGGTTGATGAGGCGAGCTTGGACAGACGGGGAGAGAGAGGGGGTGGAGAGATAGAGTTGAGTGCCATCAGCATAAAGGTGGTATTGGAAGCCGTGGGAGGCAATGAGTTTGCCAAAGGACAGGGTATAGATAGAGAAGAGGAGTGGGCCCAGGACAGAGCCTTGGGGAACCCCAACTGAGAAGGGGAGGGAGGAGGATTTGGAAAGGGAGTTATAATTTTGAAGAGAGAAGGAGAGAGAGGGAGGATGAGAATTAGAGATTTGATGTGGACTGATAATATTTTTAAAGTACAGTAATTTTTTTGTCACAGATTATTAGATTGTGAAGAAATGAAAATAGTAGATATGATTAATTCACCTAACTATGAACTTAAACGTTTGTTTTTTAAATGTTGGAATTTAGTTTTGGGGCAGTTGGTTTTATACTTCGCCAGTTTTGCTTGGTAACACCAATGTATATTTGACACTCCAACTTATTTCTGTGGCAAGAGACATTCTGTTTCTAGTGCTTGACATGTGAGCTTATATTCTAGCGCGTGTTAGCTTGTGAAACGATGCATATTGGACACTGTGATGTATTACTACGGTAAACTTGGTTGTGTTTCAGTGTTGTGTTGCACTGCGTACTTCCACCATAAGAGTAGTGTAAATCCGACGAATGAGCTGAGGTACAGTACGTCCTATTTCACTGCGTGTTTTTACACACACATTTCTCCTTGCTGTTACATCCTGAACTTTCTGTGTATCTAAATCACTCACCCAGAACTTAAACATCTGGCTCTTTGAACTTCTGCATAGAATGTCTCAGAACGTTTGTGTGTAAAAAGTTCTCCTGGTAAAACTGCTTTGCTCCAGGCAGCTGTGGTCACTTGGCTTCCATGGCAGCCCCTCACATCTACAGCTATGGGTGTTTTCAGACATGATGCTAACCCCAGTTTAACCACACTTGAACATTTCTTATGTATGTTGCAGGGCTGTATAGGGCACCAATACAGCCCTGCAACATGCATATGGAATGTTCAAGTGTAGTTAAACTGGGGTTAGTGTCATGTCTGAAAACACCCTATGGCTACTTTAGGCTGACTCAGGGCAGTGTTTGTGCGAAGAATGCATCCAGAAACTGCCTCAGGGCAGTGTGTGTGTGAAGAATGCATCCAGAACTTACTTGTGGACATGTAAACTGAGAAGATTGAAAGACCAGCACTTTAAGGTGTGTGTAAAAATGCCCAGTGTCTTGGTGCACCGTGTCTTTCCACCGTAAGAGTAGTATAAATCCGACAAGTGACCTCAGGTAAACCCAAGCCATCCTCCTCCCTGAACCTCTCTCACTAAATCCAAGCCATTCTCCCCCGAACCTCCCTCTCAGATTATCGTATTTGTTTTTGTTGCTATCGACTTCATCTCTCACCTCTACTTCAAATACAAGATGTTTATACAACGTTAGCAGAGTTACAATGGGCATGTGGATTTCTTCTATTCCCTTCAATGTGATTTTTTAAATGAGAATTTTTTATTAAAAACACCATTCTATACCCAAAATTACCAGCAATTGCTTGGAGCAGAACTTTACCTGTCTAGAACATTTTCTTTCTGTTAAGGTCCCTGAGTAAAGAAGAATTCACTGCAAAAGATTTCAGTCGCAACCCAGAAGTAAAGTGACTCAAAAGTACTGTTAAAGATAGGTGGAGATTCAATGAGAACTCTGTCTCACCATAACTAATTGAGGTGCGACCTCTATAAAATTGAGAGAAGTATGTAACAAAAAATGTTTTCCACCGAGTATGACTAACCAATCTTCCAATGTGTTTTGGTTTGTAAATCCACTAAATCCTAGGAAATCTGTCCTTTCTGTAGCTCCATACTGAAAGGGAAGGAATACACACCATTGGCAATATGACCCTGTGTCCTTTTAGCAAGATTTCCCAGGAAAATATCCTATGCGAGTCTCCCAAAATAAATGGTCATCAGGCAAGTCTCAGCAATTGGAAATCAGCAAGCCCTGTTTATTAAGCAGACAGGAAAGAAGAAACAAAACTAGGAGCTATGCCCCAAATAAGAAATATTTGAGCCTTGTGCCAAATGTGTAGCATTGAATTTAGATGGTTTTCCTTCATGTCTGGCTCAGGAGCCCAGCTCTTGCCTTGCTAGCTGTGCCCTCTGAAAGGTTATCTTGGAATCAGAAATCTTGTGTTGCGTGACTTAGATCCATTGTTTATAGAATCGTCTAACTGACTTCATATGTATCTGGTCCAGGGAAGCTGATGTTATTAAAACACAACACCGAGACACTGAGCTCCAATAGCAGTTCAACATGAACAAATAAAGCAAAAGTTTTCCCCAAAGTAAAGCCAAGCAAGGATCCCGGCCTTCGCATGAACTGCAGGGATGAAAGGAGGATGTGATACCATCATCTGAACATTGACCTTTCCAGTGTTGTTTCTTTTTCCAGATCCGAGCCCCATTCCTGAGTCTCTCTCTCCCTCTCTTTCATCCCTTCCACCCAACTTTCACAAGCACATGGAGCAGGTAGACTGCAGGCAGGCAGGAAGTGAAAGCATTCTGGATGTTTTGACTCTATGTGTTGCTTTTGTGTCCTGGTCAGAGAGGAGTGTGGGTAATTAGCTGTGAACTTTGACCTACAAGATCAATTATGTCTCTAGAAAGTTCTGTCAGTGAAGTTTATGTATAAACTAAAGGACAAAATCACATGAAACTAGGGGAGAAAGGAAGAAGTGTTTTAGAAATGCAGACTTCTTGTCAGTAGTTTTTGCCTATGGATTGGCTATCTGATTTGCTTGTTGATTAATATCATAAGTATTTTCAGGGCAAATTCTGATCTGTTAAGGGTGAATCTGGAATAAAGCCACTGAAGTTAATAGACTCTCTCCAGATTATATTGCTTTTATAAAGAGCAGGATTTGCCACCCCAAGTAAAAAAATTATGTCTTCAAAAAATACTGTAATCATCAGGGATAGGGAACATTTTACCTCCTGTGGGCCACTTTCAAAATTAGCATATACACTGGACAAGGCGTTGGGGGTGCTTAACAGTGTGCTCAAGATAGGGGAAGGAAGAGGAGGGCCCAGATCATGGGTCTATGCCACAGATTCATCCCATAGCCACAAGTGCATGCCTTCTTCTATGCTCCCTTTTAAAGTCCCACTACTTGTGAGTAAATTATGTCAGAATTGTGGCCTTGCTTTGTATATAAAAAACCAAAACACTTTCTGTGTTGTTGTTCTTACAGCAGAAAGGAGTGCTTTGTTGCAATGAGAGATGCATCAAAATTGAATGGGAGCTCTGGGTTAGGACTGCAGAATTTTACTAGGGATATATTGCGTTTATATTGCCTCTTTCATCCAAAGATTCCATAGGGCCAAATCCAGCCAAGTGCAGACTGTGTAACTGCCCAGGGCCCCAGTGTTGGTGGGGAGTGAGGAACTATACACAGTAGGGGTATGCAGAAGGCACACCCTTCATTTTCGTTATTGGAGGTTTTCATAAACAACCCTACCATTTAAATTCCCTCCACCCATTTTATTTTATTTTTAAAAATAATAAAACATCACTGCGCATGTGTAAATGACTGCTGTTCTGTGCATGAATGGCCCTTTTGCTGTATTGGAAAAGTGTACGCATGCACGGAATGGGCCAGCAGCCATTTTGCACGTGTGCAGGTTTTTGGTTTTTTTTAAATCAATTATTTATTTATTTTTAAATGACCGTGCATGTGAAAAATGACCACCGGATCATTCTGCACATGTGAACCCTTTCCCAAAACGGTGCCGTCAGCATCAGCCCCATTTTGGAAAAGGGCCGTGCATGCACAGAATGGCCCAGAGACCATTTTGCATAAACACAGTGAATTTTTGTAAAAAAATATACTTTTAATAAATTAAACAAAACAAAAAGCTGAAAATGGATGAAAGCAAATGACAATCGTTAGCTTATTCATCAGTTTTCATAACTAATTAAAATAATATGAATTGCAAAGCCTAATACACAGGGTACATAAATAAATAGGGCTGTGAATTTGGGTTTCGATAAAACACAAATAAATGCAAACAGGATCTTTTGGGGTTCCATAATCAAAACACAAATACTAGAGCTGTGTATTTGGATTCTGAGTGAACCAAAAATTTTCTGGGAAATGTGGTATCTGAGGTCTCAAACTGCAGCACATATCCAGCTTCAGCTGCTCTCTTGTTCTCAGCTTAGTTGAGCCTGTCTCAGAACAGCAGTCTCCAGGACTGCAGCAAGTCCAGTGGAGCCCAGCTAAGCCATGGAGATCCAAGCCAGCGGCCTGCACCCCAAGAAGTGACACCCTTGAACTAGTTACGTGTCCCAGTCCCCCTTTCAAAACCAGCAACCTCCCCTGAACATAGTCCTATGCCCCATTTCCCTTTGCCCAAACCAGCTACCCAAGCCACCAACCTAAGACAGCAATCACCCTTATGCCCCATTCCTACCTCCCTAAGCTAATACCCTCCCCACCAAGCCAGCTGCATTCTCCATCCTCTGACAAATCAGTGCCCCCTTTTAAATTGGTAGCAGACTTAGCAGCAGTTTTAACCACATTTTCCTTTCCTTATAGACCTGTCAAACTAACAGAACCTCATTGCACTTCTGCTTCAAAATAACACATACCCAGGGACCCATGTTGTGTTTTCCATGTTGGCAGCAATGGAGAAAATGCAGTAATGCTGTTGGGCAAAGAAACAAATACAAATAAACATGAATACTAAAACCACAGGTAAATATACAAATGCTGATCCTGTGCACAGTACATCCCTATCTATAAACATGGGAAGACAGCAAGAATGTGAGAAGCACTGACTTAAAATACTGGCTCAGAGAGGGTAATTTCATATGCTACGTGATCACGGTCAACCACGGACAATCCCCTGTGGTGGTGGATGGTCGCGTAACGTGTGTTTGCTCACTGCCAGATGTTCACCACGGTGAATCACTGGCAGTGAGCAAATTAACCACGCTTTTGAGGATGGTCCAGGCACCATCTCCAAAAGCGTGGTTAATTGAACCATGGCCCAGAATCAGCAGCCGGTAACATCTGTTACCGCCGCCGATTCCGGGCTGTGGTCCAGACCCGGACGGAATTGGGCGCAGCGGCTGGATTGTCCGCTGTGCCCACCCATCTCCCGGAGGGTGAGCAGCTTGGGGAACATGGGGGGGGCAGGGCTGTGCGGCTGCACATTGCACCGCGCAACCCCGCCCCCTCCCCAGATTCCCTGCCGGAATCAGCCGGCTCGTCTGTTGACAGGCCATTTTGATTCCAGCGGGGAATCAAAAGGTGATTCTGTGACGGGGCCAATATGTGCCCCGTCACATCTGAAATCACCCAGAGCCTCCAGTGCAGGGAGCCCTGGCCTGTTGAGACCCTGTGGCAATTCAGGAGGGAGTCCCCCAACCTGGGACCCATATATAAACTAGAAATAACAACATATGTTTAACATATAGGCCTGCAATACAATAAGTCCCGGTCCCTAAAGGGGATGTTCTCTTTAACTGAACATCAAAAATTAATTATGGTTATGGTAGCATTTCTCTTTCTCTAATAGAGGAGTCATTGTTCTTGGATGAGGAGGTAGGGGGAGACCACAGTTCTCAGGTCCAGACTTAGGTGCAGGCCCCTAGGTCTGGACCTTGGGCAGCATTTTCTGGGGGGCAGCAATTGCGCCACCACTCCACTCCTCCCCCACCATCCTTGGCAGGATGCACTGCCACCCTCACAGTCAAAGTCTGGGAGGTTTCCCCTCCACTCTGGTCCACTCTGACCCCACCCTTTCTCCCGTCACTGCCCCACCTGCCACCCCACCTCCTCCTTTTCTGCCTGAGCGTGCATGGGGGACAGTATCACATGGCAAGGAGGAGGAAGGAACTCACTTGCTCCGTGTCTGAGTCTGTGCATGCAGCTTGCATGGGAGGAGAGGTGGAGCAGCAGGTTGCAGCAGCAGCTCAGCTGCCCATGAGCCAGGCAGCACTCTGGAGACTGCTGCAGCAGAGACTGAGCCACAGCCAGCAGGCAACACTTAGGCAGTGATGAGGTGAGGGTTTTGAGGCAGGCGCAGAGGGTCTGGTCCCGGTGGGACGACGAGCGACCGGACTCCCAGAGGAGCAGAAGCAGGGAGTGGTGTCGCAGCAACTAACTTTAGGACAGATTGACAGGTGACAGCAGGAGGGTGAGGGGACGGCTGAGGGGGCCTGACCCGCCTGGGTAACTAGGGAGGGGTCAGGGGGGGGCCTCCTGTTGGAATGGCTCATGAAGGAGGAGGGGGGGGTGGCAGGGAGGGCCTGCTGCTGGAGGGGGAGGGGCCTGCCACCAGACCGGCTCACAGTGGCCCAAGAGGACACCATCCCCACCCCAGTTTCTGCAGCAGTGGCATAAGGATTCTTAAGGAAGGTGTCAGACTGCCAATGGGAGGGCTTACAGGGGGACACTTTCCTTTGTGAGGGCACAACTAGGAGGAGGACAAATAGAGAAATAAATGGGAGAACCTAGGGGGCACTGTCCACCCCCTTACGCGCCTGCTCCACAGGGCTCTGGGATAGGGATCGGCCCAGGGGTGTAGCGTTCATTGAGCGAAGGGGCCTGTAGGCACCAGGAGGGTTGCTGCCTGGCCCCGCACCTTGGCTGGGCTGGAGGAGGTCTGGGAGCAGGGCACCCCCACATTATGGGAGGGTCCTCCATCCCTCACCTGCCTCTGTCTGCTAGTAGAGCTTCAGCAGCAGCATGACACAGAGACACCAATCGGACTGGGAGATAAAGCTGTTTGTAAACAAACAATTCCTCCTCATGTGAGTGATCAGAAGGTTGTTGCATTGTAAAGAAGGTTTTTCGAGATGGCTCCTAGCTGGGTTGTGCATCCTCACCATATTCAAATAATAGACCACGTGATGGTCTCGAGCTCCTCTAATATAAAAAGCACTCTTCCACTCAGAATGACAGTTCCTTCAAACCCTTTCTAGGAATATAAGAAAATTCCATGCGGAGCTGGAAGGCTGCGTGTTGTGAAAATGTTCCGAGCCATCTCGAAGAACCTTGTTACCTTCTGTTCTTTGAGTGGCTCCTCACAGGCTGTTTTGTTTTTACACAGCTCCACCGGGTGGGTGGGTGGGATCTGTGGGCATGCACTGGTGCATGGGTGGAGCGTGCACATGACCACACACGCATCTCCACTCAACCCCCACTCATCCGCGTCCATGGAGCAACCACCATTTTCTACGGTTGCTCTGTGCATGGGGATGAGTGCCCAACTTGTTTTTACTCCACCAGCCCCAGCTTGTTTACCAATTCGCCCTGCAAGACTGGCTGGTGGAGCTGACCAAGCACCCCAGGGAAGGGAGAGAGGGAGGATCCCAGACAGCCGGCTTGCCCACCTCCCCACTGGGCATGCAGCTGCCTAGCCCTGCCCCAGCAGCCCAGCTGGGTTACAGAGCCGGAGGGAGGGCAGGCAGGCAGGCTTCTCCCTGCTCAGTGCAGTGGCAGTGGGGCTCCCATCTGGGCGGGGATGGAGGTGGAGGCTTCTGGGCTGGGGTGGTTCTGATCCTAAGGGTCCTGCTGGTGGTGCTGGTGCCGCCCAGCTTTGGAGCCAGCATGAAGCGAGGCACAGAGAGCCGGCAGGCAGCGGTGAGGGCTGGCTGGGGGTGGGCACTGGCTTAGGCTACTATGGGGAGGGGAGGGCTCCTGAGTCCTCCCCCAATTTTCCCTGGGGCACAGGGGTGGGAGGGCAAGGCTTGATTGGGGGTGGGGCTTGGCTTGGGGACAGCAGCCTGAGAGGGCCTAGGGGCACAAAATTCCTAAGTCTGGCCCTGCTGGTTCTAGTCTCGCCTTAGCCAGAAACTCACTGGGTGACCTTGTGCCAGTCACATTATTCTCTCAGCCTGACCTACCTCACAGGGATGTTGTGAGGCTTAAAAAGTTGTGCCTCTCTGTGTCAGAGGAAGCCAGTGCAGCTTAAGACTTGTGATCTGGGAACAAGAAGGGATATCAACAACCATTTACTAGGCTTGTCATAGAATTTTTCATCAATTACCATGATAGAGTGAGAAAAATGGAGAGTCAACCATTGTTCTAATTTGAGGAGTCCTACCCTCTAAGGCAACAGGAAAAACCCTGGCATGTTTTTTTTTATTTGCCCCCTTTCCAGCTCCTAGATCTAGCCCCTACAGTGGAACTGAAGGAATATGCTTAGGGGCAAGGCAGCAGAGATGAAGGTGGGTACTCAAGTGTAGGAACTGGATCTTCAGGCCAGAACTGTGATCCAGGAACCCTTCCTTCCCAAGTCCTGAGTGCCCACCCAATCATGCATTCTGACTCATTATGCTTTCCTTACCTCATTAATATCTTTCCACAATCCATACCCTGCAGTCCCTCACCAAGGCCCTTCATATTTCTCTGCATTGTCGTCCCAGATAATATTAGAAAAAGCCTGGGTAGACTGTTGCCAGAATGGTGCTGGATTGACATCTCTGGAATCCAGAGGGAGACACACATGGTATGAAGTCTCTTTGCCACCGACATTACCACCCCCAATTCAAACACAGGCCATTTTTACATGGATGCACACCCCCTCCCCCACTCGGTGTTCAGGTGGGTGTTGGGGGGGGAGTGACATCCATGTAAATGGCCGGCAGTGGGTGGGGGGGATGGGTGTCTGCTTGGTGTTTGCCCATGTGAACATCGAGTGGGATGGGTGGGGGTGCGTGCACACTCCTGCGCAACACCCACCTCCACCCATCGCACACCCATTTCCACCCACGAAGCCCTCTGGAAAACCAGAGGAGGCTCTGTGGGTGGAGGTGGGAACCCACAAAGCCCTCTGGAAAACCAGAGGAGGCTCTGTGGGTGGAGATGGGCGGAGGTGTGTATGTGTCCGTGTAAACAGACACACACACACCTCCACCCACCACAGCCAAACACGCACCACCACCCCCTCCGTCCGTGTAAAAACAGCCATAGCAAAGCATACTCCAAGCTGGTATCTCTGTAAACTTTGGCCTCAATAGGCTCCTTTTCATTTGTTGCAACATTGGGTGCAGAGACACAAGGAGGTGAGGGAAGAAGTCAAAGATTGCTGTTGCCCTGCTTGGACTTGTGGAGAGAAATAACTATCTCACACTGATCAGAAGGGTGAGTGTTGGGCTGTTATGGTGGCTCACATGAGACTAAACAGACATCTGCATCCATCAGCATTAACTCTATAGCTCTTCATTGCCTACAAATATTAAATACCTGCTTCAGGCTATTCTATCTGGGTAGAGCAATGGGTGGTAAACGAAAACCAGCATTTTTAATGTTTAAATTGTATAACAGACATTTTATTGTAAACCAAGGTCTCTCGCTGTTCCCCACCCACTCTCTTTTAAATTGCTTTTGTCAGTCAAATGCTGTTTTTTTAAAAAAAAATATTTGTGCTCTTGGTCCATTGACCTGGTTACCTTGGCACTCTTGTCAATATCACTTGCCAAGGTAACCAAGTCAAATCCATGAATCAGTGCTTCTCTCGGAGGAGGTGTCAAGCTGTGGAGGATGAGAAAGAAAAATTGAGAAAGGGGTTTACCAAATATTGACTTAAAATGTACTTTTGAAAATGACGTTTAATTAAAGCAAACAAACCCTAGTAAGAGGTCAGCCTGGAGATAGTAGTTATTTGCTGGTAGATGCAGACACACCCCAGATATTAGGCTACTGCTGGGATTGTGCTGCAGTCGTGTCATTCTGACTGAAGAGAACATCCGAGGGATGTGGAGACAGTAATAGCCCATATGCTGTAGTTGACCATCATGACCATATTAGTGTAGTTGTTTATTTCAAGGCCCATGGGGTTGTCACATGCCTGTTATCCCATTTTCTTTGAGCTCACCCTGTAGGGCTGTCTGTCTTTTATTTTGGGCCTGAAATGATAACAGAGCTAAATCACAACAGGGAACCTTTGTGTCTTTGCACTACAGTGGCGTTACAGTTGTCGCCACATTGCATTGCAACATTGTCAGGCATTGGCATACTACAACAAACATTGGGGTCCTCAGCAGCAATTCCACCTATCCAGTGGAAAACCACTAGAACTAACAACCAAAAAAGGATAGGGGAAATAACAAAATATATATTTATTCTGGTGCATGGGAGCTACCATGCATGACGAATTCTGTAAAGTCTATGAAATTCTCTACAGAAATAAAACCCTAGTTATATAAATCAATAAAATAAATTGACAATGCCATTAGCGTGTTATACAAATATTAGGCATCATGAGCAAAAAACCAAATGTGTTTCAGGGAAAACCCCTTCTTCAGTGCTATAATACTTTAAAACCACAAATGGGCACCCAACTTTGGTGTTACACACACCACCCCGTTACAAGTCAAGGCAGGGGGAAAGAGAAGGATGAAAAGCCACCCCCAAATGGGACTCTTAATGGCAGTTCTAAATCCTGCCCTTCTCATCTGCTGCAGTGCTCATCCAAATACAATGTGCTGCTGCTCCTGACAAGAGCCTGCTAAGATGAGCAATGCAGCAGATGAGAAGGGCAGGATTTAGAACTGCCATAACGCAAACTGCACTAGAATTATTTGACACCTATGCACATATAAAATAACAGTGGACTGAATGCCCGTTTGAAGATCTACTAGTTTGTGTGTACAGTTATCCCTGGCCTCCTCCCATTCTACTTTTATTATTTTAGTTATTATTTATTTTATTTATTATATTTACATCCTGCCCTTCCCCAAAGGCTCAGGGCAGATTACAAAAATATAAAATACAATTAAAAAACATTTAAAATACAATCGCCCCCAAAACCTAACCCATCCCACCCTCCAACAACCTCCCACCTAATCCCTCTCCCTATTTCCCAATCCATCCTCTCCATTACATCAACCCCCCTCCACCCTCCATCTCATCTCACCCCACCCCACCCCACCTGTCTCCTCCTCCAAACACCTGGCGGAACAACCAGATCTTACACTGCCACCGGAAGGTGAGCAGATCTGGGCAGAGACAAATCTCCGCTGGAAGGGAGTTCCACAGAAATGGAGTGGCCACCGAGAATGCCCTCCTCATGGTGGCCACCCATCTACAATACGGTCTACAATACGGGAGGGTGTCCCCAGTCGACCAGAGAGGCCAGATTAAGGCCCAGGGAATGAGGCAATCCTTCAGATAAGTGGGACTCAGACCATTTAGGGCTTTATAGGTTAACACCAGACCCTTAAATCGGGCCTGGAAGCCTATTGGCAGTCAATGCAGCGTGCCAAGAATTGGAGTAATATGTTCATATCTTTTCCATTCACTAGTCATTGGGAAAAACAAGGAACCTGGTGCTGGTTCTTACCTATAAAGCTGTATATGACTTGGGCCCCATATATCTGCGGGATCGCCTCAGTCTCCGTGCTCTGGACTGGTCCCTGCGGTCAACCGGGAGCACCCTTCTCGAGGTCCCCTGGGTGGCCCCAGACCTCTCCTCTTTTTGACATCATGCAAGACCTGGCTGTTCCGCCAGGCCTTTGGCAAGGGAGATGGGTGAGGGTGGGTTTTTATTTTTATGGGGGGTGGTAAGGCTAGGGTATTTTTCCCCCTCCCTCCTCTCTCCCGGGGGGGGATGTTCCCCCCATTTTCCTCTTCCCCCCCCCCTTTAGCTGTTCTATGTTTATGTAGTTTTGTGTGTTTTTATATGTACATTTTTATATTTTTATACATTGTAAGCCGCCCCGAGCTACCTTTAGCAGAAGGGGCGGGATATCAAATATTTTAATAAAATAAATAAAATAAAATATAAATATCCGAACTAGGTGCTACCCTGAATTAACAGAATGTAGTGGTGAGAAAGCACCACTTGCTCCACTTCTAGTGTGGTGTAGATATGCCTCACTCCACTTTCAGCAGGGAAAAAATCAAAGCAAACAGCTTCTTCTGAAGCAGGAGCTAGTAGCTACTCACCCTGTATTACACCCCTGCCATAGGACAGCTGCAGTCTCTGGACTGAAGAGTGGCAAGTTCACACCCTCCCAACAATCCTAATCCAGGGCAAACTGCCACTCTGAGTCTGCCCTAGAAATCAACTAATTCAACGAGGTGCTTGGACACTCCACTGGCACTTCTCATATGTTTACAGAACTGGATGCTGCACTGATTGCTACTAGAACTGAATCATACCATCATAGACCTGGAAGGAACCGCTAGTTCAGTCCATTGCCATTAGGAAGGATCCACTGCACCTACTCCATCCCGGAAAGGTGCCTGTCTAATCTGTTTTAGAAAGTCTCCAGTGGTGGGTCTCCATAACTTGCTTTGGCAGTTTATTCCACTGCCTATGCCTAACGATCCTGGTAAATGTTTTCCTAACATTTTTTCTCCTTTAATTTAAGCCATATACCTTTTAGTCTTGCCCCCAGCAACCCAAGGGAACAATGGGTGCTTAGAGTATCTTTTTACATATTTGAAAACTGTAATCATATCCTTCCTCAATTTGTTTTTCCAGGTTAAACATTCCCAGTTTTCCAATGCCTCTTAGGTCTTTTCTTTCATCCCCTTCATCATCTCCGTGTCTCTCCTTGGAAGGCTTGATGGTAGTATCCTCTGAATCTGTCAGGGGCACAGCATGAGGGGCATATGGGATGTGGGCAGGCAGCATGGACTGGGGCTCAGGATCAGAGCTTGGAATAGAGTCAGGATCAGGGCCAAGACAGGTCATCTTCTAGAGAAGAAAGCTGGAAAGGGAACCAGGTGACCAGAGAGCAAGGCTGAGGGGAAACCAAGGAGGGAGGGGGCCAGGCAGAGGGGGTGGGGTGTGGGACAGAGAGGGATCAAGTCCAGGGAGCTAGGAACAAGAAACAAGGCCAGAGGGAAACAAAGGAGCAGGACGGGGAGCAAGACTGGAGTGGGGGGAAACAAAGGAGAAAGGAGAGCAAGGCACAAGAGAGCAAGGCCAGTTCCAGGAGAAGAGATGAGCAAGACACACAGGGGCAAGGAACAGAGGGGTGCAAGCATGTGTGCGGCAGGAAAAGGGGACCGAACAAGGATTGGAAACAAGACAGGAAAAACCAGGCAAGATCAGAAGGGGTGTGTAGAGAAAGGCAGGGAACAAGAACTAAGGCAGGGAACAAAACACAAGAACCAAGACTGAGAACAAGAAAGGCACATTGTTTCACCCAGCTTCCTGGTAGCACCATCAAGCCCTATATGCTGTCTGGCAGTCAGTCAGGAAGTTGGAAGGTGAGGCAAGAACTAAGACAGACAGGAGATGGCGTGGGGTCAAGGCAGACTAAGGACTGAGGGCTCTTGGGTAGAGTAGCTAGGCCTGCATCAGGCTGAGATGGCAGTGGAGGCAGGCTGGCTATTGCTCTCTGGACTCTGAGGGTGAGGGTTTACGGCTGGGGTCTGACAGTAGCCTTCCTCAAGTGAAGTGAATATTCAAAGTGAAAAATTAAGTTATCAGATTTGGCATATTCAGATTTGTGATTTTAAGGAAAATTCCGAGCTTGTATTCACTTTCAATATTTGACTGAGTTTTTGAATGTGTGCGTTCATCTTTGCAAGTTTGACCTTCACATGTCAGGATGCATGTGTTTTCAATATTCATGTACTCAGTTTATTATTCATGGATTTGGAGGTGCTGTTTTGTATTTGCTATTTGTGGGTTCAGCAGTTGTTTCTGAATTTGTACAAGCAACCATTGGGCCATCTGGGTTACATCTGTGTTGGATGGGACACTTTTGATTGGAACAAATGAAAAGCTGAAGACATGAAGTAATGGAGCAATGTCAAGGTACAGGGGAAGGAACAAAAGGCCGTATTCCTCAGGATCGTTAATGACGGGTTCAAATGCTGAAGCCAGAGATCATCATCAGAGCCTTCCGAAGTTCACAAGCAACTCCAGTACCAAGTACGTGGAGACTAGATTAGGGATGCGAGGTTCTACTCAGAAGGGAAACCAGGCTATAAGGACCAATACTAATAGAACTTCAGGGGTCAAGGTTAGAGGAAGGTACTAGTCAGAAGGGGTGTAAGATCTATGAAGGGGAAGACAACTAAAGACTCTAAGACTAGAGAGGGGAGGATTATATCCAGAAGGGAAGTTAAATCTATGAATGGGGAACACAACTCAGGACTCTATGACTAAGAATAGAGAGGGAGGATTGTATCCAGAAGGGAACGCAAAGCTATAGACATGGGAAACTAGGTCACGCAATCAAGAGGGCAACAAGGCACTCCAGGATCATAAGCTAACCAAAAGGCAGAGACTAATGGACACTCATAGCATGGGAAGGGAAATTAAGACAGAAAATCGAGAAATACATGCTCAAGAACCAGCAATACAAGGCAGAGAACAAGGGTTGCACAAAGGCTTAAGGGAGAGGGAAAGGAGAACTAGGACAAGCAGTCAAGGGTTGACAGGCATTTGAGGGTCAGGGTAAAACATGTACTCAGTCTGGGGAAATACAGAGAACCCAAAAAGGGATCAGGACACTGGGCAAGGGAAAAATGGCAAACAACACCCAAGAGTTAGCAAGATATTCAAAACGAGCAGATAGAGGAGACTTGCTGCAAGAGAGGAGCTAAAACCATCGAAAGACAAGACACAAATACTCAACGTTATAAGGGACTGTGATAGGGAACCAAGACACTACAAGAGAACCACACCCAAACACACATTCCATAGTAAAAAAAACCTCCAGTTTACAAGAAGAGTTAAGGCTCTTGCAAATTCAATCATGCACTAAAGCATGAAAGTTGCAAGTTAAGGTTCCTGCCTTAATGTCCGTGCCATGTTAACTGTAAAAACATTGTACCGTCTCACATGTTCTGCTCACTTACAACTTAGGCTCCATGCACCCACAATTTGCCTTCATCTTTCAGCCCTAATCCTCTTTCTCTGCAGGTTGGGAGCAACACTGAAGCTGGGGACAGGAGGGCGTGAGCTAGCTCCTCACTCCCTCCGTTTCCTCTTTAAGAAAGAGAGAACTTAGGAGTCCTGGCTCCCATCCCTTCTTTCCATCTAATCTATTTGGTCCCAAGTAGATTAGACAGAGAACAGAGTTCTTTAACAGAGAACTCGGGACTCCTGGCTTCCAGCCTCTCCACCCCACTCTAATCCAGTAGGCTGCCCTCCCTTCACAAGCAACTCAATAGTCCTGGTTCTTAGCTTGTTCTCCTCTCCCCTGCTCAGCTCTCAACCTTGTAACAGACAACCCTGAAGTCCCAGGTCCAGGTCGCCCCTCTAGCCCCCACTCCCCTCACAGAGAACTCAAAAGCTCTGGGAGAAATACAATGTTTATCTGTGTGTGTCATATGGAACAGAAGTAAGGGTGTGTGTGGAATGACAAAAGAAAATCAAACAAAACAGAAGAGGAAGTGGAATAACAGGGAGGGAGGCTATTGGGACTTACACAGTCCTTTATGCACTCTTCGCTCCTCCTCTGTCCCCTCCCTCAGTCTCCCTCATCTCCCCTGCTCCCCTAGCCACCTTCGTCCCTTCTCCTTTGCTGCCCCCCACACCTGGAACTCCCTCCCTCCCCACATCAGCCTTGCCCCCTCCCTCCGTACCTTCAAATCCCTCCTCAAAACCCACCTCTTCCTCGCCGCCTTTCCCAACACCTGTAAGAACTTTCCTCTCAATATTTACTGTCTGCCCTCCCTGCAGACACCGACCTTACTGCAACCAAGCCAAGCACATGCACTTGAGACTTCACATCTACTTGAATGTTATTGATCCCTTGTCTCTCCCTATGTCCCCTATCCTTGTCTCCCCCCTCTGTGTCTATTAGATTGTAAGCCATAGGCACAGGGACCGCGTCCATCTTATTGCTCTGTAAAGCACCAGGTACATAGCTGATGCTATACAAATGTTAATAATAATAATAATAATAATAATAATTAATAAATAAATAAAAGGATAGGTAAATGGGTTAAACAATAGGACTGCCCCCCTGGTATCTCATCAGTCTTCTGAATCAGTTATTTCACTAAGAACCTTGTTATTATAACTAGTTCTAATTCCTCCTGTCATTCCACCCACTTACTTGATCCTGCACACTCTTTGTATTTTTCCCTATCATTCCAACTATTCCACTTACTGCATCTGGTGCCTTCCTCATCATTTCACACCCTCTTGCCTTCTCTATGTTCTCCTAAAGATGCAGTTGTGTTTTATTATTTCACAGTCACTTAATTGGATGTTGGAATGACAATAGTATTTATTTAGAAATTGAATTGGCATTGTTGTTGCCTCCATTCCTTCCATTGACCATTCCATTTAATTAATTTCAATGCATACCCAACTTAAAGATTAAATTAAACATGTGTATATGACTGTACCCAGTTTCATTGTCCTCTAGGAGAGCAGTGGGGACTAGTGGGTAAGTGGGACGGTTGTGAGACATTACTCAGCTGTCCCATTCTCCCCAACTGACATGAAAGAATAGAGGGAAAGGAGGGAGGGAGGGGCCAGCTCACTCCCTCCTGTCCCCAGCTTCAGAGTTGCCCCCAACCTGCAGAGGAAAAGGATTGGGGCTGAAAGACAAAGGCAAAGTGTGGGTGCATGGAGTCTAAGTAGTAAGTGAGCACAATATGTGAGACGGTACAATGGGTACTTTCAGACATGACGCTAACCACCCTTTAACCACCCTTGGTGGTTATTTATGCATGTTGCAGGGCTGTATTGGTGCCCTATGCAGCCCTGCAACATGCATAAATAACCACCAAAGGTGGTTAAAGGGTGGTTAGCGTCATGTCTGAAAGTACCTTATGTCTTTACTGCTAACATGGCACGGACATTAAGGTGGGAGGCTTAACTTGCAATTTCCATGCCCACCATCAGCTGTTTGGTGGGCCAGTGAGCACACCAAACAGCTGATGGGGAGCCCTCATGAACACCCCCTCTCAGCTGTTAGGCAGGCTGGGTGCACACATCAAACAGCTGATGGGGAGGAGTTCAGGAGCTCTTTGGTGGCAGCTCTTCTCGGGGCTGGATCCAGCTAAGCAGCATTGGCCCGGGAATCTTGTCTCATGTGGACAGCTCCTTGGGCCACTCGGGGCATGGAGGGACCTGTGATGTCAGTCTTCATGCCTGGGGTTCCTGGAGGAGGGCAGCGTGTGTGAGCAGATCACCCTGCCAACCCGAGGAGTAGTGGATGCAATGGTTCACCCTGTGGCGGGCCAGGGAGCTGCCTCATTGCCATCATATCTGTTTTCACTGTGTGTGTGCGGTGTGTGTGTGTAAAAGACAGAGTGTGTGTATAAAAGAAAGGAAGAGTTTTTGTGTGTGAAGGTGAAAATGTGTGTGTGGTCACTCAAGAAGGCCCCTTTGCCGCCAAATGGCGGCGACAGGAAAATTGTCGCCCCCCCCACCCCCACCCTTTGGATGCAGAGAGGGAAGGGCTGTTTCAGCGAGGCTGGGAGAAAGTCTCGCTATGGTGAGACGGTTGCTGGGCTCAGGTGACGTATGCGCATGAGCGCATTGCTTGGATCAGAGAGGCCCGCCCCTTGCAGGGGGTGAACCTATTGGGCGTGGAGAGAAGCGCCATTGTAAGGGTGGAAGCCGAAGAGTCAGCAGCAAGAACACTTGCTGCTGAACTCCAAGGAATCAGCTCTTACGGAATAGGCATGGTAAGTGGCCGAAAAAAAGGTGGCACCAAGAAGAAAGGCCCAGGGCAGCAAGGGGCTGCGGGGATACCCCCCACCGGTGAGGAACAAGTGGAGGGGGAGCCCCCCCCCTCCTGAGCAGCGATGATGGCTCACCTCCAGCAGTGTGAGGTGCTGCTGCGAGCCCAGAATTCTTCCTCCACAGCCGGGGGCACGGGGCCTCCCCACATGAGTACCGATGAAGGTGGCAGGGGAGGGAGGCCTAGTGAGGCCCAGGAACCTGACTGGCCCGGCGGGGTTGAGGACCCTGGGTCCCAGGAAAGCCTGCCACAGGGGCATCAAGGGATGCGGCGGGGGGGGGGCAGGATGGTCACGGCCAGCCCGCTGTAGGGATGAGGAGGAATGGGAGGGACCCTGCAGCCCCCCAATAGGTAGAAGGGGTGCAGGTGCTCAAGGGGCAGAAGCGAGAGTTTCACCCCTCCCACAGACCACCCGTGGGGGCAGGGAGGACTGCCTGCCCCCCACACGGGATTACCCAGCAAGGGAAGAGGCGGCAGATATGGGGCCCTTATTGCAGGCCCTATACCCGGGGAACTCCAACCCGCCCCGGAGGGCCATCACCCCTGGCCTGATGAGTGGCACACTGAGAGTGTCACCAACAACCTCACCTTTTTGGAACTGTTCCCCATCGTAGTGGTGGTGCTGTTGTGGGCTGGTCAATTTGCCAATTGCACTGTGTTATTCTGGTGCAACAATGCGGCAGTTGTACATGTGGTGAACACACTCTCATCGCAGTCACCTAGGGTCATGTCATTGGTCCAGGCTATGGTATTGGCGTGCCTGAAATACAATATTCTTTTCACTGCCCGGCACGTCCCTGGAATCGACAATGGCATTGCTGATGCCCTTTCTCGGTTCCAGATGGACCATTTTCAAGAACTAGCGCCAGAGGCATGTGCGCACCCAGACCCTTTTACCACCGGGACTCTGGAGCATTGGGAATTAGAAATGCAATCCATCGTGCAGGGATCCATGGCCCCTAGAACCCAGACAGCATACGGTAGGGCCTTCCGTGACTGTCAAACCTTTAGGACGGATAAGGGGTGGGGGATGGGTTTCCCAATTACAGAACCAGAAGCGATACAGTATGCAATTGCCCTGAGGAAAAGAGGATTAGCGGTGGGTACAATAACAGGTAGGTTAGCAACCCTGGCCTTTGTCAGCAAATTGAAAGGCTTCCCCCCACCGGACAAGGGCTTCTACTTAAAACTTATGTGCGAGGCATGGACTAGATTCAGGGATGCTCCAGCGATCTCACGGTTCCCCATAATGACACAAATATTAATATGTTTGGTGGAGGCCTTACCTAGCACCTGTTATGATAACTATGAGAGGCAATTGTTTACGGCAATATACACAACAATGTAGTAGTAGTAGTAGTAGTAGTATTCAATTTATTTAGGCAGACATGTAGTCATAACCATCGTACAACAATTTACAAAAACACAAACACAATGCAAACTATACATTTCATACAGGGTTCTTCCAAGGGACGAAGCACAACCACTATACTCGGAAGCAAAATTTAAAAACTGGGAACACCTCACAAAAGCAAAAATCAAAAACTTAACAACTGCTTGGGTAAATTCCTAGGACCCATCCTGCAGCAATTTAGTACATAGTGCATTGTTTGACCAACCGGGGATTGTTCTAAAAGTTTAAATAAAAACTCGGCCCTCAAGCCATCATATAAATGGCACCTAAGGAGCAGATGGTCTTTTGATTCAACTTCTTGGAAATCAAAAGGACATAATCTTTGTTCCACTGGGATTTTATTAAACCGACCCTCCAATAATTGGGTTGGAAGGGCATTAAGCCTAGCTGCCATCATTAACCACTTTCCCCTTGCTGAATAATCGGCGGCGAGATAGCAAGCCATAGAATCTTTCCCTGGTGCCACACTGCAGTAGGAACTCAGGTGGGAGGTGGACCCCACTTTTTCCCACTCTTGCTGCAAATCAATGTCCTGCCATTGACTCCTTACCTCTGCTTGAGCAAACAAGGGTGCCTTAGACAATACATAGGGCCTGGGAAGACCCATATGAGACAGATGGCATTCCACTTTCTGTTTCCAGGTACTCCTCCTAAATGGATCTTTACCAAGAAAAGGAAGCAAACCTCTGGATGCTGGGTTTTCAGTCCTAAACCACATCTTATGGGCCCTCTCCCATGCCCTAAAGGACCACTTCCGCTGTCCAAGCTCCAGGCAGATAACTGCACTGGAGAACCCACTGGGGCCCTGAGCAAAGATCTTAAAAATTTGTTCTGCACACCATCGATATTTGCTATTTCGAAAGGTGCCCACAATTCTGCCCCAAATAAAAGCTGGGCAGAAGACTTAGCATTAAAGGTTTCTAAAGCCATGCGATAAGCCACCTTACCAGATTGACAAAAAAAATGTTAATTGCACAAGCCGAGCTTCTGGCCTTTATGCTTGCTTGCTTGACATGAAATTTCCAACTTCCTGTGCAATGGAATAAAATACCCAGGTATCTGAATTTGTTTACCTGTTCGACTTGAATCCCACCAATGGACCATGAGTATGTATTTTTCCTAAGGAATTTGGTGCAGACCATTACCTTTGGGCGCTTTTAAATGAGACAGAAATGGCGGCTGAGCCCTTTAACAGTCGCCATTGAGACCGTCCGTTTAAATGCCCAATGCAGAGTGCAGCCAAGTCTCCTCCGCGTCAAGCCGGCCCAGCGATCCTGCCCCCTTCAACGCGGATCGCTGATGTGCCGGCTTTAACCCGCACTTCTGGGTTCCCTAGAAGAGTATGCATGCGCTGAAGGATGCGCATGCGCACATACTCTCTGCGACATGTCTAATGCTCTTGGGAACATCAGACACATCATAGAGAGGAACGCGGGGTTTAGACGCCGCGTTGAGCCCTCTCCCGCTTGGGAGAGGGCTCGTTTAAAAGCGCCCTTAGACTTAGAGTGATTAATGGTAAGGTCGTTCTCCTTACAATAGTCAGCCATAGCTTCCAACTGCTTCCTTAGCCCATTGCAAGTTTGTGACATTAGTACCAAGTCGTCTGCAAATAAAAGGCATCCAATGTGGCGGGTATCAAGGCGGGAAGGAAAAAGATGAAGCTGAGCCATAAGCGGAATGACGTCATTAAATTTAAAAAAAATAAGGCTGGGGCCAATACGCACCCCTGCCTGATGCCTCTTCTAACATCTGCCTCTCCTGAAACATGACCACACGGGTCTAATTTAACAACTAACTTGGAGTCAGCATAGAGGCTTTGTATCAAAGATAACAATCTATAGTCGATTGAAGAACGCCTCAATTTGTACCATAGAAGGGCCCTTTTAATGGAGTCAAACGCCATCCTTAGATCTAGGAAGGCCATGAAAAAGGACTTGTTGATGCTTTTATATTTCTCTATCATGTGAGCGAGTACTAGGCAATGATCTACCACTGATCTGGCCTCCTGGAATCCTGGCTGCTCTGAGTGAATAATTTGGTAGGATTCCATCCAGACTTTTAATTTACCTAGAAGATGTTTAGCATAAATCTTGCCAATTGTGCACAAGAGGCTAATAGGCCTATAATTTGCTGGCTCTGCTGGTGAGCTCTTTTTATAAATGGGGACAACCACTGCATATCTCCATGAGGCTGGCACCACTCCAGATTGATGAATGGAGGAAAATAAAGCTGAAAACATGGGAATCCACCATTCCCTATAGGACTTGAAAAAGTCCACTGGTATTAGGTCCCTAGCTGGGGCCCTGTTGTTTTTACAGGACTCTACTAACTCGTAGACTTCCTCATCGCTCACCCGGGGCCACTCCAGCAGCAGCCACATGTTACCAGCAGGAGGCTCAAGCAATTCTGCTGATTTAGGAGGTAAATATATCTTGCTAAAATATGTCACCCAAACCTGGGCTGTAATAGGCAAAGGATTCCTATTAATAACTTTCTCCCCTGCACTAAGTAACCTCCAAAATTTCCGAGAATTCCCAGAACCAGTTGCTTCCAAAACTACCTCCCATCTAAGCTTTAGATATTCCTTCCTTTTCCTTGCAATCATGGCCCAATAATCTCGTTTGACCTGAAAATAATGGGGCGGTAAATGGCGTTCTTGGCCCTGGCGATAGGCTCTATAGATTGCTCTCACTAGTCCTTCAGCCCTCCAACAATCCTTGTCATACCATGGTTGATTTAGTAGGGAATGATTTTGGGGTCTGCAAGGTGGCTCAATACTAAGCAGGGATGAAACTCCTTGAAAGAATGACTCATAAGCGTCACATACCTGCTGTCCAGATTAGCTTGTAATAATAATTCCCTTCAGGGCCAAGGTTTCATGACCGCCAACCTTCCAATAGCGGACGTACTACTTTGTCCCATCTAGCTGTACAAAACCTTTGGGCCTGGTTGTGAATAGCCTGCACAGGTAACACATATTTTGATGAAGTTGCTGAACTAGAAAAAACAATAGTCAGCTCTAGGGGTAAATGGTCACTACATTGTGCCTGTCCCACCTCAAAGTCCTTTAGTAGGGGAAGGCTATAAGGTGAGACAACCACAAAATCAATGACGCTTGAGGTCTTAAAACCCAAAAAGGTAAATTCACTGGGGGCATCCTTGAAATAAGACCCATTAAAGATAGATAACTGGCACTTGGCTAAAAAATGGGCAAATTTAAGACCCGAATTATTAATTGTGCAATCCTTTGATATCCTACAGTGCAACGGAGGGAGAATCGGGGTCAAGGAAGGAGAACCATGGGCAACTAGGTCCCCATCACAAGAGCCCACCCTTGCATTAAAATCTCCAAGGATTATCAAAGGTGCATCGTAATAAATTATATTTATATTCTTAATTATTGATTCGAGATAACTCCATACGTGGGGGTCGTACAACCTAGTATTCTGGGGAGGGATGTATACGTTAAGAATTACACATGCCCCATCATCCCTGGCCAGAACTAACCCCAAAAGGAAAGGAGGATGCTTCAAGGTTGAAACTATTTTACTGTAAAGATCCCCATGTATTAAGCAAGCTAATCCACCACATGGATGCCATCTAGAAGTTATAGAGGTAGCTGGTAAAGGCAAGGACGTAAAGTGGGCTAATTCAACAGGAAGAACCAAGGAAGAAACTTCCCAGGTTTCTTGTAAACACAGGATGTGGAATTGCTGAATATATTGTACAAAAACTGGGTCCCTAATTCTGGGGCCCCATCCTGCAATATTCCATGAGCCTATTTTGTAATTTGCAAAGCCAGGGCCTTCAACAGGTCATGGAGAGTCACTGCAAAGTAGGGAGGAAACCTGATTGGAGTCCAATGTACCTGCAGGCACCTGCACACCTAACTGGGGCTGGGAAGGAAGCTGGAGATTAAACGATGAAATTTGTGTACGGTGTAAATGGCCTCCCAGCAAGTCTCCTCTGCCCACTGCAGCTGTTTCCTGGAACCTTTGATTTGCAGCTAAGGAATTGTTGCTGGAAGGAAATTTCTTGGTCTCCATAGATGAAGGAGTCAAGGTTTCCAGCAGGGAATCAACTCCCCTGTCTAAAGCCCCTGCAAGATTCAACAGTCTGTCGTAAATGGGTGCTGGCTGCAGAGGGGGAATTAACCTGAACTTCTTCCTGAGTGATCATGTCCCCCTGGATTAGAGGACTGATCTCAGGGGAAGTAGCCTGACCAGGTTTAGGCTTATTAGAGACCAAAGGGTGAATGTTCAAATCCTTAAGGACTTTGTCCGCCTGGACACCCCATGATAAAAACAAGCACTCCTGTGACAGAATTCTATCTGCAAGGTAAGGCATTCGAAAATACTAGGAGTGGGAATACCGGCAAATCCGGAATCCGATAATGCCGGTACTGGGCGTACCGGCATTATCGGATTCGACCCGGTAAATCCGGTCCGGTTACCGGATTGCGGGTACCGGATTTTTTTACATTGCAGCCATTTAAATGAATGGCTGCAATGTAAAGTCCCACCAAAAAAGTAAAAAAAAAAACAACCTCCCCGAGTCCAGGCTGCGCGGGTGGAAGGGGGGACACCCCCCACCCACCCTGCCCAGCCTGGATTTTTGTTAAAAAAAAGAGCCCACCCCTCAGCACCAGCGGCCGCGGCGTCCCCGCAGCCGCCGGTAAGTATAGACCCGATCCCTGGGGGG
>QEPC01013204.1:392423-411814 GCA_003113815.1 Sphenodon punctatus | reverse complement strand
AGAGCAGGGGGGCTGGGATCCAGGGCTCTTGGGTTCTTGGGGAGGGGAGTGGGGGCTAGTGGGTTAGAGCAGGGGCTTTCTGGTTTTTATATGCATTTTGTTCACTTGATGATGTGGAGTGTTAAATACTAATTCCCCACAGTGCAGACGCAGCAGAGGGTGAGGGGGAATTAGTATTTAATGCCCCGTGATTCAATTGAGGTTTTGAAATCGTGAGATGTAACTTAGTCTGGTGATCTTAGGGGTGTTCAAAATGCTGGAAATGTGATGTTTGTGGTAAAATTGAGGTTTTGAAATCGTGAGATGTAACTGTTAGTCTGGTGATCTGCCTGCTTTTAAACCTGGCAGAGGAGGTGAATATACCTTGCCTTACTGAAATTGCTGGATTAAGTAATGTAATGTCCATCCAATGTTAACCCTGGGAACTCCTTGCTGCTGGGTTATGCCGCCTACCATTGCCCTGGCTCCGCCCCCAGGCTAGACTCTGCCCCCAGGTCCGTCGGCCCGCCAGCGGCTTCACCACCGGTGGGCCGGGCCGGCCTTACTGCCCCACCAACCTCAAAACCCACCAACCGCCCCCGGTTACAAGGGAGATATTCTAGGGGAGCGGGGGAGAGGATGCAATTTCACTCATGACAAGCTAGGGAAAGCCTGGTGGAAGAAGTAGGTTTTCAGGAGGGATTTGAAAGTTGGGAGGGAGGAAGCAGAGCGAATGTATCCAGGGAGGGAGTCCCAGGCATGGGGAGCAGCAAGAGAGAAGGGGCAAAGATGTTTTAAGGAGCAACGGAATTGTGAGTAGGTGAGGAAGTTACAGTAGTGAAGACGAGACTTAACTAGAGCACGGACTCAGGTTTTTGAAGTGACAACAGTAGGGCAGGGCCAGATTTTAGCAATATTGTACAGAGCAAAGTGACTTTGCCTCCATCTCTTCCATTTATGACCAACACAGTCACCAGACTCTTTCTAGATAGAAATAATGTGGCATTTTTGCCTGAATGTTATTCTTTCTTGTTATACACTGACCCCCCATAGTCCACACCGCACACAAAGGTCCATTTTCTTTTCCTACCTTTTGTCTTGGTGAGTGCATTCTGTAGACTAAGGTTTTAAATCTTTCTCCAGTCAACAGTGGAGATGCTTTGAGAAATGCAATGAAAATTTAGTCATGGGAAATGGAAATGCTAAATTGGAACCCTCCAAACCATCCTTTATGAATCCAAAGCCCCACTCATGTTTTTTAAAACCCTAGTCTTCTTCCTTGGTGAAAAGTGGCAGCCTCAGCCTCATAGGGTTCCTTACATTTGTGATGCCGCCATTACACCCCCTTCTAGACAGTTCTAATTGTCACTGGAGACTTCTGTTTGCCATCTCCCTGATGGCATTATGTTTACCAGTCTCTCATTTAATTACAGCTAGCTGGGTATGATTTTTCTCTGTGTGTGTTCAGTATAGATAGAAATGTTTCCATATACTGCTTCCCCACCCCTTCTTGGAATATAAGGCACTCATTTGTCATGTTTAGAGGAATGGATTTATGGTTGAAGCAGTCTCTTTTCCCCCACAGACCTCACTGTAGCTGGCATCCAGATGGGCCTGTATTATAGGCTTTGATGCATAAAGTTCTCTTTAGGCCTATCGTGCAGATGCTTTTTGTTCCCAGGAATATTCTTTCCTGACTGTAGGTGAAAGAAAGTTAAGGGTGGTTTTCAAGCTCTAATCTTTCTGTAGCTTGTTTATGATTTGCATACCCATAGAGGGTAACACTTCACCTCTGACCTCAGAACACAGTGGGTTCAAATCCTATAGAAGAACTTAATTCACAGACAATGTTGAGGGAGGAAAAGCAGAATAGGATTTTGCAGACCTAGAAAGAGCTGACATGTTTTTGCTAGGGTAGGGATTATAAAAAGCAGATGAGTTGGTGTGAAGGATTCCCTGTTCTTTAAAAGGCCAAATACAAATACACCAGGCTTCCTGAGTCAAAACCAGAATGATAAGCCGAAGGGGAGCTCACACATTGAAGAGCTTGGTCCTTCTTCTGAGATCTTCCCTATGCTAGGTCTTATCAGGATTGGAAAGTCAACATCTTGCCCTGTCACTAGCATAGATTCTCAAGTGGTAGTAGCAATAAAAGCTCTAGAGAGGATAGTGCTCACATGTCCATTGATGCTCATAGCACCATGTTGTCTAGATTGGCTCCAAGCAGGGAATGAAGATGCAAAGTCCCCTTCACCGCCAAAATGGCGGCGACGGGGCATTTGTTGCGCCCATCCCACAAGTGAGGGGAGGAACAGAGTGGGGCCGAGACAGAGAGGCTCTCTAGAAAGCTCTCTTTGCAAGGTAAGGGATGCTGGCGGCAACCATTCCGGAGCACAGGCGCACTGATGGTGCTGTGCAGGGATTTGGAGACCCGCCCCTTTTAGGAAAGGCGGACCTTCTGAGAGGCACGTGAGAGCGGCATTCCAAGGGCGGCGGCCGAACAGTCAGCCCCACCGACCTCCCTCTAGCACTGTGGTTATTACCGGTTGCCATTAGGGAACCAAGGAGGAATTTTGGCAGGTAGCCTTCTTAACAAGGGTCGCTTGTTTTGCCTCCTTAGCAGTGCAGAGTAGGCTAAATACGACTTTGATTTGGAAATTATGGGAAGGGTAATAAGACAGATTTGGATGTTTGGATAATTGGAAACTTTTGGGGTACCAATTCGGCTTTGAATTAAGGGCAAATAACTAGGGTAATTGGTTGTGGAGGATGATTGTGAGGAGAATTTGGTGAATCTCGGAGTAAGGAAGTTGAAATGAGTATTGGGAATAATTGTCACACTCGGCAGGGGTCCAGTATGCTACGACAGGATAAATAGGTAGGAAATAGGATATTAGGAGTCATCTCCTTAAGAGATGGGGAGGTGATACCTGGTGTAATGCAGGGCACAGCACGCACCTGGGGCATGGCCCTGGGAGTGGGTGCCTTAGCCGGGGAGTAGGGGCAGGCACTGCCTTTGTTCCCGGCGGGCACTTAACTCTTTACTCATACCCAGAGTTGGGTCTGCCCCCACGCCCTTCGACCATGGCCAGGGTGCTGTCAAAGGAGGGGATATTTGCTGTTAGTTGTACTGCCACCGGAAGGCATTCCAGGACAGTACTCAAGTTAATAAGTTATGTTATTTAGCTAGCATACTGGACCCAGATTGCTTGTGCCATTTCCCACCGGCCTTTTTGAATTGATAATTGGTTAAATAAAGAGTGCAGCCAGTTTTGAATCCAACGAAAGTCTCTGCGTCTCATTGGGGTGCGTCGACAAGTGAGAAGAACACTGCTACCATGGGTTTGCTGCCACTGCTGTACCAATGAGAATGCCACAAAGACATTGAGATGGACATCCAGCCCCTAAGCAGTGTTCTAACATCCCATTGCAAGGACTGATGAGTAGCTAGACACCCATCCTTCAGAGGATACGTTAAGCTGAGATCCCTTCCACCTGTGTCTGGCTGGCTGGCTAGATGGAGGTGAAAGGTCTCATGCTACTTTTGGCAAGAATGTTGGGGAGCCACAACCTCAACAAGAGATCTACACCTGGAAGGTTTTGCATCCTCTCCACTCCCAAGAGCTTAAGGATCAGGCAGCCAAAAAGGTTCCATTGTCCTTTAGCAGAGATTGCTTTAGGCACAGGTGACATAGGCGACCACCTAGGGCACTGAAGCTGAAAGGGCCCCAAAACTGCTCTTAGTACATATTTGGACTGGCGAGTCAAATGGTATCCAAATCCAGGCTACTAGTGTATCCATTTAAAATTTTTGCCTACGGTACCTGAAAACCTAGAGCTGCCACTGCCCCAAGTGTGAATTTATTTATTTATTTATTTATTTATTAAATGTTTACCCCATCCCTCCTAAAACAGCTTGGGGCAGCTTACAACAATAAAAACCATCACATGTAAAATATATCTAAAAACAGTTAAAACATATCAAAATGCAATACAAAATATAAAACAGGCCCCAGGAACTCAATAAAACAATAAATAGGGTAGGGGAGATAAAACCCTCTAACCCCCCCCCCCCCCAAGGCCTGGGCGAACAGCCAGGTTTTACAACTTCACCAGAATGTCAAAAGGCTTGGGACCAGGCGAGCTTCCTCCAGGAGGAAGTTCCAAAGACACGGCCTGGCCACCGAAAATGCCCTCTCCATCGTGGCCCCCCACTTAATGCCTCTCTATAAAACCTTTCTCTCTCCTCATACACCATCATATACCGTCAAAGGGGAGCTGCCCTGAGTGCGGGGAGAAGGAAGGGCTAGTGCTGGGCTTGTGCTGGAAGAGTGCCTACACTTGTGTGCTTCTGTCCTCCTTCCCCAGGTAACAACATAAAGGGGAGCTGCCCTGAGGGCAGGGCCCTCTGGGGTGACGGTCAAAGGGTGAAGTGCCATTGACGAGCCATTGGCGGATGGAGGCGGCCATTAGGTATACCATTTTTGCACTGCAAAGCGGCCCCAGCATAGTACAGAGACAGAGGCTCGGAGTGTGCCTTCGCCTCCCTCTACCCCGCCCCTCCCCACCTGGTTGGGAGCAGGGGCGTGAAGATACATGACTCAGGTGTGTGTGTTATATTTATTATTTTTATTGTGCAGGGAATTGGGAATTGTGAGTGGGGGGATACAATTTGGGTAGTGGGGGGAGGTTGGGTGTGTGTGTGAGAGGGTTAGCAGCCTCCCTCTGGTGGCAGGAGAAGGAGGTGGTTGGTGGTTGGAGGGGAACCCGGTGCAGTACCTCGACAGCGGCTTGGAGTATGCTTTTGCCTCCCCTCCTCCGCCTTGTTGGGAGCAGGGGGGTGAANGGGGGGTTGCCTGCCAGTGGCAGAGGTAGGCAGGGGGGTTGGGGGTGGGTCCCTCTCGCCAGCCTATCGGGGCAGCCTATGGAGTGTGGGTGTCTTAACGGGGTTCTCTAAGGATGGGAGGGCTTCCACAGCTATTGGGGTTGTTACGGGTCGGGGGAGATATGGTCCAGCGGGGAGGTGTATTCCATCAGTGAGGAGGGAGTGCTGCCTTGTGCCTGTTCCCCTCTCAACCCCCCATGCAGTTAGGTTGTGGGTTAAGACCCAGGAGACCCCAGGCCTTGGTTTGGTGCTGCTGAACGCAAGGTCGGTTGTGAATAAGTCATCTACCATCCAGGAGTTAATCCCGGAGTGGGACGCCGACCTCGTGTGTATTACAGACACCTGGCTGGACAACGAATTGGGCCCTATTCTGGCCGATCTTGTTCCAACTGGGTTCTCTGTGCAGCCTCAGCCTCAGCTGGAGGGACCGGGTGTGCGTGTAGCCATTGTTATTAAGGAGGTATCCGGTGCAGGCTCCACCAGGTGTTGAGTGTCTCCATCTTGTGTTGGATTTGGCCGGGGACAGATTAGGGGTGCTGCTGGTGTACCGTGCACCCAAGTGCCCAGCGGCATTCCTACATGCTCTTGCTGATCTGGTGTCAGATGTGATCCTCTGGACCCCTAGCTTAGTGGTCCTGGGTTTTTTAACATCCACACTGACACCGATCTTGGAGGAGCAAGGCATGAGTTCATGGCCTCCATGACAACCATGGGCCTGTCCCAAGTCATCTGTAGCCCCACACATGAGGAGGGACATACACTGGATTTGGTTTTCTGCACCGGCCTTGAGGCAGGGGGTCAGTTAATATTTGATTTGGTTTATTAGCGTGGCAATAACGCCATAGCAGAAAACAAATAGTACAATACCCAAATGGGTAGAATAAATTAAAACCAAAAAACAAGTCATAAGAAAAAACAGTTAGCAATCTAACACAACACATACGAGTAAATGTAACATAAAACAAAAGCAAAATATAAATAACCTAAAACAAGATGTGTACATAATACCTCTAAAACAGAGGAACTTCTGACGGACCTTGAGTGTGTTAAGGAGAAAAGACAATACTGCAAAAGTCATTGATTCCGAAAATCAGACACAAGATGACAAACAGTTTCCAAGTGCGTTCTACTGGGCAAGAGACATATATACTTGGCTAACCAGGTCTTTCTAAGGGGATCGTATAAGTGACAAGAGCACAGAATATGCTCCAAAGTCTCAGCCTCCAAATTATCAAAAGCGCACAACCTTAGATGGCATGAGATACCTGCATAGCGCCCCTCAAGCATCCGAGTAGGAAGAGCATTCACTCGGGCCTGGAAAAATAAACAAATCTTCCTGAAGGAGCAATTTCTCAAAAGGTAGTTAGCTGGGCTAGCAGGTTTAACTGCCAGGGAAACATAATAGGACAGGAAAGAGCACTCAGAAACACTAGCAGAGTCCTCCTGTCGGCTGATATCAGAAAGCCTGACCACAACCTCTGCCTTGGCAGATTTCAAATCCTTTAAGAGCAAATCAGAAAGGAACAAACCCATAGCAGAGATCTTAGCAGTAACCAAGCTAACCCAGGAGCTGACAAAGGGGCCTTCCTTTAAGAGAGAAAGTAGACCCAAGTTAGAAACCTGTTAGATGCGAATCCAAAGGGCAATTGCCTGAAGCCATGGATAGATGTTCCAAGTACATTGTCCAAGCTCCAGGCGAATAGCTGCAGAGGGAACACAGTTTGGGATTCTTAGCAGGGAATGGAAAAACCTAACCTGAAAAGGGCCCACATCATAAGGGTGATAGATAGCCCAAACAGCAGCCCCATAAAGCAACTGAGCCCTTGGCTTGGCATCCAAAACCTTGCGGGCAGGAGCCACAAAGCCTTTCTCCCTCTTAGAAAAGAAACGCAATAGAGTCGCAATGCACCCATTGGCAGAGGCACTAGCTGCGGTAAAATGCGTACTTCATTTGAGAGACGCTTGAAACCTGAGCCATAAATACTTATACGACTGGACCTGTTCGATAACAGCATTGTCAATGGTCCAATGGTATTTCTTCCTAGAAAGGCCGAAAACCAGGACCTTTGTCTTAGAGGAATTAATACACAAATAGTTAGAGTTGCAATATAAGTCTAGAGTATTGAGCTGTCTCTGTAGCCCAACCTTGGTTTGAGAGAGAATGGCTGCATCATCAGCGTACAGCAGTACTCCGACCTAATGAGAGCCCAACTTGGGAGGGAACATGCTGTGTTTGGACAAAATGGGGACCAAATCATTAATAAAGATTTTAAACAAAGTTGGCGCAAGCACACACCCCTGGCGGACCCCAGAAAAAATCCTAATCCAGTTAGACAAGGGGTCAGTTAGTAGAAGTTAGGGGGGTGGAGCCTTTGTCATGGTCTGACCATTACCTCCTTAAGACATGCGTCCTGACACATGTTAGCCCCCAAAGGGGCACAGGACCTATTAGATCGGTCCGCCTCCAGAGACTTATGGACCCAGATCGGTTCCAGAATGCTCTGGGGAGTTTCCCCTGGACCTTGACACCCACTCTGTCGGTGATCTTGTAGCCTTCTGGAACACCTTGTTGGCTGAGACCATTGACAGAGTGACTCCCAGGCGTCCGCTGCCCTCCCGAGACTCACGCAGGTCTTCTTGGTTTACCGAGGGCCTGCAGTGATTGAAGCGGGAGAGCAGGCAGTTAGAGCGATGGTGGTGATGGACTCACGGTGAGTATGATTGATCACAGCATAAGCTGTGATGGTTAGGTTAAAGGCCTATGCTGTGGTGGTGCAGGCAGCAAAGAAGCAGTTCTTTGCTGCCCTCATTGCATCTGCAAGGTCATGTCCAGCGGAGCTAGCCGGGAGAACTCACCGGGTGGTCTTGGGGGAGTGTATGTCTCCCCCCCGGGACCTCACGTGTGGAGTCCTGTGGGGTGCCATTCTGTCCCCCCTCTTAGGGGAGATCGTGAGAGGGTTTCAGGGCATGCAGTGTCATCAGTATGCTGATGACACTCAGCTCTACCTCTCTTTTTCCATCGACGCACACCATGCAGTCTCCTTATTTTTCCAGTGCCTGTCAGCTGTGGCGGGCTTGGATAAGATTGAGCCATCTGCAGCTGAATCCTTACAAGACAGAGGTGATGTTGGTGGGCGAGGGCTTGGGGGGCCTGGGATTGGTTGAATCTCCTCTT
The DNA here is from genome assembly GCA_003113815.1 of Sphenodon punctatus. Lineage (NCBI taxonomy): Eukaryota > Metazoa > Chordata > Lepidosauria > Sphenodontia > Sphenodontidae > Sphenodon > Sphenodon punctatus. Next base: position 403,775 of record QEPC01013204.1, on the reverse strand, counting down.
GTTGGGGGGGTTCGCCCTCCCATGGTCTCTCAGGTGTGGAGTCTGAGTGTGCTCCTTGATTCACGGCTCAGCCTGGAATCTCAGGTTGTGGCCGTGGTGGGGAGTGCATTTCAGCAATTATATCTTGTCCGGCGGTTTTGGCCATATCTCTCAGACTCTGACCTCGCCACTGTCATCCATGCCTTCATCACCTTGAGGCTGGATTACTGTAACGTGCTCTTCGTGGGGCTGCCTGAGAAGTTGGTCTGGAGGCTGCACCTGATGCAGAATGCCACGGCCCATCTCCTGACGGGGGCGGGCCGCAGGGAGCACATGACACCCGTGCTCCAGGCTCTGCACTTGCTTCCTATAAAGCACCGGGCTAGGTTCAAGGTGCTGTTTTTGACCTTTAAAGCCCTTCACGGCCTGGGTCCTGCTTATCTGTGGAACCGCCTCACTCCCCATGTGCCTGTGCGACCCCTGAGATCGTCTGTGGGAGCCTTTTTGGAGGTTACCTGGGCAAGATAGGTGGCCACCGATGGTAGATCTTTTTTGGTGGCTGCCCCTGTGCTGTGGAACTTGCTCCCGGAGGAGCCTTGGTTGGTTCCCACTCTCCTGTCATTTCGATGTTTATGGAAGACCTGGCTGTTTCGACAGGCCTTTGGCGAGGGAGGGGGGTAGGGTGGGTGGGTTGGGTGGGGGGGGGGCTTTCTTTCTGTATATGGGATTTTTTAACTTTTAAAATTGTTTTTATTGTATTATTGTTTTATATTGCTGTTCGCCGCCCCGAGTTGCACTGTAGGTAGGAGGGGCGGGATAAAAATATGTTTTAAATAAATAAATAAATAAATAAATGCCTTAATGTGGAAATCTTCCTTCAGACAGGCAAGGAGTCATACGATGCTTCCCCAACACAGGCTACCGTGCTTCTGCACTGTAGTTATAAGCAGCACATCCTGCCAGGGACGAGGTTCTTTCCTTCACTGGGCAAGCACACCAGAGTCACCCATTCATCAGCTCTGTCTCTCTTTTGTCCAGTTCCACAGACAGCCTAAGGTGAGTGGAAGGCCCAGCTGCGCTAGCTCCAGGGGATGAGACACCGCACGTCCATCAGTGCTCACGTGAGTCAACAATTCTGTAGAAGAAAAGTCTCCAGAGAGCTCCACTGCGTTCCATTTATAATAGACTGGCGTGTCTTGCTGCCTCAGGACCAACCCCCCCAATCAGTGTTTTATATTTATCCAGCTTTCCCTGTGCCCTGAACTTTGCCTGTATCTTTGGCAAAAGGTCAGTTACCCCAGGTCAGAGCACTGCCTCGGGCTACTGAGGGGAATCAGCTTTCAATTTTTGCAGTAACTTTCTTTCCCTTTTTTCTCTTATCCCTCCAGCCATCGCAAAATAATTCCCATCCCTATTAGCTTACCATACTCGCCCCCTCCTCCTTCCCTTCCCTTCTCCTTTGAAATCCTTCCTTCTGTCCCTGGGACTATGAGGGAGGGAAAGGCTGCAGAATTCCTGCAGATATTACACAAAAGCCTCATGTATCCCAGTGTCAACCCCAGAGGGCGGCTGAGTAATTCAATTAAAGGGAAGGCGGGTAGGGGTGGGGAGAGGGGGGTGTTTTATTCTTCAGGGGTTTTTTATTTCTATTTAAAAAAAAAAAAAAGAGCAAAAGAAAGAACAGAAGGGAGAAATGGTGTCACTCAGAGCAGATGAAGCAGCACAAAGTTTCCCTTCTTTGCTCAAACACTTGCTAAGGGAGTGCCAAGCACACTAGCACCCTGAGAGCATGGGCTGGTTTAGGCCCCTCCCCCCACATCTTGGGTCAAGAGAGTGAGAGTTCTCTCTTGGGAATTAAAGTGAAATTCCTCTTTGGGAAATATATTTTTACTGTTCTCCTTTTCCTCTGAGCCACCTTCCTTCTGCCTCACTTTGTGTCCTTCCCTCTTATTCCTCCTTTTGCCTACCCTCATTCTTACCCTTTCTTTCTCCAGACACACCTTTCCTCTCACTGTTACCCCCTCAGATTTCTCTCTCCTTTTCCGTGCCTCACTTTTTCTTCAGTTCACCCCCCTTTCCTTTCTCCCTCTCACTCCTTTGTTTCTTCCCCTCACCCATGCCCCCCACATACACACTCCAGAGTGGGATGGGCGGAATCTGTCTACAATATATGACATCGTCTTCATTCCTCAGCATGACACTTATTAATTACAGATTCATCACAGGCTTCCGGCACTGAGCATGCACTAGAGAAGAACCAAGACCAGTAGGGTGGTGTTTCTTCTAAGGGATCATGTCATGGTGCTGAAAGGGTGGTATTCTTGTCACCTATTGTGTTTTATTCCTGGAGGGGTGGGGGGCAATAATGATGTCATGGTTCTGGTGCCTTTGTGTCTACTCATATGAAGATGTGTCATGACAAGGGATGATCGACCAAGTAGTTAAGATAACACCCTTTGTTGGAACAACTTCTAGTGGTGAGTGTGTGAAAGGAAATTTTCCAGCCTGAGGAAGAGCTCTAAGTGGCCTGAAAGCTTTTCACCAACAGAGATTGGTCCAAGAAAAGACATAATCTGAACTGCTTAGTTTCTTGTCTCGCTCCAGACCAGCATGGCAACTAACCAACAAAGACAAAGCCTCATTGAGTGAAAAACAGGTGACAGTGCGGCAACCTGGCCCAGATTGGGAGGGAAGTCGCAGTGGACACGATCAGGATTTGATCCAGCCACAGAACAAATGTTCACATGACTGAGCCACCAGGGAGGGGAGGAAACTGTACAAATGTGTGGCCAACCAACCTTGCCCCGGCACTGGACCCAACACTTTCACCCCACCTGCCCCGCTATGATGGGAAGTCATGTCGGCTGGCCATGGTGGACCCAATCCGGCCCAGACCATGGCAGGCCATAATAAATGTTATAGCCTGCTGTAGTCCACTCTGGCCTGATGGGGTGGAAGGTAGCCCAGACTGTGACCCCGGAAGTCTCCGAGATTGCAGCCCAGGTTTGCTGCTAACACATTCAGGAGCAAACCCAGGCAAACACCTAGCAGCACAAAAAATAACGTGATGGTGGCCCGCCAGCCAAAGTGAGCCTAAGCAGGCCACCATCACGTTTATTAATACCCAAAGTCTATGCAACAACATAACAATACTGCCAATATCATTGCACTGATAGGGTGATAGTCAGCCTAGAGTGTAGGTACTTGGTTTCTCTCAGTTCTGCCCAGTAAACAGGAATAAAGCAATCTCTATTTCATAACCATAGAGCAAACCATTCCCTTTTATAGTGACCTTTCCTTGGTTTGGAGCACATGGGAGCTCCCTTGGTGTAGTTCACTTCCCTGTTGCTCCAGCTCACCACAATGATGTGGACAAGGATTGCAAAGGGCACATGAGACATGTGAGACAGAGGTGTGTGTGTGTGTGTGTGTGTGTGATACAGGTAAGAGGGGGATGTGGTGAAATTCATCTTGTGCTGAGATAAATAGGAAATCTGTGCTCCACTTCCATTATTCAGTCCATTGGCTTTGCACTGGCTACTTGCATTCATGGATCTTTCATCGCAGCTGAACAACTGCCATGATGACGTGGGGCTGCCTCATGCCACCATAGGAGGGGATCTTCTTGAAGAAGTCTGGCTGGAACCTGAATACAACCACATGAGTCTCCACATCCCTAGCAAGAAGATAAGAGAGGGAACCCAAGCAGAGTATCAGGCTGGAGAACTCTTTGGTAAATCAAATGTGTTCTAGTGTGCCCTCAGCTGCTTAGCCTAAATAAATGCTTAGACGCTCTGCAGGCTAAGCTGTTGCTGATTAAAGAAGGAGCTGACTTGACCCTCTGAAATTACAGACCATCAAGTGCCAGAATGGTGCTGGGGCAACTGAATTGTTTAATTTATTTATTTATTCACATTTATACCCCACCATTCCCATTAAGGCTCAGGTCGGCTTACAACGTATAAAAACATCAAAAAATCCCTTTAAGCCCCTGAAACCTCCTAGCCCCCGCCCCCCAATCCTGCCCAATGCCTGCCAAACACCAGGCCAAACAGAAAGGTTTTACAATGCTTTGGAAGATGAACAGGCTTGGACTTAGACAAATATCCAAGGGGAGGAAGTTCCATAATTGTGGGGCAGTCACCAAGAATGCCTCTCTGTGTGCCCTTGTTGTCGAAACTTGTTAGGGAAATGGTACCTTCACTCCTTCCCCCACCCCATGCTGGGGCCGCTGGCTCGCCTCCGGGTCCACATGCTGCGGACACCGCTGCTCCCACCTGGAAGTCATGAGATCATGACTTCTGGGGGAAAAGGGTGGTGGTGAAAGTGGCAGGGGCAGCAACATATGGAAAATACAGGAGAAAACACACAAATAAAGGGCATCGGACAAACCCTTCGAAAAACAGGACTGCCCTGTATAAAACAGGACCGATGGCCACTATACCTGAAAGCTGCAGGAGTCTGGAGCAACCTGCCAGTAAGAGGAGACTACACCATTGGTGCAACTAGCCTGCAGGATGGGGGACTTGGGTTGTACATTACATAGGGCTATGGGTTGCGTCTCCTGGTATGTCTCATACAACACTGAAACCAGTGCCACCTTTTGCACTTTGTAATTTCACGGACTTCCTGTTCAGACACGGGCAGTGGAAGAACAACACTCCAAAACAAGGGGTGAGGCAGCTCTTCTCCCATGCCCCCTTTAGCTCCATCTCAGATCTCCTAAAATGTCAGCAGTTCTACCCCACCTAGTGCCCAGGCAATTCAATGCTGACAGGGAGCAGAGTGGTGCAGGGGGCAGTCGGTCTCCTCCTTTATTCGGGCCCCTTGTGACCCCTGCAGCACTGGGTTGACTATGCCACTGTTGTGGAAATCACAAAAAGTGTCATTAAGGAGGGGAGTGTCTTGCACATCGCAAGTTCAGCGGATGAAGGGAGGGACATGTTTTCTCTTTTCCCTCTGTTTTTGCACCCATGGATCTGGGCATCGCAGATGCTGTGGCTTTTTCCATAAGGAAAGGGGCATTAGCCTTCTGGGCTAAAACCTGCTTTGAGTGATCACATGCTGCTGGTTTAAATTCCTTCCAAGCAGCTTCTTGGTAGTGTGTTGTCTCCTTCATTTCTCACGTTAAATCAGTCTTGAACAATCTGCCCCAGGTGGGTAGAGTTTGTTTCATGGCAGGGAGGTTTGATGTCTCCTTTCTCTTTTTATTCCTTATAGGGGCAGGTCATTTTTAACCCATTGTTCAAAGCTGCATTAAATGGCTGTGCAATACTGCTTTTAAACCCACTTCTCTGCCCACCTATGCTCTATCAGTGAATAAATTGACTAGCGTAGCTGTACAATTTTGCAAATGCTTCTTTTGTTATGCAGAAGGCTTTGTCCCATTTGCCTTCCCAAACCACTGCATCAATTTGCAAGGTCTGGGTTATTTTTAGTTCACACTCTTTCTGAACTGTTCACCCGCCTGCTTCCCTTCTTTCCCCTCCCCCATGAGCCATGCATAACCTTCAGTGAGATATTCAGCTTCATGTCTCCACCCCAAGTGGCCCACAGAGGTTAACATAACAAGTCAAAACTGCTCTTAATTCCATCCCTCTTTGTGCTGGAGCTTTCCAAAGTCTTACTACTCTCCTAGGCTTGCTGTGAACTCCACGTCTGCAGCAGGCTTCCCTTATTAAAGAGGACACATACATCAATTAGTTGTTCTATAATAGCTCTGGATGGCTGGGCAATGGGACCAAAGGCATGCATTCAAATTAATTGGATCTGGGATTAATTTAAACCAAGGCAACCCAGCTAGCAACAAGATGTATTGTCCCTCTAGTGTCTTTTCACCCCACACAGGAGGAGGAGGAGAGATTAAATTGGTACAAAGGATGTTTTCCCTCCCATGGGCCACTTTGAAAACTAGTACAAGGTTCATGGGCTGAATAGTTGGGATGGGGTAATTAAGGAATGTGTTCAGAATGGGGTAAGAAAGGGGAGGGTCCAGATCATGGATTGATGCCATGGATCCATTCTTTATCCCAGGTAGGGATGTGCATGTTATTTTCGTTATATCAATAATGAAAACAAAATTTGTCATTCTTGTTATCATTATTGCAATAATGAAAATGACAAAATAATAATAATGAATTCAATAACAATAAAAAAAGTCATTATTGATTTTGTTATGGCCTAGCAGCCTGGCAGGTGTTTTTCGGAAGGAAATGTGACAAGGGAAGGAGGGAGCAGACATCTTGAAGTCAGAAACAGTGTTGAACTCTTGAACTGGGCCTGTGATGGGAGGGGAAGGACTTGATGGATGTAATTGCTGGCCAATGAGCAGCGCAAGCAGGTCCCAGGCAGTTGAATGGCACCCTGTGATTGATCAGTGCCTCCTGCCTCCCAGAACCAATCAGGAGAGCTCTGGGGGACAGCACTGCAACCCTTTATACTGCAGGGCTGGGCTGCTTGACTCTGGTTCTATGTTAGCTATTGTTCTGTCAGGGTGCATTTGCAGAATCTGCTGGTGCATTAAAAATCCTCCCATAAATATCCCTACCATCTTACCTTTCCAATCCTTACTCCTTACCCTTACTTTTTACCTTTTACCTTTTTCCTTCCCCTGCCTGTCTCCCCTGTACACACACACATAGATAGATAGATAGATAGATAGATAGATAGATGTAGTATAGTTTTTATATATATATATAAAAACTATACTATATATATATTAGACAATAGATATAGAATAGAGATAGATTAGAGATAGTGGCTATACCTCTGAGTTTTACTTTTCCCTTCCCCAGACTGTCTCCCCCTGTCCATATATTATATAGATATAGATATTGGTTGTATATATATAATATACACACATATATATAGAGAGATTAGATATTTAGATAATAGGCTGTTTTATTATATTAATAAACATATATAATAAATATATAACCTGAAAAGAGAAAGAGGATTGGGCCTGAAAGACAAAGGCAAAGTGTGGGTGCATGGAGCCTAAGTTGTAAGTGAGCACAATATGTGAGACTGTACAATTTCTTTACTGGTAACATGGCATGGAAGATGGGAGGCTTAACTTGCAATTTCCATGCTTTTTAGTGCATGATTGAATTTGCAAGAACCTTAACTCGTCTTGTAAACTGGAGGTTTTTTTTACTATGGAATATCCAAGTTTTTTCTTAAATACATTGCAATGGAGAAATTTTGTCCTGCTGGCGCAATAGAATGATGAGCAACATAACCACTATGGGAGCAGGACTTAGGGGAGGCTAAGATGGAACAGCTGCTCCCTTCAGTTTAGAAGGTTGTTACTTCCTTCAAACAGCAAGCACTGGAAAGTGTTTTTGTTTGGGCAGGCATTGAGTGAGTGATGGATGGGTTAGGGGTGCATATATTATTAAATGAAATTTCCTTTTCCTTTTAATGTCTTATGCATGCATCTGTTTCTATATTCCTGTAACCCACCCTAAGTCTACTTTATGTGGGATGGACAGGATATAAATTTAAATAAAATGAACACATAAACCAGGCTATCTGGGTGCACTGATTTGCAGTGGTCCTGATCCTAGGAGGAACCCCAGCAAGGTATTTGGGAAAACCAACCTGCAGTTTTTCATAGAACCTTGCAATCCCTCAGGACATCCCTACCCCTTGCTACACTCCTATTAGCTTCTCCTTCCTGCAGAGCCCCAAAGAACTCTCCCCGGACTTCTCAAGCATGTCGCTCTTAGCTTGACAAGTGGATGTGAGCACTACATGGTCATGGGGGAGAAAAGATGACCCCTCCTCCCCAGCAGACACTGTAGCACAACAGAGTCCTGTGCCACCTGCTCTAAAACAATTATTAAAATAGTCTTCCCTTCAAAGACATCTTCTCTAGTTAACAAGTGGGTCAATTAACCTCAGCTATGTCAGCTTGTCATGACTGCAGGCACTGTACCTGAAGCTGTCATTCCTGTCCCTAGAACCATCATTAAAGTACTAGGGATGTCATTCAACTCCCATGGACTGTCATTCCACTGTGCCTGAAGCTGTCATTCCAGTCCCGTGAACCATCATTAAAGTACTAGGGACATCATTCAACTCCCCTGGGTTGTCATTCCACTGTACCTGAAGCTGTCATTCCAGTCCCAAGAACAATAATTAAAGTACTAGGGCTATCATTCAACTCCCCTGGGTTGTCATTCCACTGTACATGAAGCTGTCATTCCAGTCCCTAGAACTATCATCAAGGTTCTGGGGCTGTCATTCCACTCACAGGGGGCTGTCATTCCACTGCATCTGGAAGCAGTCATTCCAGTCCCTAGAACCATCATTAAAGGAGTAGGGACATCATTCAACTCCCATAGGCTGTCATTCCACTATACCTGCAGCTGTCATTCCAGTCCCAAGAATTATCATTAAAGTACTAGGGACATCATTCAACTCCCAGGGGACTATCATTCCACAGTACGTGAAGCTGTCACTGTAGCAGGGAGCAGTCCTGCAAGGCTGCTGCCCCTTTAAGAAGGGGGCTGCGGGGGTCAGACAGAGGGCTGAACCTGCCTAGGTATGTGGCAGATCCAACCCCATAGCTGGGGAAGAGCCTGGTGTGTGTGTGTGTGTGTGTGTGTGAACAGGCTCTGAAACCCCTGTGATCTGTCACAGGGGGCAAGGTAGTGCCCCTTTAAGGCTTAGGAGAGTAGAAGCCTGGCCACACCCACTCTGCTGGATATAAATAGAGGAAGGCCGCATGAAGAGCTCAGTCTCTGCCAGGGAGGCAAAGGAGCAACATCTCCATGAACAAGCCTGCCTGGTCTATGCTCTCCAAGGTGCTGAGGTGGGAGAACCAGAGAGACCCAGGCACGGTACAGAGGTTGTCCCCAGGAAGGGAGCCTCTTGGCTGGGGAAAGTTTGGCCAGAGCCTGGGGTTGTAAGGCCTGGCTGAAGAGACTTTGGGACTTGTGGTTAAGCTGCTCCAAGGCCTGAGAGACGGACCTGGGCCTGTAGGGTGAAGGCGGATGAGCCGGCAGCCCCAGGTACACTGGACGCAAGTGGTGTCCCAATAAAGGACTATAAAGAAAGACCCTCTGGACTGAGTGTCGTGTCCTGAGAGGGTACCCCCTGCCTGGAAGGAGGAGGTTCAGCCAACGCTGAAGGCTGAGATGGCGTAGCAGGGGGTGAGCTAATTCCCCATGAGTGCAACCCCAGTGCCCCATGTGGCCCTGGGGAACCCCCCCCCCTGGCTACAGCATGTGGTGGAGAATGTGGGCATAGCTCCACCCACTGGTGCAGATAGGAACTGCACCCAACCTTGATTTCATGTGCTGAATCAGAGGTTGCCTGTTGGAGCTGCACCTGGTGTGTGCTCCCTGGTGAGGTGAGCCCCAGGTGCGAGAAGCAGACAGGACAAGAGGACTGTACCCGCTCTGAGAGAGCGTTTGGGACCAGACGTTGGGAGAGAGCCAGAGAGCTTTTGCGTCTGGATCAGACGGGAGACCTGAGGAGCATGCCAGGCGTAGCTGGGGCCAGAGCAGGGCTGGAGCAAGGCAATGGCGGCAGGATGTGACTGCTGGAGCTGGAGGCGTACTCCGAGGACCAGTCTTTGGAACTTTGTTGAGCTGGAGCTGAGGCGGCATGACTAGCAGTCAAGAAGGACTGTACCAAGCAAGTACTGGGGACCCAAGGTGGGAGGTACTGTGGGGCTGTGTTACAGTTGTGGCCAGCTTGGAAATTGCTGAAGGGCCTGCTGGAAGACAGGGCAAGGCCTCCAGACTATTAAGACTCTGGGAGACCAGAGAAGGGCACTGCATCAGGTCAGAAGTCAAAAAGGTAAAGCCTGTGGGACCTGTGGAGGAACAAGCCAGGTACTTTTGGGGGACCCTGCAAGACTTGCCCTAGGAAGAGACCCAAGGGGGGAAGTAACCCAAAGGCATGCTTTACCTGTGGTTACTTGGGACACTACTGGTGGGAATGTCAGGTAACCAAGTGTCCTGAGGGAGAGGTTAAGACTCTGTGGGCCTGGAGAAAGAGAACCCTTTTGGCCAAAGCACAAGGGGGCCAGTCACAAATGGCACAGTGCTGGACTTGTTGATAAAGGGGACATGTGAGGAGAACATGCCCCAGGAGGGCCCAGAAAGAGGACAAGAGCCCCAACAGAGGTGTCACTAGAGAAAAGGCTACTCAGGCAGATAAGGTGGGCTGTGAGGAAGTCAATCCTAGTGGAGTGCCTGTGGGCAACCAGGGAGTAGTTGAGGGTCAGGCAGGGGAGAAGAGCCCTGAAGACCTCAAGACCCTGAGGAGAATGACCCGGAAGGTGCTGGCTGATAATGCTGTCCTCTGGCCCTCAGAGAGGGGCAGGGGGTCTTGAGGCTCGAGAGGAAGGACCAAGAGACCATGACTAAGATCTCTAGCGAGATGATAGTCCAAGTAGTCAGAGACCAGAATGAAATGGCGCAAGAGAACTTAGCTCTTTTCAAGGAAGTGGAGTAGCTACAGGTTGCACTAGGGGAGTCCTGGAGATGAGGCTGGGGAGGATGCACCCACCTCGGAGTTAGCTATGGGAGAAAAGGTTACAGAGGCTGCAGGGAGGTAGCTGATAACCTGCCAGAGGAGTCTGGCTGTAAGGGTCCCAGGGTGGGATAGTTGGAAAAGAAGGGTGTGCCAGTATCCTAAACCCTGAAAGGGGAGACCTGTGAAGCAGGTAAAAAGACCGGAGGACCTAAAGAGGTGGTAGGGTGTAGGCGATTGAGCCAGCCACCAGGCAGGAACCTCTGCCTTAGTGAAACCCAGCAGGGTGTAGGTGATTGAGTCAGCTGGGGCCAACTGACCCAATGGTGCCAAAAAGGTGGTAGGGTGCAGGCGATTGAGCTGGCCACCTTAGAGGCAGAAGAGGGACCCAGCAGGGTGTAGGTGATTGCTGGCTGGGGTCAATTGTATATAAAATCCCGAAAAGGTTGGTGGAGCAATCTGAGGGGCTGTGGAAATCCCCTAAGAAGTCTGTACATGGGGTAGAGGTGGTTCCCCCACAGGAAGAATAATTCCCTGTAGCAGTTGGGTGGAGGGGGCTCCCCAACTGCTAGACCCGGTGGTACGGGCCAGCTGTGAGGGGTGTTGGGAGGCCGGAGAGGGCGTTAAAGCCCATTGGGGTGCTAGACCCTGTGGTGTAGGGGCTAGAACCTCATGTGAGAAGCTGCACCTGGTTAGAGGTAGAAGCCACTGGGACCCCGGGCCCATTACCGGCTACCGGATTTACCGGTTCTCTAAAAACCGGATTCCCGGATTAAATCCGGTATACCGGTACCGGATTTATTTCATTGAGTTCAATGGGGCGCTGTGTCCCCATTGAAATCAATGAAATAAATTAATTCCTTCCCCCTCCCCCTCCCAGGCTGC
>QEPC01013204.1:377467-391982 GCA_003113815.1 Sphenodon punctatus | reverse complement strand
CCCCCCCAGGGATCGGGTCATACTTACCGGCAGCTGCGGGGACGCCGCGGCCGCTGGTGCTGGGGGGTGGGCTCACCTCTGAGTCTTTTTTTAAACAAAAATCCAGGCTGGGCAGGGTGGGTGGGGGGTGTCCCCCCTTCCATCCGCGCAGCCTGGACTCGGGGAGGGTTTGTTTTTTTTAACTTTTTTGGTGGGGCTTTAAGTTACATTGCAGCCATTTTAAAATGGCTGCAATGTAAAAAAATCCGGTACCCGGACCGGATTACCGGGTCGAATCCGATAATGCCGGTACGCCTGGTACCGGCATTATCGGATACCGGATTTACCGGTTTTCCCGCCCCTAGAAGCCAGACTTCTCCGGGAAAAACCTGTCTCCTTGAAGGGGGAGGGGTGTAGCAGGAAGCAGTCCTGCGACGCTGCTGTCCCTTTAAGAAGGGGGCTACGGAGGTCAGACAGAGGGCTGAACCCACCTAGGGGTGTGGCAAAGCCAACCCCATAGCTGGGGAAGAGCCTCGGGGGTGAACAGGCTCTGAAACCCCTGTGACGCAGTGGGCAAGGTAGTGGCCCTTTAAGGCTTAGGAGAGTAGAAGCCTGGCCACACTCACTCTGCTGGATATAAAGAGAGGAAGGCTGGGTGAAGAGCTCAGTGTCTGCCAGGGAGGCGAAGGAGCAACATCTTCCTGAACAAGCCTTCCTGGTCTATGCTCTCCAAGCTGCTGAGGCGGGAGAACCAGAGAGACCCAGGCAAGGTACAGAGGCTGTGCCCAGGAAGGGAGCTTCTTGGCTGGGGAAGGCTTGGCCAGAGCCTGGGGTTGTAAGGCCTGGCTGAAGGGACTTTGGGACTTGGGATTAAGTTGCTCCAAGGCCTGAGAGACAGACCTGGGCCTGTAGGGTGAAGGCGGACGAGCCGGCAGCCCCAGGTACACTGGACACAAGTGGTGTCCCAATAAAGGACTATAAAGAAAGACCCTCTGGATTGATTGTGGTGTCCTGAGAGGGTACCCCCTGCCTGGAAGGAGGGGGTTCAGCCGACGCTGAAGGCTGAGACGGCGTAGCAGGGGGTGAGCTAATTCCCTGTGAATGCAACCCCAGCACCCCGTGTGGTCCTGGGGAGCCCCCCACTGCTACAGTCACTCCAGTCCCAAGAACCATAATTAAAGTACTAGGTCATGTCATTCAACTTCCAGGGGACTGTCATTCCACTGTACCTTAAGCTGTCTTTACAGTCCCTAGAATCATCATTAAAAATATGGGGCTGTCATTCAACTCCCATGGGCTGTCATTCCACTGTACCTGAAGCTGTCATTCCAGTCCCAAGAACCATCACGAAGGTTCGGGGGCCATCATTCCACTCATAGGGGGGCTGTCATTCCACTGCATCTGAAAGCAGTCCTTCCAGTCCCTAGAACCACAGACAGACTATACACACAGAGAATAGGTTTGCCATCTGTGCCAATTTTTAAGGAATGAATGCTTATAAAAAATACATGTTGCAGGTCCTGCAATGTGTATTTTTCGTAAGTATTCATTCCTTTAAAATTGGCATAGGTGGCAAACCTAGGACAGAGAGACTATTCACACACGCACGCACACACAGATACCACACACGCAGACTATACACACAGACACAGATTCTCATGCACACAGGCTCTCACACACAAACTCTCTCCCTCACACGCACGTGCAAATTCTCTCACACACACTCCCATACACAAACTCTCTCACACGCACAGATTCTCACGCACACAGACTCTCTCTCAAACACACAAACTCTCTCCCTCACACACACGCACAGATTCTTTTTCACACACAAACTCCCATACACAAACTCTCACACATGCACAGATTCTCACACACACAGACTCATTATTATTATTATTAGTTTATTACGGCCTGAGCTTCCGCCATCGGCCAAACAAAACAACAACGAACAACTGAAATAGCAAAAAATAAAAGATAAGACAGTTGGCAAAGACATTAAGAAAGCCCGTCAATCAATCATATAGTTACAAAAATGCATATACAATTTACTCCACCCCCTACAATTTAAACACTAACCATTATCCGTAGCCATTATCAGAGGTCAGAGTTAGATAACATTCTGAGTAGTAGTCCAAGGCTTCTGGCTTGCTATTTCACCATTCCATATAATGAACCGTCACTGTTTACAGCAAAACTAACAGAATAGCCGAAACTAAAAATAAGGAACCCAGCCTCTAGCTAATTCGGGATCTTATTTTTCCTGTCAAACTCAAGAATGTGGCTATTGCCATCAAGTCTTCCTTCTCTGACAAGGATAAAAGAAATAAATGAGTGCCCTCAGTATCAAAATCAAGGTCCTTCTTTAATAGCGGCAAAAGCCAGGTTACCCTCAATGTTTGATAGTATGGGCACCTCAGTAAGAGGTGGTTGGCTGATTCCACCTCTGCTAATGGACATGAACATAGGTGTTTGTTATATGCCACCTGTTTATGCCTACCTTTTGTGACTGCTAAGTGAATAAGCTGAAAACGAAAGTAGGTATATAGCCTACGCAAACGTGGATTTGCGAGCATGTCCAAATACCCCTCAAACTTTACAATGGTCTTAAACTGTTGTAGATGTGGGGCAACCCTCCACCTGGCTAGGTCAGCAATATATTCCTGATGTGCAATATCACTAATCGTCTTGCAGATTTCTGCTTTAATAGACTCCAGGGTCTTCCCCTTAAAATAATCAAATGAGAAGCCACAATTGGCTAAAATCTGGGCCAAATAAAGAAGCCATGGGTAAGCCCTTGAATTTAGTGAGATAAACTCCTCTCTGAGACAAAGAAGGGGGAGAGCTCCCTCCTTTTGGATTAGCAAGAGTAGCCACAATTTAATATAAGCCATCTTGGCCAGGGCTGTCATGGAATTGAGACCAGTTTCTGCTCTGAGGACAGCACTAGGAACACTTCGCCCAACTTTAAGAAAGCGGTGAAGGAATTTATTTTGTAGCCTTTCTAGAGGCTTAGTATTTGGATTGGGTACCAATTCCAAGCCAAAAAGAGCCGAAGCTATAACCTTTGGGCGATATATGTCCAAAAAGATGGAGGGAGTGACACCCCTAGAAATAGCTATAGCCCTCCCTAAGGCCTGCACAGCTTTTTCTACCTTGCTAGATCTTACCCGAATAAGTTCGGTCCAAGTACCCCTCTGGAAGTAGCTAACCCTCAGATACGAGAAAGTAGGTACCACTTCAATGGTGCCTACATCAAGCTTCCATGATTTCACACCCCTTCCTGTACCGAGAATCATTATCTTAGTTTTTGAGACATTTATTTCGAGTCCATTAGCTTGACAATACTCATGGCAACTGTTAATTGCCCGCTTTAAGCCAGTTTCGGACACACAGACTCTCTCTCTCTCGCACAAACTCTCTCCCTCACACATGCGCACAGATTCTCTCTCTCACACAGACTCTCATGCACAAACTCTCTTACACACACAGATTCTCACACACAGACGCTCTCTCAAACACACAAGCATGCACAGATTATCACACACAGAGACTCTTTCACTCAGACACACAGACACCCCACCATTCAAGCTCTCTTCACACACACACACACACACACACACACACACACACACACACACACACACGTCAGTGACTCACAAACATGCTGGCCTGGCCACCCTTTCTGTGAGCCTGCTGCTGCTGCTTCTGCCGCCACCTCCAGAAGTCCTGACTCTTGTGAGCCTTTATGCGGTGGCGGCAGCAGCCGGTTCTTCTTTGAGTGGATCCAACCAGTCTCACAACACCCAGTGGTGCGAATGCTCAGTGCTATCTCAAAGAACGGAAGGTTGCTACCTTGTAAACAAGGTTCGAGATGGCTCTGAACATGAGAATGGTCAGAGCTATCCTGAAGAACCTGGTTTATAAGGTAGCAACCTTCTGCTCCACGAGGTTGGGGGAGCAGTGCTGCAGTGATCCAGGAAGTAGGTAGCAGGACCCAGGGCACCCTGGCAGGTGGGTGGAGGGGTGTGTGGAAATTCCTCCCCCTTAACCCTCCACCCAGGCTGCCTCTGAGGGTGGGGGCTGGGATTGATCGTGGCAGTTGGTGGGTCAGTTAACTTGGAGCCGGGGCATGCAGGAGCAAGGAGCGGTGAGGGGGGAGGGGGCCAGGAGCCATGGGGCAGTTGTCCTCCCCTCAGTCCCAAAGCCCCCAGGCACAATTGCCCCGAGTCGCTCTGGGGAGGCAGCTCTCCTCTTTTAAGCAGCCCTGCCCCTCTCCATTGACTAACATGGGGTTTTCCACAACCCCATAACTTTAAAACTATTAATTAGATTTATAAATAAACCCCCCAAGGCCTCCCCTGGCAGCCTCGTTTAATTTTCTAAAAGGCTCCGAGCTCCTCCCCACCAGCATTAAACCCCTCTACCCTGCTCAGATTGAGACAGTCTGACTTTTGAAAAAAACAGGCTTCAAAGAGCAGTTTTTAAACTGCGATATCTCAGCTGTTATTCAGCTGATTTGGCTGAAATAGCATGAACCGCTTACCCCAGTGATCCTCCACTACAAATTTCATGATCCTAACTTTAATCATGCCAATTTTATAGTAAATAGAATGTTGGGGCTTTATAATGGAGGGTGCAATGCACCTTAACTATTAGAGCGCTCCTGCGCTCTAGTAATAATATAATATTATATTTATATTATAAATAAAACTAGATATTGTGTATAACCTATACCAATAACGATACAAAAAAATCTTTGTTTGAAATCGGTACCAATAACAACGATAACTAAAAACATTTCGTTCTTAATGAAAATGACACATTTTAAAAATGAAAATGATAACAAAAGACATGGGGCCCTGGAGCACACCTCTCTTATCTTGGAGTGAATGCCCTCATCTGCTCTCCTTTCCCCTGTGCTCATTCTTTCAGTGCTTGAGAAGCAGGGCTGGATTCACAGACTGGACCCAGGGAGAACTGGAAAAGACTCAAATAAAAAAAGAATCATGAGCCAGATTTATCCCAGGGACTGGAGGCTCCCCACCACTGGCTTGCAAATATAGTGAAGGATTTGGGAACTCAGGTGCCTGAGAAAAAGTTGAGCGGCCAAGGAGCAGTGGTGCACGAGTAACCGCTACTATCCAGTCCAGCCAGACGTCACGGTATCCAATCAAGTACCAAATGATATCTGGTTCAGTATTTGTTGGATAGCCGGTTAACCAGATTTTCAGGCAGCAGTAGCTGCCTGAAACTTAAATGCACAGCCATTGTTCATTATAAACAGGGGATTGCTGAAGCCCCGATTTTGAGGAAACTGCTTGACCTACATTTCTGAAAATTTAACCATGGCTGTAAGTTGTGAGGACCATCATATCCACAAAGTTTGAAAAAGATCCATTAGGAAAATAAAATGTTATAACTGCTTAAATGTTAATTGGTTGTGGTCAAAATGCACATCTTCCTCACGTATTTGAATTATCAATATCTCCTCCCCCTGGATGAGTTGAGCCCCCAAACTTTATAGGCTTTGAGAATGAGATCAATAACAAGTGCACATTTTACAATAACTAAACGTGCACATTTTACAATTATGAAACTGTAATTTATTATCATAATTTGACAAGGAACAATTTTGTCAGAGTGCATTGTCTGTTATTTACATGTATACAAATTGTATACAGTTCATACAATGAAGTAAAGAATGTGAGTGTAGACATTATACAATTCGTTGTACACAATGAAGTTCTGTAGAAACAGACTTAATGCACTCTGACAAAATTGTTCCTTCCCGAATTATGATAATAAATTAGTTTCATAATTGTAAAATGTGCAAGTTTAGTTATTGATAAAAATGAATGGTAAGTAATTTAGTACATATATTACATGTATGTTGATGAGGATAAAATATTAAATATTGCTTTAATTGTGAATTAATTTCTATGTTTTTTGGCATTTATGTTTTGTTGTAATGTATGGAGTGGAAGGTCTTTTGAACTGTAATTGTACTTAATTTTTTGTTTGTTTGTATTTTAAGAAAACTCTTGTACATTTAAGTGTTTTTTTTAACTGTTAAGTTTTTTGTTTTGGTTAATTACCAATTGCAACATGCCATTTACTGCATTACCATTTAATTACCATTTGACTTTTTGTTTTTATACTCTCTCCCTCTATCCAAACTGGTTTGGTTATGTGGTAAATGACAGTATGCTCAATGGTGAATGATAATTCAGTAAATGTGGAAATCTCACAGCAAACAGTAATATCCAGTATTTCGGTTTGGCGGTTAACCAAGCTATCCATAGCAGTGGATATTAACCATAGACAATTTTTTTAGCTATTCATTTCAGTCTGAGTGATTATTTACAAACACCCAAATGGATCCTGTAGAAGGGTATAGAATTTTATGGACAGGCAAATACAGTGCAGACAGAATGGGGTGGTACAAACTTATCTGAAGAGGCCTGTTAGGGGATGGGTCAAACTGCTAAGGAGGGGTGATTATTCAGTGATCATAAAAGGAATAACGGGGTGATTAACTTTTTCCCGCCCACAAAACACTTTGAGGATTAGGAGAAATTCTGTAGGTCAGATAGGAGTTGGGGGCAGGGATGTTTGGGAAATGTGCTCAAGATAGGCAGAGAGACTCAAGGCTTGGCAGGTTCCAAGGCTAGTCTCAATAGGCAGGTTCCAAGCCTAGCGATGAATAAATCCTGCCATGGTGCAGTGAGGAAGAATATATGTCCCTCTCCATTCTCATTTTCTGTCCCCATATTGCAGGGATAAATAATGGAGACATGCAAATCTGGACCCCACAAGGCTGGACACCTGAAATCCAGGTCCCCAGTATGAGCCCCATTAATAGTGGAGGGGCTACAACATGTGCAATTTTGCCAGTTACAGATTCTGTCTCTCTCAGTTGGTTAGCTCCAGCAGCTCATTGTATGTGTCTCTCCCCAACTGGCGCTGAGGATGGCTCTGTTGTGCACTTGAGTATGCTGCTGCAGGAGGAGAGAGATGGTCCACCTGCCATAGTACCAACCTTAGCCCCAGCCGAGAAGAGAGACCCACAATTCTGGGCATTTGTAATTCCTGATGATTTGGGTGCTTGGTGATCTTTTGATGGAAGATTCCAGAGAACGGCAAAGAAACTACTATTGTTATATACTAGGGGTGGGACTTCAGGCAAAATATCAGTATCAGTTTCTTTTGGCTTCAGCTCGCCTGTGTCTTGGATCTCCTATGGGTATCTGATCTATCGGTGTTGGTTCTTTTTGCCATTGAAGTCAATAGGAAATTTCCCCATTGACTTCAATGGAAAAGATAACCCTCCGAGACACAGGGTAGCCCACTGAAAAACCACTGGGCATCATCCCCTACCCCATTCCTGGCCTCAGAGGGTGGGGATCCATTACCCCTAACACCCCCACCCGCCGGGGCCTGGCTTTGCCCAGCCCCCAGGGTCCCTGTACTTTACTTACTGTTGTTGCCAGTCTGGACTGGAGGGTGGGGGTCATGGCCACCCGCTGGGCCACCAGCTCCACTACTGACAACCGGGCCTCCTCCACTGCTGACTGGTGTTGGGAGATGGCTTTGCCGCTGGGCCTTCTCTGCTGAGGGGG
This sequence comes from Sphenodon punctatus, assembly GCA_003113815.1. NCBI lineage: Eukaryota > Metazoa > Chordata > Lepidosauria > Sphenodontia > Sphenodontidae > Sphenodon > Sphenodon punctatus. The sequence continues at coordinate 384,381 of QEPC01013204.1, read as the reverse complement.
GGTTGGAGAAGGCCCAGCTTCCTGGTTACAGAGCCAGCTCCTGCTACCAGCCAGCAGCAGAGGAGGCCCAGCCATCGAGAGAGGAACCAGCTCCTCTTCTGGGTAGCCAGGCCTTCTCTTCCATTTTCTTACAGGTCCGAAGCTTGAAGAAAACACCACCGGATTAGCAGTGGCACAGCACACATGAGCAAAATGGCTGCCGAGGCCATTCTGTGCATGTGCAGCCCTAAACAGAAAGAGAGCAGTTGTCCTGCGCATACGCATGTGCAGAACAGCTATAGAGAAGGCCCAGCAGCCTGGCAGTGGAGTCGGCTCCCAACAGAAGTCAGCAGTGGAGGAGGTCCGGCTGCCAGTAGCAGAACTGGCGGCCCAGCTGGTTGCCCAGCCAGTGTCCATGATCCCCACCCTCCGTATCGGACCAGCAAGTAAGTAAAGTACAGGGGCCCTGAGGGTTGGGTAAAGCTGGGCCCCGGTGGGTGGGGGTAGGAGTGCTAGGGGTAATGGTTCCCCAACCTCCAAGGCTGGGAGTGAGGTGGGGTGTGTGGAGGAGGTTTCCCTCTCTTCCCATTGTTGTCAGTGGGAGAATTTCCCATTGACTTCAATGGGAACAGAAGATCAGAGAATTGGAAACTGAGATGGACCCAATTCTCGGATCTCTCAGTTTTAACTGAAAAAGAGACTTTCGGCCTCTTTTGGTTAAAACTAAAACCAAAAGTCCCATCCCTATTATATGCACATTGGAAGAGGTGTGCATGCTTCCCTTGTACAATCTCTGCATTACCATGGGACTAGTTCTAGAACAGATGTTCACAAACTAGGGATCAGGATCCCAAGTGGGGTTATGCCACCTGCAGATGGGATTACAATGGGAAGGATGTTTGATATACTTTGCATGTCTTTGTTGTTGCCTGGGATCATGGAATTATATACAAGACAAGCCTCAAAATGGAGTCACACTGGCAAAACATTTTTCTCAAAACAATCGCTCTCACATTGTAAACCACTTAAGAATAGAAAGACCACAAGAATTGCCATTCTGGGTCAAGCCAATACGCCAATGGTCCATCTAGCCCAGCATCCTGTCTCCGACAGTGGCCACCTTCAGTTGCTTCAGAGAAGTTTTGCATCATATGTCATAGTAGAGAGATCCATTTCCTGCTATTCCTTTATCAGCCCCTGAAAGTCAGATGTCTCATCTCCTGTCCCTCTGATCCCCTGACTTAAAGGCCAGAATAAAAACCTACTTTTCAGGGTTGTTGCAAAGGCAAATTACAAAAGCACATGTAAATTTATTTATTTTATTTATTTAAATTTATATCCTGCCCTTCCCAAAAGGCCCAAGGGTGGCTCACAACAGTAAAAATATTAAAACATATATACAAATATCATAACCCCCCCCAATTTAAAAACTTTATTCAAAGAAAAATCTACCCTTACCCCTAATCCCTCCCACCCTAACCTTTAACCCCACCTGCCAAACGCTTTACCAAAAAGAAAGGTTCTACCTCTGGAATATGGTCAGGCTCAGGCTCTGACGGATCTCTGGGGGAAAGGAGTTCCACAATACCAGAGCAGCAACCGAGAGCACTTCCCTGCAGGCTCTTGTCATATAGACAAGATTGGCTGGTGATACCCGCTATAATGCACTCCTGGATGACCGCAAGGTATGCAGTGGAGCATGGAAGGAAAGGCGGTCTCTCAAGTAGCTGGGGCCCTGGCCATTTAGAGCTTTAAAGGTCAAAACCAACACCTTGAATTGTGCCTGGAAGACTACAGGAAGCCAGTACACTGCAGACGATAGAGCACAAGTGTAATGTGTTCACAGTGACCCATCCCAGAAAGGAGCTGCCGGGCCACCGCACTCTGCACCAGCTGCAGCTTCTGAATAGTCACCAAGGGTAGCCCAATGTAGAGCTCATTACAGTAGTCTAGCCTCGAGGTAATGAAAGCATGAATGATGGTGGCCAGATCCAAGTAAGAAAGGAATACAGCCTCCTCACCAGATAGCGTTGGTGAAAATTGCTCCTGGCCACTGCTGCAAGCTGATGTTCCAGGTGCAGCAAAGGGTCCAGAAGCACTCCAAGGTTGCAAACCTGGGTAACCAGATGGGGCTGGACACCCCTCCCCCCCCCCAATAACAGGGGTCCCAGTCCCCTCCAAGACACAAGATCAGCCAATCATCATCACTTGAAAGCACCTTGAATGCTGAAAGTGCTATCTATCGAATTGTTAAATAAATAAGTCATGGGCCATATCCACCCCCACCCCCGGAAGTATGTCTCCGTCCTTCATACCAACTGGATTACACATGTGTGTAAGATTTGCAGCATCAAGTACAATAAAAGAATGCTGTAAGAAAATTACAATACGGAGTGAAGATCCTAAAGCAAAGTGAAAAACTAGAGCCTGTACTGCTATAGATTCCCACAGTGCTGAGATCTAGAAGCATCCAGCACTGTATGTGCATCTTGGGCCTCTGCCAAAACAACCCATCACAACAAAAGTGAAATTTTTAAAGCAGTCATTAAAACTAGAATTAAACTTTCTGATCTTAATAAGGGAATGTTGGTGGGAAGGGGGAAGAGTTTTGCTTTGTCTAATCTATGATTCCTGTCCTGTAAGGAGAATGAAAGCAGTCCCCTGCCTTCCTCATTCCCCTACTTAGTAGCCTCAGAGGAGGGAGGCTACAACCAAATGTAAACCAGACCTGAGAGAACAGCCACAGTGCCTGGCATTTGTTAGAGTGACTTGGTACGTTGGTCACACTGCAAGGAAAGAGAGAGCCCTGTGGATTCCTGCTGCACCCACCCAGAAAGCCCATGTTCAAGCACATGAGTGCACACACACAGTGCTCCATGTGAAGTGGAGCTACAGAAAAATCATGTCAAAGCAAATAATGTTGCTCTCCTTGATTTGCTTCCTGTGCAGGAACGATTCCATGATCTGCTCCTCAGCCTCTGGAGTCAGTCGATTATCTCTGACCATTTCCATTAATCACATGGGAATGCGGGACATGGAGCAGACTGGGGGTGAGCAGGAGGAGGATCTGTTTGTTGGAGATTACAAGTGGAAAATCTAGTTTTGCCAGGCTTACCACCGCTGGTGCCACCGTTACACCGCAGACCTCAGACTCGGCTGGGGGATTAGGAAACCGGCTGGGTGTCAGGGGCTGGGTTGGGATACTGTCTGGGAAAGTAAAGAGCTGACAGTCAAAACTAAGAGTTCTGACAGATAAACACTGAAATGTGGTCGCTTTGTAAGGGATGGGGTAAAGCTGACACACTGAGACAAAAGTGGGAGAGAACAGAATGCAGGCTGGGGCAAACTCAGTTCTGTGGATCAATGCAGAAGCAAAATAGGCATGTGCCTACAGCCCCCAAAAATCATGGTAGCGGGGCCCAAAACAAGCCTTCATTTGCTTAGTTTGCCTATGCAGGTCAAACCAGGCCTGGGTCTACAATTTTTATTTATGTATTTATTTATTTAACTTCCAGCAGCAATCACAGTAGGCTTTACAATGGCTTAACCAGGCTTGGTCTGACAGCCTCTGCTGATTGGCTGGGCTGGACATGTGCTATGAGTAGCATGAAAGATGGGATGGTCTCCTGTGATGTACTCCTCTTAGCAGCAATAGGAGTAACAGAAGGACCAGTGGAGTCTGAATAGCTCAACAAAATGTGGTGCTTTTTCCATGGAAAAGATGAACAAGGAGCTGAAAGGCAATAATGAAGACTTTGCTGCAGTATGGCTACCGTGTTTAGGTGTTACAAGGGAAGGAACTTATAGCGGACGAGAGAGCGTTTCTTTTCGACTTCGACATTTAACAATGGGGAGACCAGGAACCGTAATAAGGACGCTTCTAGTGGAAACTTCTACAATGTAAAACAGGTGTTGTCAGCATTATTGTCATAGAAGACATATTTGTAAGCACTGTCAGAGAAGTATTTGTTTCTACTTAAAATTAAATAAAAATGTTAATATATTATTATTATTATTATTATTTTATTATTTTATTTTAGAGATGGAATGGTCATCTGTTGGCAGGGGTCTGATTTCTTCTACTGCACCCTACTTGGGGGCCAGGGATGAGCTAATCTAGCCCTGGGGAAGATACATCTCTGCTATGGACTTGCTTGTCCTTTTTCTCCAAATAAGAATGGTGATCCATGCAGTTAAAGTTATCAGTTTAACAATGAAACTTAAACAGGCTAGATGTTTATCCGACAAGCATAAATTCTTGGCTTTATCAAGTCAGAAGCACAGGGCAACTGATGTGTCTGCGCTGGATGAGATTGTCTCCTGAGACTTTGTAGACCTTTCAATTCATGTAGATCTGGACTGTCAAACACACTGGCCCATATATTTAACAGGCCCATGTGACAAGTTTCACGTGCTGCAGAATGTAAGCTTCCATTTAAAAAATAATATTTCTAGCTCTTTGGGGTGCAAAGAGCTTTCCATATGTAACCCTGGAAGGGCATTCTGAGAAAGGGTCTGATGCAATATGGACAGAGCTCACACCTTGGATTGTAGCAGACCAGGCTTTCAGTCCTCCCAACACTATGGGTCCTAGCACCATCCTTAAGGGTCTCTGCGGAATACCATTGAGTCAGGTTTGTCTGCATCTCTGCAGAAGGCCTTTACCATTTTCTCTGTGACAGTAGAGGGCAGAATAAGAGGAAATGGGCTGAAACTGCAAGAGGGAAAACAATTTAGGCAGTGAATTTTTGAATTTTCACAAGGAATTTTTGAACCCTAAGAATAATCAGGCAGTGGGACAAATTAACAAGAGAGACTGTGGAGACCCTATCATTGGAGGGTGGGTTTTTTGTTCGTTCTTCTGGTGTTTTTTGTGTTGTTTTTTTTAAAGACTATAGGCAGGAACCCGTTTTCCCTATTGGCAGCAATAGGGAATATGGGTCCCTGACTATAGGCTAGATCAGGGTTGGGGAACCTTTTCTGTCCTGGGAGCGACATTGAAAATTAGTACAAGCTTTGAGGGCCATACACAGGTTGGGGGGTGGGGGTGCTTAACAGGTTTATATTCAAGAAAAAGAGGGCCCAGATCCTGGATCTGTGCTGTAGATCTGTCCCCTACCCTTGTGTGCATGTCCTCCTCTATGCCTCATTATTCTGAGCTCAGTTTTCCCATGCTTGGGGGTAGAGACTGGATCCAGGGGCCAGATCCAAAAACTGGAAAGGGGCCACTTAAAAACTTGTTGAGGAGCCACATTTGGCCCCTGGGCCTGAGGTTCCCCACCCTTGGGCTAGATCAATATCTGTCAGGAATCATTTAGGTACAGTTAATCTTGCTAAGGGCAGGGGAATCGACTAGATGACCTTCTGAGATGCCTTCCAGGTCTACAGTTCTATGATTCTAAAACAATGGTTCTTAAAGTGCTAAAGACAAGCCCACACATCTCCATAGGATGTGGCCTCTTTAATGGCCAGATTTTCCATTGTGATTGCAATCTTATATCTAACTAGGGATGTCACCGTCCCAGAAGTGCTGATCTGAAGGGTTGAGGTATGCCAAAAGAGGGCAGAACAAAGGGACTCTACTACCCCCATTTGATGTCACACCACTCCGCAGTGGGCACCTGGTCGGCTTCACCCTGCCCCTCTCTGATGTGCCCCAACTTGGCCTCCTAAATTCTAACAGCATCCCTGGAGAAGCTGGAAAAATAGAAGCTTCATCTGGAACCGAGGTGATACATTAAAACCCAGAGACTGTCTCCAGGTCAGATTCTGAGTGGTGTTAACTCTTTATCTAACAATTACCACAATTGTTCATGTAAACCAAATAACTAGAAGTAAATGGCGAGATAAGAGAGTTGGGAAGGATTAGCATTGGACCTCAATATGCCTTGTATCAGTGATGCTGAAAGGAAACAATCGTTTTATTAACTGTAGCTTTTTTGTTGTTTTTTACTACATAATTGCTGCATTCTACATTTGATTTCTGTGAAAACCTCACATTGACATCAGTGGGAGATCTGTTAAGTATCAAGCCTTTTATATGGCCCTAACTTTGGAGACCAAGACCAAAGATCTTAACTTAAAATGTAATTTGTTCCTCTCCCAGAATGAGTTTGACTGCATGTTGTAAAAGTTAAACATTCATATAAAAATAATCCCCAACATTTCTAGCTTTTTGGCTATGTAGTAAACTCCAAATGGTGGCTTGGTCTCTGGATTGTTGATTTCAGCACAATGTTAACTCTTGATGAGGACTGGAAATGTTGGCATTAACTATTTCACTTCTGAACAGCTCAGGAGAAAAATCCCATCGTTCACATTGGCACCAGAGCATAAAGAGGATTGCCTTGGCTTCCCACCACATTCCAGTCTGCCTTATGATCAGACACAGCTAGAGCAAGCTGCATCAATCTTCTTCTTCTTCTATGGTGTGTAAAGACCTGCCAGACTTCTGCCAGCTTGAACAACAAAAGGCAGAGAGACCACTTGATGCTCACAAAATCTGTTTAAGCTCACTGGGTGGATGACACCTAGGCAGCTAACAGAGCCAGGAATGATCCTGAAGCTGGGACATTATGCCTGACAGAACCCTTTCTAATACCCTCAATATGGCAGTAATGAGGAATTAAAGGAGCTTTGGTAGAGAGGTACAGCTTCCCACCATGTATTGCTCACCCATTAGCCAGAGGAGGGTGTCTGTACACTCCCAGGGAGTGGCATAGCAAGGCTGTGGTAAGCCCAGACTGTGGTAGGCCTGAGCTGTGGTAAGCAATGCTGTGGTAGGCCTGGGCCCATGTCCCAATTAGGACTCCCACTAGGAGAAAGGGTTAGGGTCTCCTTAAGCAGCAGCCCTCCGAAGGTGGCTACCAGCCTCACCTACCTCTGCAAAGGTGGTGGTTGGCTCCCAATGAGTCCTCCCTCCCCCCCCCCCCCCC
>QEPC01013204.1:353410-377427 GCA_003113815.1 Sphenodon punctatus | reverse complement strand
AGTGAGCTTCTCTCCCCCCGGAGCAGCAGCAACCTCACCAGGAAGGAAGTTTGAAGCGTGGGCAAGGGTGAGGCCAGCACTCTTCCCCTACCCACTCTAAAATGTCCTTCCTGGCAGGGCCCTTTGTAAGCAGCCTTAGCGCTGCTAGATTTTCAGAATAGGCAGAGGCAGTGTGTTGGCCCGACTCCCTTCCCCATTCGCTCTGAAAATTTCCTATTAGTGCTCAAATTGCTTTTAAAGGAGCCTTCTAGAGTCCATGGCTTGGTCTCAACTGAGCCCCCTCACTCCAGGGTAACTACACCCTTGTGCCCATGGGAGTGAGATGCCGACATACCAGAATGGTGACTATCCTGGAGGCACTGACCTGGTATAGTCGTGTAAGTGTACTTGGTGTAATGCACCACACACCAAGACAAGCTTATGCTCATAGGAATAGCTGGCATCCAGTTTTACCAGCCATTTTCCACTGGATGCCCCGGGCTCACATACTTACTCTAAAAGACCTTAAGATAAGGTATTAGCTCAGAGGGGAAAGTGGACCTTAACAATCATGTGATATACAAAGTTACAGTCAGAGTATATATCAGCCTGGATATCTACCTACCCACTGTATGGGACAGCTGGTTTTGACCTACAACATAGGGTATTTTCAGATGTGACAGTCCCGGGGCCTGTATTGGCCCCGGCACGGAAACACCCATTGATTCCCCGCCGGGATTAAACCAGCACATCCAACAGACATGCCGGCTGATCCCAATGGGGAATCGGGGAGGGGGCGGGACCACGTGGCTCAACGTGCGGCCGCACAGCCCGCCCCCCACGCTCCCTAGGCCACCCGCCCTCTTGGGAGACGGGCGGGTGCCACGGCCAATGTGGCCGCAGCGCCCACAGCCCGAAATCCCGCCGCTGATTCTGGGCCGTGGTTGGGCGACAGATGAGACGATTCCCCTGATCACGGGAGGGAATCACATTCAACACGCAAACGGAGATGGTCTGGGCAGGACCTCCGTTTGCGTATTCAATGTGATTCCCCCCTGTGATTCACGGGGGTGAACATCTGGCGGGTGGCTTCCATTGCCCCCAACAGACGTGATGAGACCACGATCACCATGTGGGAATTCCCCATGGTTGAGCGTGATCTCGTAACGTCTGAAAATACCCATAGTATGCTCCTGGCCCAGAGCAGGGCTGTAATGGGTAGCTATTTTGCTACTCGTGGGTAATACCCAAAATTTCAAGTAGCCTGTTGGGTCCCTAATCAGTATCTGATTACCAAGTTAGGCACCCGATTACCTGAAATACTGGGTATTACCATTACCAGGTCACTGATTTTCCATTTTACCAGCCAATTTCCATTTTACCAATTGATTCTGATTTGCCGTTTCATTTTTTTCATGTGTTTCTGAATGTTCAGTACTTGGTGGAAATGGAAATCTGGTAAAAGCAGACAAACAGAAAATTTTTAAACTGGGTAACCCATTGGGCACCAATTGAGTACTGTGTGATCAATGTTATCAATTAGAGTCAGGTTCCGTAATTCCAATGGGTATACTCATTTTTGCAGATACTCATTTGAACTCTGGGCTTTTCCAACTTTTTGGCCATCAAGGGCTAGATTGGCTCACAGTAATTTAAGAGTGGACTGGATTATAGGCCCTTTTCACACAGACACTCTGACACTGATAAAATGAGTGTTACATTTTATAATACATGTTGTAGGGCACCTATAGAGCACAGCAGCCCTGCAATGTGTATAATAAAATGTAACACCCATTTTATCAGTGTTAGAGTGTCTGTGTGAAAAGGGCCATAGAGCTACTATACCTCTCCCTTTAACAGGGGTCACTTATGAAAAATGCAGGTTGCAGGGCTGCACTACAACCAATGTAGCCCTGCAAAATGTGTGTGTGTGTGTGTGTGTGTGTGTGTGTGTATATATATAGTAATTATTTTTGTTATCTCATAACAGTTAAACAGTTTACATTCAATTATTATCCTTTATACAAAAAAAATATCCTTTCCCGCTCGTTTCCTGGCATATAGCTGAGCGGGATTAGTCTGGAAGATCTGTTCAACTGTAACATCTTTAGCCTTTACCTTTGTAGACATCCCCAACTTTCCACCTATTATTTATACCTTATCCACCCCCTGCCCATCCTCCCATCCAATCCCTTCCCCCTTTCCCTCTCCCTCTCCCCCCCCCAGGCCTAGTATATGTCTTTTAAGCAGGTTGAGTATTTATATTTGTCCATTTTGATTTTCTTTGTCAATACTGTCCAACATGGTGCCCATTTCTCATAGAAACTGCTCAGGTCATCTTCCAGGCTCGCCGTGATCTTCTCCATGGAAACTATGTGCCATAGTCTCTGTAACCATGCAAGTGTAGTTAGTCCCTTGGCATGTTTCCAGGTAGTAGCTATTGTGTGCACTAGGGGTGGGACGTCACCCAAAAAACCAGATACCGGTTTTACCGGATACTGGTTCCCCCAAACCCAGTTTACCGGATTAGAACCGGTATACCGGTACCGGTATTTTTCCATTGATTTCAGTGGGGAACTGTCCCCATTGAAATCAATGGGGAAAAAAACACAAAAAGCACTTTCCCTCCCCCGTCCAGGTTGCGTGGGTAGCCGAAGTCCCTGCTAGTGCAGGCTCCGGGCTGCTGCCGTGCCGGCGGCGGTGACCCAAAGCCCGCACCAGCAGGTACTAGGGTGATCCCTGGGGTGGGGGTGGTTTAACCCCCCCCATCCCAGGGATCACCCTACCCCCCCACCCAGAGATCGCCTACCTTTTGCGCTCCAGGTGGCGGTGGCTGCATGGCGGTCTGGCGGCTTCAGCATTGGCTGGCTTCAACGCTTGACTAGGCCTTCCAGAAGGCTGTGCAGCCGCCACCACCGCCGCTCGGAGCGCAAAAGGTAGGCGATCTCTGGGTGGGGGGGTAGGGTGATCCCTGGGGTGGTGGGGTGTTAAACCACCCCCACCCCCACCCCAGGGATCACCCTAGTACCTGCTGGTGCGGGCTCCGGGTTGCCACCGCCGGCACGGCAGAGGCCCGGAGCCTGCACTAGCAGGGACTTCAGCTAAAAAAAATTTCTTTAAAAATCCAGGGTGGGGGGGTGTCCCCCCTTCTACCCACGCAGCCTGGATGGGGGAGGGGAATTTTTTTTTTTCTTTCTTTTACATTGCGGCCATTCATTTCAATGGCTGCAATCTAAACAAATCCGGCACGGGGAACCGGTCCCGGTACCCCCAATAACCGGATTAATCCGATACTGCCGGTACAGCAAAATACTGGCAGTATTGGATACCGGGGGAACCGAACTTCCCACACCTAGTGTGCACTCCTGCCAGAATCAAGTTCCTGCATGTTCTCTTCTGCTGAATGGTAAGAATCTTTTCCGGGTATAGTCCCAGCAGTGCAATCTCTGGTTTGAATGGCAGGGGAATCTCTAACATTACATTTATACTTTTCCATATTTTCTTCCAGAATTCTTCAACCTTTGGACATTCCCACCAACAATGTAGGTAAGTCCCTCTTTCCCCACATCCCCTCCAGCACTCTGGGGGATAAGTATTTTTAATTTTGTTTATTCCATCAGGTGTACTGTACCACCTCTGAGTCAATTTTATTTGCGGTTCCTTGACTAACAAGGACCGTGAGCATCCCCTCATGTATTCCCATATTGCCTTCATGTCTCCCTCCGTAATGTCAATCATGAATTCATCCTCCCATTTAGATATGTAACCTGCATCTGGGAAGTGATACAACGCCTTTGTTAATTTATATAGGGTAGAAAAAATTCCCCTTTGTCCAGTTTGATTAAACAGGAGCTTTTCCAGCCCCGTGGGGTTCCTGGTGAAGCAAGGTTTGTCCCTTGAGTTGTTTAAGGCACTATGTAATTTGCAATACATCCAGAATTCTATTTTTTCCTCAAGTTCAGTTTCTAATGTATCTCTGGTTTTAAATGATTCCTGTGTGAATAAGTGCATGGCTCTGCCCACCCCTTTCCCCCCCATCTCTTCAATGTCTCTTTTTCTTTTTTGCTCCAGCTAGGCCCCGCTCTCTCTAGTGGGGTGTAGAGGGTTTTACCTTGAATTATCTCTGATTTTTTTTTTACACCTGAGCCAAGCCCCCATGGCTGCTCCTGCGAAGGGGTGATTCTTCTCCTTCTTTCCCCTTAGTGCTACCCTCCCTGTACCTTTGAATAAGTTTTTCACCTTGGGGATGCCCAGAATATCTAACTCTAAATTCTTCCATTTCGGCTCTGAGTCCCCATTGAACCATATTTTTATTGTTTGTGATGCGGATGCTATGTCATATAACTTTAAGTCTGGCAAATTGCTTCTCCCACTCTCTAGTCCTGTCTTGAAGATGGACCTGCATATTCTTGGTCTTTTTCCCCCCTATATAATAAATTTCATTATTCTATCCATCTTCTGATAGAATTCAGTTGGTATTTGTATTGGGATTGCTTGTATTGTATCTAATACTTTTGGAAGTAATTGCATCTTAATTATATTTATTTTTCCCAGCCAGGAACGTCCCAGCTTATGCCAGGAGTGTTGTTTGTCCTGAAACTCTTTAATTAAAGGTAAGTAGTTTTTCTTGTACAAATCTCTTGTGTTATTTGTGAGTTGTATCCGTAGATATTTAATGTGGTCCTTTTGTATCTGAAATTGTGCTAGGGTATCTAATTCCCCCCCCCCCCCTCTTATTTTGTTCCTGGTTGAGAACCATCACTTGTGTTTTACATGTGTTAATTTTGTAGCCGGATAGGGACCCAAAGTCCCTTAATGCTGCCATAAGTTCAGGGATTGAAGTTTGTATGTTGGTGATTGAGAGCAGAATATAATCTGCATACACCATCGTCTTGTGTTCTGTTTCTTTAGTCTTTAACCCTGTGATCTTTTCATTCTGGTTTATTGCTAAGATGAGTGGCTCTATCCCTATGTCAAACAGGAGCGGGGACAGCGGGCATCCCTGTCTGGTACCTCTCAGCATCTGGAACACTGGTGTCAGTTCTCCATTAATTTCTATCTGTGCCATTGGCCTCTTGTAAATGCTCTTTACCCACTCTAGGTAGCCCCCCGAGAATCCCATTTTGGCCATCGTTGCAATCAAAAACTCTTTTTCCAATCTGTCAAAGGCCTTGTTTGCATCCAGGGAGACCATGGCAGTGGGCCTTTTTTCCTTATTGTTTTTGTATATCAAATTAACTGCTCTTCTTATATTGTCTATCCCCATCCTGCCCCCTACAAATCTGGTCTGGCCCTATGATACTTTTAATGTTAGTTTGCAGCCTGTTGGCTAATATTTTAGTAAAGATTTTTGCATCAGTGTTCAATAGAGCTATAGGCCTAAAATCTCCACATTCTTTTCCTACCATCCCTGGCTTTGGGCATAATGTAATTGTAGCCATATAGAAAGTATCTGGCATTTCTTTGTTTCCTCTGATCCCGTTGAATACTTTGCATAATAAGGGGGCTATCAACTCCCCATATTCCTGATAGAACTCTGGGATATAGTCATCTGGGCCAGGTGCTTTATTTTTTGGCAGATCTTTAATAACTGCTTTAATCTCTTTTGTTGTAATTGGTTCGTTAAGCGTTTCCCTTTGTGCTACCGATATTTTGGGCATTTTTAATTTATTTAGATATGCATTTATTTCCTCCCTGTTAGGGGAGTCAGAGGTGTAAAGCTTTTTATAGAATTGTAAAAACTGTTCATGCATCTCCTGCCCCGCTACAAATTTCTGGCCGTCCGTATGCAGGATCTGGGTTATCTGGGCCTTTTTTCTCTGCTTTTTTATTATCCAGGAAAGTACTCTGTCTGTTTTATTGCTTTTGATGTAGTAAAATTGTTTGGTGAAGCGCAGCTTTTTAACCACCGTCTCAGTTTCCATTGTGTCTATCAGCCCCCTTATCTCAGTTCTTTCCTTAATCCCTTTTTTTGTGGGGTTGTCTTTTAATATCCCATCTATATGTTTAAGTCTAAGATAGAGCTCATTTAATTCCTTTTTCCTCTTTATTCTATTCCAGGATTCTAATTTAATGTATTGACCCCTTATGTAAGCCTTGGCCACCTCTCACAGCGTCGCCTGACAGACATCTCCGTTGTCATTCAGTTGGAGATATTCCACTATCTGTTGTTTTATTGTTTCCTTATTGATGAGGTTGAATAAAGATGCTTTATTTAGTAACCACCTATAAGTTTTATGTGTCTTTTTTTGTCCTGTTCTAATTAGGGATGTCACTGCACTGTGATCAATGAATGTTGCTGGGAAAATCTCAGTGTCAAGGCAGCGCTCCCACTCTCGGTCATGCATAAATATGTAGTCAATTCTTGTGTATGACATGTGCCTATTAGAGAAGAAGGTATACTCCCTTTCTCTTGGGTGTTTCAGTCTCCAGGTATCTACCATTTGTGCAGCAGCAATATCGCTAGCCAACTTTTTCTGCCCTCTCTTTAAATTTCCCCCTCCCGATCTGTCTGATTTTTGTCAGTGGACTGTTGAGATCTCCCATCATTATTAGCACTCCTCTACTTTCCAGTTTAGCCAGCCTCAGCATGTGCTGCATGAACCCCACCTGTCCCTTATTAGGGGCATAGACATTCAGAAAAGTGTATTCCTCCCCCATCAGGAGTCCCTGCACTTGCAGAAATCTGTCCTCTGGGTCTTTTATTAGTCTTTGTTTCTTAAAATCGAGTGACTTGGCAAAAGCTAATAATACCCTGACCTGTTTCTTCTTTGCGTTCGTGAAGAAGATATGTTCATATTGTTTATCCTTAACTCTGTTATTGTCTTTCTGCAGGAGGTGCGTCTCCTGTAGGGCTTCTACCTGAGATTTTAACCGTTTTATATATTGACATGTTTTTCCCCTCTTAGTTGGACAGTTAAGGCCTTTTACATTCAGTGTGCAGATTTTAAGCTCAGCCATATCCTCTGCCCATCATTTTTCCATAGACTCTCCCTGCTAATATTCTCTCTCTGTTAATGGGCTCCTGAAAGTATTATTCCCTCTTTGCCCCCTCCTTCCTTTCCCCCCTTGCCTCCCCCCTCCCGCTCCCTCCCCCTCCCTTTCCCAACTGTAAGGTTTTGAAGAACCTTCAAGGGGCAAGCCATGGAGTCGCTATACTCCGCTGTCCTCCCCCCCGCCAAGCCCTTTCCTGGATCATGTTTTATACAGGTCACTGTCTTGTAATGCCTCAGGATCATCCCCGTGTCCTCTTTTCTCCAGTATACCGCAGTCTGTCTGTCATTTGTCATGGCTGGCCTGCTATTCCCTCTTCTCGTCCAATCTCGAATTCCAGCATCTTTGCAGCCATATATTTCTCCAGTGCCTTGCAGTCAACAAAGTTCCTTTTGCGATCTTTGTGTATGAAGGAGAACGTAGCCAGTTATCTGATTTGTGCTTAAATCCCTTGCGCAGCAAACTTCTCTTGAACCTGATACCTTTTTCTCCTCCTTACTACTGTAGCGGGGGCCAAATCCGGTTGTATTGTTATTCTGTGTCCTTCAAATCTCAGATCTTTGCTTTTTCTGGCTCCCATAGTATCTGCTCTTTATCTTGGTACCTTAAGCATCTGAAGATGAGTGCTCTGGGAGGCTCTCCCTCCTTAGGCCTGGGCTGCAGGGTTCTATGCGCCCTGTCTACTTCAATGTCATGTGAGTGTGCTGGGGTAGGATGGCTTTAAGGATTTTCTGTGTCAGGTCCCTGACACAATCATTTTTACAGGATGATCACATTTTCTGCCTTTCATTCTCATTGTTCCCAGCAAAAATGAATGGAAAAGCAGAAATGGGCAAAATAAATGAACCGAACAAATTGAAACTAAAATTACAAAAAACAGATCACTTCGAACATTCTGACAAATGTCATTTAGGTTGAGTACAATCAGCTTGAAATCGAAGGGTGGGGGAACCATGAGTAATTATTCTGCTGCTCATTTCAGAGCACATAATGGCATGGGAAGGGAAGGGGCAAGTTACAACCTGGATGTCACCACTAGAGGGAACACAATCGAGGGAGGCTGTTACATCGCAGCAATTACTCCAGATTAACAGTCAACCATGGTCACGAGAACACACCCTAAGAGAGGTGATCTGCTCTGGACAGGATCATGGAAAACATCTAGGATGATTTCTGTAAGCAATTTCTAGGACAGGAGCTATTTTTAGAGATTTTGCCTCTCTAGGTGCCTCAACCCACCATGCTCCAGCAATGCCTCTCCCGTGCTCCCCCCATCAAGCTCTAAGCTGGGAGCTTGCATTGAGAATCAGAGTAGGTAAATGGCAGAACTCTCCCCGTCTTCATCATCTGCAATGCTTGCTCCCATCTCAGGGCTTGCACTGCAGATGAGAGAGCCCTGTCATTTCCCTGCTGAGTAGCAGGGAAGCCAGTCTATAATGATTTGTCACCTTAGTCTTCTGCCTCCCCCACTTACTGGATAAAGCTAGGCCTCGCTGGAACCATTTCCCTGGGTAAACATGATGGCCATGAAAAGAACGCTGGTGAGAAACAAGGGACAAGAAGGTGCACAGGAGGGAGGGAGCATGCTGCTAGTGATCATCCTGCAAAAATGATTGATGATTATTCCCACCACAGTATTCTGCTACTATGGTCCCCCAAACCAACCAAAAACCACATGGAGGCATTTTCCCATCATAGAAAAGCAGCCTTCGAGAGAAAGAGACACTGCTCTCCCTGTAGGTTCCACAGGAATCTCAGGTTCCACATGTTTTCCTTGAGTTCCCTCTAGTAGGCCTTTTGGCTTCAGCCTATTATTAGGGAAACAAGAGCTTGGTATTAAGTGATGATTATACAATTTATTTTGACAGCGAAAAGTGAAAAGGGGAAATTGATGCTTGTGATTTTAGTCCTGTGCTGACAGCTTTAATTAATCTTAATTCTGGCAGGAGGGAGATAAGTACTTGTGATGGGAAAGCTGCCTGCTCATTGCTACTGCCTGAGGAGTGGGGTACGCTGCTTAGCCATGGCAACCAACTGGCACATGTTAAACAAAATAAAAAATAAAAAGAGCAAAGGTTTCAGACTAGAATTCAAAACTGAAAAGGTTGGAAAAAACAAGGGGTAAATCACCTCCCAGAATGAATTCTAGCTGCACTGAAGTCAGTGCAGGTTTTACCACTGACTTCAAAGGAGTCGGGATTTCAGGCAAAGACCACAAGACTTGAAATATTCAGGGCTATATATTCTATTCTGTATATATAACTCTCCCATCCAGGATGGCTCAGGGCAGTTTGCAACAATTTACAACAGCAAATATAAATTATATTAATTAGAAAATGATATATTGCCTGCACCACCAACCCCCCAAACAAACCATTTAACTCACCCCATCCCCTTCTCCCTCTATGCTTGTGCTCTCCACTCATGGGGGGTTGTGACAGTCCCCCCCATCCTCTCAACCTCATTATCCTCCCTTATTCCATCTCCATACCTGTAACCCAGTCTCGTCCTTCTCCAATGCTTGTATCCCTCCGTCTCAGCATTTCCTCCCCCTCCCCGCCACTACCCACACCCACTGAAGGTTTGATATAGCAAGGTTTCCCCAAGGATTTACAATGCATATGATTTTAGAAACAAGATATTTTGGGCACTTCCTAAATTTTAGTTTCTGATGTTTGAGCTGTTGGTGTTCACAAGCATCACGTTGGCAAGTTTTTCTGCTCATTATCTTGCTACTTTCTCATAATGTGATCACATATTTTTAATTAATTTATTTAAAACTTGTATCTCGCCCCTCCTGCCCAAAGGCAGCTCGGGGTGGTGAACAACACACAAAAATTTAACAGTAAAGCATTCAAAAACAAATCAACAAATTTAAAAACAAATCATAAAACCCGTTCCCCCTCCCCACCCTCCCCCTCCCTCTCACCAAAGGCCTGGCGGAACAGCCAGGTCTTACATAAATGTCTAAACGACAGGAGGGTGGGGGCCAACCAAGCCTCCTCCAGGAGAGAGTTTCAGAGCATCGGGGCGGTCACTGAAAATGACTGAACAGCTGTGGCCACTCACCTTGTCCTGAGACCCTCCAAAAAGGCCCCCGTGGGGCGACGAATGATCTCAGGGGTCGCACGGGCACATGGGGAATGAGGTGATCCCACAGATAAGAAGGGCCCAGGCCATGAAGGACTTTAAAGGTTAACACCAGCACCTTGAACCTGGCTCAGTACTTTATAGGCAGCCGTTACAGAGCTCGGAGCCCATAAGGAGACAGGCCGCAGCATTCTGCACCAGCTGCAGCCTCCGGACCAGCTTCTTGGGCAGCCCCACGTAGAGCGTTTTGCAGTAATCCAGCCTCGAGGTGATGAAGGCATGGATGACAGTGGCAAGGTCAGAGTCAGAGATATGGCCTGAAGCCGCCGGACAAGATGTAAGTGCCGAAATGCACTCCCCGCCACCACCACAACCTGGGACTCCAGGCTGAGCCGTGAATCGAGGAGCACACCCAGACTCCATACCTGAGAGACCAAGGGAGGGCGAACCCCCCCCCCAACAAGAGAAGATTCCACCACCTCCAGGCCCCCAAGCCCTCGCCCACCAACATCACCTCTGTCTTGTTTGGATTCAATTGCAGATGTCTCAACCTCATCCAAGCCCCCACAGCTGACAGGCACTGGGAAAATAAGGAGACCGCATGACCTGGATCGATGGAAAAGGAGAGGCAGAGCTGAGTATCATCCGTGTACTGATGATACTGCATACCTGGCACCCCTCTCACAATCTTCCCTAATGGCTGCATATAGATGTTAAACAGGAAGAGGGACAGAATGGCACCCTGCGGGACTCCACATGTGAGATCCCGGGGGGAAGAAATACACTCCCCCAGAACCACCCGGTGAGTTCGCCCAGCCAGGAAAGAGCAGAACCAGTCCAAGACCGTCCCACCAATCCCAGCATAGTCCCGCAGGCGAGTCGCCAACACCTCATGATCAACAGTGTCAAGACAAAGTTCGTCAACCAAGTAGGGATGGGTGAACACAGTTCGGAAGTTTGGAGTTTGAACCGACAGTTTCGTTGACCGAACCGAACTTCGGAACTAAACCGAATTTTTGAACCGAACCGAATTTCTGAACTCAGCTCTGTTTGCCCGTCCCTAAAAGATAATATTCCATTTAGTTCAGTGGGGTTTGAATTTCTGAACTTTGTTCGGAAGTTCTGAGTTTGGACCAAACTCAAATAGTTCGGCCGACCGAACCGAATTTCCGAACTGAACCGAAACGAATTTCCGATCTCGATTCTGTTCGCCGATCCCTACAACCAAGGCCACCAGTGCTGTCTCTGTACCATACCCAGGCCGAAAACCAGACTGAAAGGGGTCAAGGAAACCGGTGCGGTTCAAATGCTCCTGGAGCTGTTGTGCCACCGCCCATTCAATAACCTTCCCTATAAAGGCAAGGTTAGAAACCAGCCAATAGCTGGCAGGAGCATCAGCATCAAGAGATGGTTTCTTGAGCAGGGGTCGAACCACTGCCTGTTTAAGGCAATCTGGCACCCTGCCCTCCCGAAGGGAGGCACTAACCACCAGCGCCAGCAACGGTCACAACGTCTCCTGGCTGGCTTTCACCAACCAGGACGGACATGGATCAAGTTCACGTTGGCAGGTGATACCAACTGAAACCAATCCCACAAAACAGGACAGGACCCCCTCCACGGCCCAAAGATGATCCTCTGCAATAACTGCGGTACCAAAGTCATGATGGATATGAGCAATCTTGTCCACAAAATATTCAATAAACTGCTCACAGCGGACACTGGATTGCTCCAGGTCCAGGTGGAGACAAGCAGGACTGACCAAACCCCTCACCACCCAGAAAAGCTCCTCCGGACGTGACTTTGCAGATGCGATGAGGGCCTGCACCACCACAGCATAGACCTTTAAACTGCTCTTATGCTGCGATCGATCGTATTCATCTCAAGTCCAGCGCCACCGTCGCTCCAACCGTCTACCCTCTTGCTTCAAATCCCGCAGGGCCTCAGTAAACCAAGGGGACCTGCGGGAGACTTGAGAGGGCAGCAGATGCCTAGGAGCCACCCTGTCGATGGTCTCCGCCGACAAGATGTTCCAGAAGGCCACAAGATCATCAACAGAGCAGGTGTCAGGGTCCAGGGAAAAATCCGCCAGAGCATTCCGGAACCGATCCGGTTCCATAAGTCTCCGGGGGCGGACCGATCTAATAGGTCCAGCACCTTGACGGGGGCTAACATGTGCCAGAATGCATGCCCTAAGGAGGTAATGGTCAGACCATGACAAAGCCTCCACCCCCCTGACTCCTACTAACTAACCCCCTGCCTCAAGACCAGTGCAGAAAACCAAATCCAGTGTATGTCTCTCCTCATGTGTGGGGCCACAGATGATTTGGGATAGGCCCATGGTTGTCATGGAGGCCATGAACTCATGCTTTGCCCCTCCAAGATTGGCGTCAGCATGGATATTAAAATCTCCCAAGACCACCAAACAAGGGGTCTGGAGGATCATGTCTGACACCAGATCAGTAAGAGCATGTAGGGATGCTGCCGGGCAGTCAGGTGCACGGTACACCAGCAGCACCCCTAATCTGTCCCCGGCCAAATCCAACACAAGATGAGGGCACTGGATACCTCCTAAAGGACAATGCATTCTTGATAACAATGGTTACACCACCACCCCATCCCTCCAGCCGAGGCTGATGCTGCACAGAGAACCCAGCCGTAATGAGGTCAGCCATAATAGGACCTGTCTCACTATCCAGCCAGGTCTCTGTGATACACACGAGGTCGGCGTCCCACTCCGGGATCAACTTCCGGATAATAGATGACTTATTGACAACCGACCTCGCATTCAACAGCACCAAACCCAAGCCACAGGACTCCTGGACCCTGGCCCGCAACCCATCTGTGTAGGGGATAAAGGAGGGAACGGGCAGAAGGCACCGCTCCCTCCTAACTGATGGAATAATCTTCCCCTTTGGACCATATCTCCCGCAGCCCATAACGACCCCAATTGCCCTGCAACCCCTCCTCTCCGCAGAGAACTCCGACGGGCACACACCCTCCATGGCTGCCCTTACAGACTGACGAGGGGGACCCCAGCCTCCCCCCCAAATATCCCTCTCCCCTCTCCCCCATCCCTATTCCTTCTCCCTGGGTCTCCCTCTCTCCCAGGGAGTCCCCCCTCCCTATTATTTGGAATGTACCTCCCCATTTCACCAGGAGGCCAAACTCGCCCTCCCCATCTCCCCCACCTCCCATACCCCCACCCTCCTCTACCCCTGGAGGGTAATCAACCTCCCCACATGGACTCACCCCCTCCCTCATGCCCTACCCCCCCTCCCAATCCCACCCCCCCCCCCCCCCTAACAAATACACCCCCCTCCCCTGCCTGCCCTCTCTCACAAGGTGACCATCCCAGGAGCTGGCCCTCTCACTCTCACCAAGAGGGTTCAGCTACCTCTCCCACTACCCCACCATTCTTCCCCCATTCCCTGGGCCCCCTCTGTCACAGGGTGGTCCCAAACCCCTCTCTCCCCCCTACCCCATCCCCCCTATCCTAATCCCACCTCCCAGCTTCATTAAGACACCCACCATCATCCCCCATAGCGTTCACACACTTATCAAGCATAACCTCCCACCCCTCCGCCCTGGTCCCTGCCTAAGGGACGTGCTTTGGCATGGCCCTTAGGTGCGCTGTCTGTGACGTACACCGGTGGCGCTGCTAGCGGGTAGCGGCTGTTTTTCAGCTCCCCAGCCCGGCCCCGCCTCCCACGCACTGACCCCGCTCCCTCCTCCATCTGGGGGAGGGGAGATGGTACCTGGGGTCAGCATGGAGTCCTATAGGGTGGGGGTCTCGACTCCAGGGTGCTCCAGCCACTCCCCAACAATCCCAGCAGCAGCAGCAGCAGGTGATGACTCTTTGCC
The DNA here is from genome assembly GCA_003113815.1 of Sphenodon punctatus. Lineage (NCBI taxonomy): Eukaryota > Metazoa > Chordata > Lepidosauria > Sphenodontia > Sphenodontidae > Sphenodon > Sphenodon punctatus. The sequence goes on along the minus strand of QEPC01013204.1, from coordinate 363,504 downwards.
CCAGAGGGGTGCGTGTGTGTCCCAGAGGGGTGTGCACAATGGATGTCTTCACATGAACACCTGCCTTGTCTCACCCCTGGGCAGGCTGTCCATTTAAGGGCATGATGTGGAGGCGGAGCGGGGGGGGGCAGGCTGTCCCTGCGCCAGGGTTGCCCCACTGGCGGTGCTCCGAAACATCCCAGAGTACTGGTAACAGAGCAGGCAACCCAACCCCGTGGCAGCAGCTGGAGGCAGGGCTGCCATCTGTCTGCTCAGCATATGACCTCTGCAGCCCTGCTGTTGGCTGGGGGTTGCCCTGACAATACCATAGATTGTGGGCCATCTACCCGCAATGCTATAGTGTGGGGGAGGGGCACCGTGCAGGTGGACCAGCCGCTGCGGCCATTTAAAATGGACAAGGAGAAAGGGGGCTGGTCCTGCAAAATTCAATCATGCATAGTTTTTACTAACAATGCTGAGCATAAATGACTAAATCAAATCATACACATATCACATCATACAAACATGTAACAGCAAGGAATACCTAATGTGAACATAAAACAACATAACAGCACAGTGGTCAAATAAGAAGCAAACATATAACACCATGGAATAATGAAATTGCAAATCCTAGCATACAATAGGAAGCAAACATGTAACACCATGGAATGGCTGGTGGAAAAGTGAAGTTGCAGTGCAATGGTTACATCAAATCCTAATGTGACACTGGCCTTCAGACGCGTTTCGGGGACCTGTTGTTTTATGTTCACATTAGGTATTCCTTGCTGTTACATGTTTGTATGATGTGATATGTGTATGATTTAGTCATTTATGCTCAGCATTGTTAGTAAAAACTATGCATGATTGAATTTTGCAGCACCAGCCTCCTTTCTCCTTGACCAGTTTATTCTGTCGTCTGAGACAGATTAAGGGCTGAGCCTGTGGCACCTTCACCCCTTACATTCCGCCATTTAAAATGGACCCAGGTGTAGCTGCAAGCGGGCAGACATGGAGGTGCACCCCTGGACTTGCTCCAGGGTTGTGCACCCCCTGCGTCCATATGCAGACTCCCAAGTAGAAGAGCCCACATTTGTTATTGTAAGACTCACAAAAAAAAATAATCTAAAGAGCTGGCACGGCTGTGTGTTCCTCCTCTCCTGCAAGTTTTCACATTGCAAAGGGTCTGTAGGTTTGCTCGTAGGTTTCTCTCTTCAAGTTACAAGACATAAAAATGGAAATGTAAAGGGACCACGGCTCTCTTCGCACACATCTCTTGTTCCAGATGGGCTGCCAGCAGTGAAACTGAAGGTCACAGAGTAGAAAAATGAGAATCTCACTTAATCACAGCAAAGAGATGGTTTATTGGATAGCAGTTCATAGACAGCATTGAGAAGCTCATCCCTTACACTGGCCAAGAAAGCCAGCCAACTTGGGGGGCCAGTTGTAACGCATATAGAAACTTTGTGGACTCAAGCCTGGAAGGACTAGCAGGCATCTTGTGCCCTAAGTTACCAACCCTGTCTACAGTAGAAGGCTGGGAGCAACACCTCTCAGAGTTGCACAGCAACCATTCTTTGCAGGACTGGAACCATTGATGTAGAAACCTGTAGATCTGAATCCTGCAAGCCTAGACACTCCAAATTCCTCATTAGAAGAACATTGGAGGGGAGTGATTATTTAATGTCCAAATTCGCAGGGTGTAGGTTTCCCTGGTGCAGTCTATCCCAGCTGGTTTTGCTGCTTAGTGCTAAATGGATGATCACCAGTAACAGGTAATCAGCTGTTTAGTTCTCATTGCAGGTGTCTCTCCATGACCAGGGTTGGAGCTGAGGTAGCTACTGGGATACTGCCCTCTCCCTTGTGGGGTCCCACAGTGTTCCATCCTGTTCAATTTGTATCTAAAGCCCCTGGGTGAGATGGTGCATAGATTTGGGGTGCATTGTCTTCAATATGCGGATGACACCCAAATCTACTTATCTCTTTCATCTGACCCCGGCCTTGCAGTTTCGGTGCTTACTTAGTGCCTGGCTGCTATTGGGGACTGGATGCAGGTGAGCCGTCTGAAGCTGGATCCAGACAAGACTGAGGTGATGATGGTTAGCCGGCCCTGTGGCCTGGGTTGGGGATTGGGACTCCCATAATCGATGGAGTCTGGCCTCCCCTCATTATTTATTTATTAAATTTATATCCTGCCCTTCCCAATAGGCTCCAGGCAGTTTACAATGGCAAAAACAAATAGTTAAAATATAATTTAAAAAACCTAACTATCCCTACCCTGACCCCAGAAAACCCACCCACCTATACAACCTCTATCCCTGCCTGTCAAACGCTCTGCCAAACAAAAAAGTTTTACACCACCTCCAGAATATGTTCAAGCTCAGACTCTGGGAAACTTCCGGGGAAGAGAGTTCCAAAGTACAAGGGGTGGCAATGGGAATGAGTATGCCTTTCTGTGGGCACTTCCTGTGCAGACAAAATTAGCTGGTGGTACACGTAAGAGGACACTGTGGCAGAGTGCTACCATAAACTGCCTTTAGAAAGCATGGCTAAGGCAGCTATAAAGGGGAAAGGGACACTGGCCCTTAAGAAGCCAGTAGGAGCCATGAACTAGGCCTATATAAAGGAAGGCTAAGGAACTTAACATGGTAGTTAGCTGGAGAAAGAGTCAGGATATCAAACATTGACCGCACCATCCTCTCCATATGTGACGAATGATGTGATGAGTGGGCAGAAATTGTCACTGCTTGACAGTTTCTGCCCACTCATCACATCATTCGTCACATATGGAGAGGATGGTGCAGTCAAAGTTTGATGTCCTGACAGGAAATGCTTTCTTGTTGTCATAATAATGGGAAGTTATTTCAACACCACAGTAGAGGCAATCACTGTTGAAAACAAAGGGATTTTTCTGAGAACACAGGATACGTGAGGTACATGGCTGATCAGCTGATGGTTCAGGGTTGAAGGCCAATTTCAGGTTCACAAATCAGGCTCTACAGTTTTTATGCACTTTCTGACCAACACAACCATGGAACTGGCTGCTGATATATGTTATCATCAATTGTGCAGTGTAAACTTTCACACTGGCAGAGAGATTCCCTGTAGGTTTACCACCAAACCACCTGAAGCTGCAGGGCACCCAGAGGACAATGTGCGACAAGATGCATTCCTCCGTGTGGCCAAATACATTGAAGAAAACGATGAAAAGCAGAATATTGTTGTAGGGCTGGTGACAAAAATGCAGAAGTACCTACTAGGAGACAACATACAGTCATACAGTGCAAAACACATGAGAAGAAAGTTCCTGGAGCACTTTGACCAAGAAATTATAATATCGACTGTTACTGGTACACCTGATATTGTTACATTCTGAAAGATGGCTGCTTGTGTGCTACACGAGTATCACCATAAGAGAAAGCATGAAGATGCAGAGGAGGATAAGAAGAATCTCATTCTTGCAGCAGCAGAATTAATACGGAATGACATCGAAGTGATGGAGATTGACACTTCAGCATATGCCAACCCACAATACATTGAGAACACTGGAGGTAATGTGAGCTATCTCCCACATAGTCTGAATACATTTCTAGCTGTTCTTTTAACGGGAAAGGAAAAGGACAAGAAAGTGGCATCAATAGGGCAAGCTATTATGCAAGCTGTTCGTCCTTGTGTCATGCTTGCACCACTACAATTAGGGCTAGGCGTGCTGTTGCACCACAACACTAACTCCCGATTTCTTGTAGATACTTTTCACCACATGGGATTTTCATGTTCATATTCAGAGATACAGCGATTTCAACATCACACTCCAGCTGTGACTGGATGCAAAATACCTGGGTACATTCCTGGCAGCTTTGTGCAATGTGCAGCTGATAATGTGGACCACAACATCGTCACATTAGATGGTCATCATGGCACGTTTCATGGGATGGGTATCATTGCAACAGTCACCCCAGGGACATCTGCTCCAACGAGAATTGCTAAGCAGAATATTTCCATGGATGACCTTCATAAACTAGGCCACATAAACGTGAAGGTGTACCCATCAAACCCCACTGGCATGCGCTTGTTGAAGTTCTCACCACTAGTACATCCCCCACGGTTCTCCAGTACTGCAGCTAACCTTGATCTGTTGAATATGTCACATGTTCTGATGTCACCAATTCCCATGTGGCATAGCATGTGCCAACTTGTTCATCAAGGTGAACATCCAGGAAAAGCATCATTGCTTTCCTACCAATGCTGGACATGGACTCAACCAGTGAAACATGCATTTACATGACACTGCAGTTTATCAGTGACCACGCCAACAAATATGAATGTACACCAGTGGTGACATTTGATCATCCACTGTTCTCAAGAGTACTTGGGATCATTGCTAATGAGCCGTCAGGTAGCCCTCTGAAGAAACTCGTAATCAGACTTGGCGGCCTACACACTCAGATGAGTTTCATTGGGTGCATAGACCATATAATGGCTGCATCTGTTTTAAGAGAAATCCTGGAAGAAATATATGCCGGAAATGCTGTGGTGCACATGCTCTCAGGTAAGGCAATAACAAGGGCAATACGTGGATATCGCATTGTCTATGCAGCACTTTACACATTACTTGCTAAGGAGGCTTGGCATACTGATGAGGGCAGAGAGGAAGATGCTGATGTAGCAGGGGCACAAGCAATTATAGAAGGATTGCTGAAGTCCCCAATCACCGTTGATGCAGCTGTTTCTTCAGACGTGGTTGTGAGTCTTGGAAAATGGGTATCCAACTTGGTTTCTACCCTAAATGGACATAAGACTGCATCATTGTGGCTCCAGTATATGCGAATGGTGGATATTTTGCGCAACTACATCAAAGCTGAAAGAACTGGGAACTGGGCCTTGCACTTGGCAACTGTAAGAGATATGCTACACCTTGAGTGCTTGGATTTACTTACAGAATATGACAGAACTGGAAAGAACAGCCCCTGATATCTACAGTAAATTCTGCAAGGGGTTTCACATGGTGTGATGCAGTGACCATTACTGGGGTGGCCTGTCAACAGACCTTGTTATAGAGCAAATGTTAATGCAAATTGCAAAGTGTGAAGGAAAGTGGTGGATTGACACAGAGATGAGGAATGACTGAACAGCAGCGGCTTCTGCGGGTGATGTCACGACCAATGTGTGCACAAATTAATATTGCCATGCAGGACTTCGCAGGGACTTCCCATGTCACCAGCAAACAACATGTTACCATGTCACCTGCCAGACGAAGAAGGGATGCTGATAACATGAAGAAAGTTCTTGACTTCATCACACCGCTGAATGTGTTCTAACATGACGCCACTCTGAGAAACATAGTTAGTGGCATTATTGGTGATGATGCCACTAACGCTGACTGAGTGGAAGAAATTGAGAATCAAATATTAGAGGAGATGATGGGCCAAGCTGTCACCGCATACACCTTCAAAAGGAACAAGCAGGTACGCACGCTGGAGAGCAAACACGTTGTTCGTGCTATGAAAGATTCCTTCCATGTAGACCCACAACTTTTGCTCCAAGGACTCCTACTCTGTGCTCAAACTAGTGGTCAAGATTTAGAAAAAGTGCTCTCGTATGAATTGTGTACTATTCCTGCTGCCTTGTTTGACACTGAAGGAATGATGAGGGAGGCACCAAAATTTCAACTGGCTAAACACATTCAGAATATGGTCAGCTCAGGGACGCGTCCAAGTGGTCAGGTACATTATGTGCTTGATGGAGGGTCTCTACACCGCATACCTTGGGATCGCAACACATTTCATCAAGTCTTCACCTCTTATGCAGAATATGTAAGCAAGAAGTATGGGCAACTTACTATTGTCTTCGATGGATATCAAAACCAACTGTCCACAAAGGCTCACAAGTATTACATTGACAAAAAGGCGGAATGGGGCCAACAGTGAAATTCCAACCCTGAACAACAACTGTGTTGAAAAAACAGGAATTTCTTGCAAACCCGCAGAACAAGCAACTGTTAATTCAACTGTTGTATGAAAGCTTGCAAGCAATAGGTTGCATAACTCTGCAAGCAAAGGACGATGCAGATGTATTGATTGCTAAGCAGGCTGTTGCTTCAGAAAACACTATGATCACTGTCTTAATTGGAGATGATACAGACCTTCTGGTTCTTCTGCTGCATTACGTCAATGAAAATTCATATGATATTTTACTCTGCCCAGAACCCCAAAGTCATTCCAAAGATGTAGTCATTTATGACATCAAAGCTGCCAGAAAACAACTTGGTGAGGATGTCTCTTCAAACATTCTCTTTTCTCATGCACTGCTTGGTTGCTATACCACATCAAGACTGTTTTTGGTTGGGAAAGGTGAGGCATTGAAAATGCTAAACAGCAATGAAAACTTCCACCAACAAGCATCAGTCTTCACTACACCAAATAATGAAAGACATCGTTGCTACAGCTGGAGAAAAAGCAATGTCCATATTGTACAGAGGAAAACACAATGAAACCCTCAACATCATTTGCCTTCGCATGTTCACTAGGAAAGTGTTGACGTCTGCACTAGGGATGGGTGAACAGAACTGAGTTTGGAAATTCAGTTTGGTTCGGTTTAGTTCGGAAATTCGGTTCAGTTCGGAAGTTCGGTTCGGTCGACCGAACTATTTGAGTTCGGTCCAAACTCCCAACTTCCGAACAAAGTTCCTAAATTCAAACCCCATTGAACTAAATGGACTATTATCTTTTAGGGATGGGCAAACAGAGCTGAGTTCGGAAATTTGGTTCAGTTCAAAAATCGAGTTCGGTTCGGAAGTTCAGTTTGGTCAACCGAACTGGTCGAGTTCGGTCCGAACTCCGAACTTCTGAACCGCGTTCGCCCATCCCTAGTCTGCGCTTCATGTTAAGCCAGAGACACTGCCACTGACTTCAGACTCATGTGCATTTCACAGCTTCAGAGTATACCATCAGGTTCAGCAGTGGATGGAAACTGAGCTAGATCCGCTAAAATGGGGTTGGGAAATGCAGGGGCAAGGGCTGTCAACAATAGGGATGTACGAACACTGGGAGGTTCAGTGTTCAGCCCATTCAGGATTCGGCCGAACCCAAAACCATTCGAGTTCAGCCTGTTTGGGCAGAAGGGGGCCCAGTTTTCCCTCCCCCCTCCAGGCTGCGCAGGTGGAAGGGGCACCGGGAAGAACACCCCCCTCACCCTGCCCAGCCTCGTAATATTTTTCTTTAACCCCCCCACCCCAGGGATCACCCTACTGCTCCAGCAGCGGGTTCAGCGCAGCGAGTGTGGTGGCGGTGGTGCTCCGGAGTGCTTCAGGCCACTGCTAGCCTTTCCGGGTCAAACCGGAAGACCTAGTAGCGGCCTGAAGTGCTCCAGAGTGCCACCGCCACACCTGCCACCACGGCCAGACCCAGGGCTGGAGCTCCGACACCACCAGGTAGGTCGGGCTCTGGGTCCGGCTCTGGAGTGCTTCAGGCTGTTACTAGGCCTTCTGGTTTGACCTGGAAGGCCTAGTAATGACCTGAAGCACTCCGGAGTGCTGCTACCACCGGACCCGCCGCCAGACCTGGGGCCGGAGCTCCTGCACCACCAGGTAGGGTGATCCCTGGGGTGGGGGGTTTAAAAAATAAATAAATTATGAGGCTGGGCAGGGTGGGGGGGAGGTGCTTCCCAGCGCCCCTTCCACCCGCTATTTGAGCCCCCCAGCCCTGGAGGGGGCTGGGGGGAGGGAAAACCGGGTTCCTCCCTGCCCCCTGCTCCCGTGCCGGTTCAGGTGGGGGGTGGTTCAGATTCGGGGTGTTCACGAACGGGCCGAACACTCCGAGTTTGGGCCCAACCCTGAACTTCTGAACTGCGTTTGCACATCCCTAGTCACCAACAGAGTCATCTCAACTGCCAGCTCCAGCCCATCTGTTGACGTTTATCAGGTGCACCTGCAGCAAGAGTCAATGTGCAACCATGCAGTGCACTTGTAAGAAACAGGGGTTGCCTTACACAACAGCCTGTGCAGACCACCGTGGTGTCAGTTGTTACAATGTTGGCAATCCAGATCTGGATGATGACAATGTTGATTTAACCTCTCACATTCATTATGAGGATCAAAGGGAAACTATAGCGGAGTAATTAACTATGTTTTATACACTCATTTAGTGTGTCATTGAAGAATTTTGGAGCTTAATCCATTGATAATTGGATCAGTTATGTCTTTTTACATACAGAACATCATGTGATGTGTGTATATATATAATTCATTAAAGGTGTGTGTAATACAGTCTAGTGGCATTTTATGATTAATTCCATTGAAGTGCTTCATGGCATTTTACAACAAACGACCCCATTACATAAATGCTTTAAGAGAAGGTTTTATACATTACTCTTCATAGGGTCTTTGGTCCAAAAACTGAATGTTTCCAAGAAAAATGAGAAAAACATGCGTGATAGACATGGCAATCACCCAAGGTTTTATCGCTCTCAAAGATGTACATTTCTTGACCAAGCAGGAAGAGTTACACTGGTAGACTTTTTTCCATGGTTTTCTTCATGTTTTTTTCATTTAGAATCCGTTGGAAAAAATTCTTTTGCAGTTTTGTCTAGGTGTGTCAACACACTGACTGTACTATACAAGCTCCAGTCCAAGGAAGCCTGCAACAGGCCCAAGAGGAGGCCTGAAAAACTACTCCAGACCCTGGCCGCTAAAGAAGAGTAGGCCGCACTGGAGAGGGCTCGCAACACTTGAAGGTGTGATTGTTCTTTGTTGGACTATTGTTATAATTAGGGGTGTGCATGTTGTTTTTGTTACTACAATAACAATAATGAAAATTGTCATTTTCATTATTGTTATTGCAATAACAAAAATGACAAATAATAATAATGAAAATAGAAATGAAAACGACGTTTTGTTTTTGAAATAAAGGGAAAAAACTGAAAAATGTGTTTCTGGCTATAACCTTTTTGTTTCTTATTCAAGTCTGATGAAACATGGGGGTTTGTACCCCCAATGGAGGGCACTATGTGTGCCAATTGTTGAAACGATTAAATAAAGGGAACCAATTGTAGAAGCAATTGAATGTTGTGATTTTAAGAAAAGCTCCATACACATTCATGGCTACATCTTTATATTCCATCCAATTTGCATGAAACCTGTGAATATTAAGTCCCTCCACAAGCTTAACACAACTGTCAATTTTCAGAAATATTGGATTAAGGGTCCTGATAGTATAAGACATTAACTTGAAAATACATTTCCAGCTGTAACACTTGTATATTCCACCCTGTTTACAAGATATTTGGCAGGAATGTATCACATACCTTCTCTGTCATCTCTGCCAAACTACAGGACAATTTGATAAAGGGACCCAATTTTATAAGCAATTGAAGTTGTCCCTTTGAAGACCATTATTCAGATAAATAGCAGCACATGCAGTGCCAGTCAGAGACAGGCACCTGGCATGGCAGGGGAAGAAAGACTGTAGGAGGGAGGATGTGGAGCAACCTAAAAGACTGATAGACATATTCACTGGCCAATTACTGCATGCTTCTAGCTTTACAGGACCAATCAGTAGTGACTTTGAGGTGGGCATAGGGGGCGGCCCTCAGGCGGGCATAGAAGGGACATAACTGGGACTTTGGGTATAGCATCCCAGCAATCAGGAGACATAGTTTACACATCCAGGCTGGCCAATTATCATCACAATCACATCCTGCAGCACAGTGACAGAGGACATAAGAGACTCTCTATTGGCTTTTTTCTAAACAGATGCTTCTGACTTCCCAGTAACAAGTTGGGGAGAGATGTTGGGATGGTCACAGCACAGACTGAGGATATTTGGTTGACATGGTCCATGGGGTGGGAAGGCATGGGCCCCTCGGTGCCTAAGGAGTGTGCAGGCTATCACCCCCCCGCTGAGGGAGAGGGAGGGGCCGGGTCCAGGGTCCGCATGTGGGGGGTTGATGTTGCTAAATGGAAGGTCCGTAGTGAACAAGGCCTCAATTATCCGTGATTTAATCTCGGATGGGGCCGTGGACCTTGCATGTATTACAGAAACCTGGCTGGATGATCTGGCCGGTCCAACTTTGGCGGATCTTGTTCCGGCCAGGTATGCTGTGCAGCATCAGCCCCGCACAGG
>QEPC01013204.1:327681-346139 GCA_003113815.1 Sphenodon punctatus | reverse complement strand
TATATATATATATATATAAAACCAGATTAACCAGGCCATTCACCACCCAAAAAAGCCTTGCAGGATGAGACTTTGCAGATGCTATGATGGCAGAGAAGAAAACTTTCTTCACTGCCATCATAGCCACGGCATAGTCCTTTAAAAATGACTATGTCACAATCAGCCGGCTTCAGCACAAGTCGAGCACCACCTATGCTCTAACTGCCTACCCTTCCACTTCAACCGTCTCAGGTCCTCTGTATACCAGGAGAACCTATGCTGTCGCAGCACTGGGAGCAGAAGCCTAGGTGCAACTGTGTCAATGGCCCTGGTCAAGATGTCATTCTATAGAACAACCAGGTCATCAACAGAGTTGCTGCCAAGGTCAGCGGGTCTATCCCCCAGGGAGTTCTGGAAACCAATAAGATCTGTAAGTCTCTGGGGTCAGACCAACCTAACTGGTCTGCATACACACACAGATGGGGGCATAGGAGGGCAGGGATCTGGGCCTTCAAAAGGTAATGGTCTGACCGTGACAACTGTGTTATACCAACACCTCAAATAATCAGAACACCTGTCTCAAGGCCGGTGCAGAACATCAAATCCAATGTGTCTCCCACCTCATGTGTCGGGCCAGATACGATCTGGGAGAGACCCATGGTTGTCATGAAGGCCATGAAGTTCCTCTCTGGCCCCAAACAGTTGGTCCCAGAGTGTATAATGAAGTCACTAAAATTATAAGTCTGGGTGACCTCAAGACCGCCTTTGAGACCAGCTCAATCAGTAAGTCTGTTGTGCAGCAGGGTGGTTGGTACACCAGCAGAATTCCCAATCTATCCCCGGCCAATTCCAACACTAGGTGGATAGGCTCAAAATTGGAAGAGTCAGGCACTGAATTCTTTTGAAGGACCATTGTGTACTTACATCTCACCACCACCCCACCACCCCTAGCCCCTGATCCTAGGCTGATACTGCACTGTGTACCCAGCCAGCACCATGATGCCTCATCCAGCCAGGTCTCTGTAATGCATATAAAGTCAGCAGCCTCATCCTGAATAAGATCAAAGATGGTTGATATTTTGTTTGCCACTGACCTCGCATTAAGCAGCATCAGCTTTAGTTCAGAGGCCCCACTGACCTCAATACCCAAATATCCCAAAACAGGAGGGGAGCAGGACATGGGAACAGATATAAGGTGACTCTCTGATGTCACTGATAATATCTCCCCCCGCCATACCTCCCGATGCCCATCACAACCCCAATTTGTCCAATAGTCGCCCCATTCTCCACTTCCCCCAATGGAGGTCTCCCTCTCCTGATCAAGTCCTCACCCACCAAGCACTAGGACACCCAGAGGGCCAACAGGACTCTTGGTGGGAAGGGTGGTCAGAGAGTATGCCCTGAGCCTGTCATCCCTGGAGATGGAATGTCAGTAGAGGCCGGCAGGAAAGTCCCCCTATTCTCACAACCCAACCCCACCCTTAGAAAAAAACACTTCCCTCCTACCCCAACCTCAGCCCCACCAGAACCATATTCCCCATCCTCTTCTCTAAAACCATCCCAACTACCCCCATTTCCTCTCCCACATGAAAAAAGTCCCACTCACCGGGGGGGGGGGGGAGGCATAGCACAACCCCACACACTTGCAACCCTGCCCCTTTCACTGGCACCACCACCACTCTATATCCATCCTCACCCATCAAACCTAACCCAAATACTAAAAACCTACTAAAAACCATTAAAATATAAAATACGGGTTTGTATACGGGCACTCAGGTGTATAGGTTGGGGTTCTCTTGGATCCTCAGCTGAGCCCGGGAGTGCACTTCACCAACTTCATCTGGTGAGACGGCTGTGACCCTTTCTTTCCAACATGGATGTGGCATGGATGCTTTCATTACCTCAAGGTTGGCCTACTGCAATGCACTGTACATGGGCTGCCCTTGAAGACTGTTCGGGGACTGCAGCTTGTGCAGAATGCGACGGCCTGCCTCTTAATGGGAGTGGTTGCTGGGAGCAAATTACACCGGTGCTTAAGAGTCTTCACTGGCTGCCTATAGTGTTCCGGGCACAATTCAAGGTGCTGGTATTGACCTATAAAATCCTAAACAGCTTGGGTGCCCTACATATCTGAAGGACTGCCTCTCTCCTTATGTCCCTTTGCGGCCCTTAAGATCTGTTGAGAGTACCCTCTTGCTACTTCCATCATTGGTCAAGTTTCATATGACTCGGGCATTCAAAGAGGCATTTTCAGTGGCCTGGTGACCCTGAGTGGCAAAATCCGCATTTTTAATGTGTGCTGATAGTTTCTTTAAAATGTCCATGACCTACATTTCACCTGCAGAAGTCGTTATCATTAGGCAGTGTAAGAGGGCAGCTCACTACTCTATTTCAGGTGCTTATTATTTGAACAAAGGTTCTCTGTAGAATCTCACTGTCAGGATTTGGCAGTCACAGGTCTGGAACCCAGGTCCTTGGGTTCAAACAGGATCTGGACCCTTGCCAATGAGGAGGTTCTGAGATCAGGAGAAACCAAAGGCCCCACTGTCTCCTTGGAACTAACAGGCCTAGGGCCCTTTCCCTGAACTGGCTAATGGGTCCTATATCTAGGGACTTGTTCACTGTGTTTTCTCAGTGGGGAAAACAGGAGTGAACACAGGTCCCTGCCCATATACTTCCTGAGTCAGGGTCAGCCTTTAGTCCAGAGCTTCCAGATAGATCTTACGTACTGATAGACTGGGTCACTATCTTGCCCCGCCTCTTTTCCAAGCTACAGACACATGCTAAAGATTTGACCTTGCTCTTGACTACTCTCTTGGACCTGATGGGGAGGCATTACTGGCATAGGAAAGGGGAATGGGGCCTCTTTGCCACCCATAGCAGCCCCACCCTTAGCCGTGTGTTCTCTCCTGCTCCCAGAGGTGGGGGTGCTTAAGGAGTGGCACTGCTCTGTGTGGGCAGCATTTGGCAGCATTAGATGCACTTTCCCCACTCATATCAGCATCTAACTCAACCCTACGTGAGGAAAGGGCAGGGTTGGGGCTGTATTCATTGTGGGGACCCTCAGAATCTGGGGACCCTAAGCAGCAGCCCCTAAAGTTCTTGAATTAACCCAGCCTTGCTTGTGTAAGACCCTCTACTCTTCACAGGGATGAGTTCCACCTTGGCGGTTGAATTTGATTTCAAGGGGAGCCACTTTCTCTAGGTATAGAGCCTGGTCACTAGCACTGGGCAGTGTGGTGAGGTGACATTGCTGCTGTAACTTAGATCTGTGCTTTTGCCAGGGCTGTGCATGGGGCCAAGTATTTGTATTTGTGTTGTAGCGTGTGTGTTTAATTTGTATTTGTGCCCGTATCTCCTGTATTTTCCTCATTGCCACCAATGTGGAAAACACAATAAACACAGGTCCCTGTGGACGGGTTATTTTGGCACAGAAGTACAGCAAGGCTCTGCCAGTTCAAAAGGCCTATGAGGAAAGGAAAATTAATTTAAACTGCTACCAATTTATAAAGGAGGCACTGGTTTGGGGGAGGGTGGAGAATACAGTTGGCTTGATGGGGAAGTTATTAGCTTGTGGAGGGGGGAATGGCATTAGGGGGTCGCTGTTTTGGGGGAGACTGAGGTATGTGGCTGGCTCTGGAGGGTCACTGGCTTGGGAGAGGGGAAAAATGTGACATGAGTCTGACTCATTGGGAGGCATTGCTGGCATGGGGATGGCTCACGGAGAGTTACTGGATTGGGGAGAGGGAATGGGGCATGGGTCTGGCTCGGGGAGTGTCATTGGCTTGGGGGAGCAGTCACTGGCTGCCAAGGACTAGCTATTTCTCCCTGGTTGGGCTTCACTAGGCTGGGCCTGGCTGCAGTGCTGGAGACTGCGGTTCTGGGTCAGCGCTGGCTCCTGCATGTGGGGAGGGCTTCACAAGCAGACAGCTAAGCTGAGAGTCAGAGAGCAGCCCAGCTTTAACCTGGATATATGCTGCAGTTTGGGGAGTCCAATTCAGGACCTTCAATACTATGTTTCTCAGGAAATTTGGGGTTCACTTGGAACTCGAATACATATTTGTGTTTCGAATATGGAAGCCAAATAGTGCTTTTGTGATTATTTGTGTTTTATTGAAACCCAAATACATAGCCCTGTCTTTTAGTGAGACGGTGAAGGAAATAGGCTTGAAAAACATTGTATTGGTAGGCTTAATGGTCTCATCAGCATGTCTAACCCAGGCCTGCACAATCTGGAGGCATTTCAGTCGGATCCTGTGTCTGTGTACATTTCTGAACAAATTCAGTTTGCGCAAACTGGCTCTTCAATAGAGCCTGGTGTCAGCACATCCTTTACTGGAACACTTTCAGCCTTTGTTTTTTATCTCCCCTCATGACTAGCAAACCAGATGGCAGTGGCTTTGGGATGCAACGATAGTGCTGTCTCCCTAAGGGGACAATCTTGCTCAAATGGCCTGGCTCTTACAGGTGTTGCTCCATATTACTAACAGTAATCATAAGCTTCCATTCATGGGAACCTCATGCCCAAAGGCCTCTAGGCACCTGATCAAAACTAAACTCAAAACATGAATTTACATTAAACAGGCAACCTGCCCAACTGAATCTCAGCAAAAACAAACTCAACAGGGAGCAGCAACCCATACACAACACAGGAGCAATGTCAAGAGGAAGAAGGATGCAGTGGCCTTGAACCTGTTAAGCCTGGATGGACTTCTGCAGGGGGTGGTAGACTCAAGGGATGTACCAAATGTAGCTATGATCAGGGACGTTTCCAGGAAATAGGCTCCAAAAGGATGGAAAGTTTTGTGCCAGCAGTGGCCCTTGCTTTCCTCTGATCCTTTGGGAGAAGGGAGTAAAGTGTGAGGTGATCAAATTTGCAGATGACACAAAGTTATTCAAGGTAGTTAAAACCCAAGCAGACTGTGAAGAACTGCAGAAGAATCTTGTGAGACTGGGCATTTAAATGGCAGATGAAATTTAATGTGGACAAATGCAAAGTGAGGCACATAGGGAAAACTAACCCAAACTATATATATACAATTCTGGGTTCTAAATTAGGAGCTACTACTAAGGAAAAGGATCTTGGGAGTAGGGGTGTGCACCAGGGCACCATGTTGTTTTTTGTTTTTCATTTTTGTTATTGTTGTTGTTATCGGTACCGGTACCAATTTCAAACAAAGATTTTATTTTTGGTATCAGTATCGATTTTGTGTGCCAATGAAGAATTATTGTCGGAAGTTGAAATCCTTCCCCTTCTCATTGTGATACAGAAAGAACTGCACACAGAAACTGTACACAATATGTAGTTTTATTTATTTAATTTATACAGAATCTAAGCTAAACCTAACCTATGTATAATACAAAGTGTTCCTATCCTATAATCCTAATATATATAATAAAACAGTCTAGTATCAAATCTGTACAACGAATATCTATATCTATATAATATATGGACAGGGGAAGACAGAGGGGGGAAGGGAAAAGGAAAACTCAGAGGTATATCTACTATCTCTAATATTTCTCTCTCTCTCTCTCTCTCTCTCTCTCTCACCTAAGGAATAAAGATTGGGTGGTAGGGAAGGGAATAAGGGATATATATATGGGAGGAGTTCTAGTGCAAGCACCAGCAGCTTCTGCAAAAGCACCCTGACAAGCAAGAGAGCTAACACAGAGTGAAGCAGTCCAGCCCTACAATATTAAGGGTTGCAGTGCCCTCCCCCAGAGCCCTCCTGATTGGTTCTGGGAGGCAGAGGCATTGAGGAATTTCAGGTTGCCATTCAAGTGCTGGGATCTGCTTGCGCTGTTCATTGGCCAGAGATACATCCATCAGGTCCTTCTCCTCCCAGTTCTAGAGTTCGACACCATTTCTGGCTCCGAGATGTCTGCTCCTTCCTCCCTTCTCCACATTTCCCTCAAAAAAACACCTGTCAGGCTGCCAGGCAATAACAAAATCAATAACGACTTTTGTTATCATTATTGATTTCATTATTATTTTTTGTTGTTTTCGTTATTGCAACAACAAAAATGGCAATTTTAGTTTTCATTATTGATATAACGAAAACGACATGCACAACCCTACTTGGGAGTCACTGTGGACAGTAAATTGAAATCCTCAGCTCAGTGTATGACGGTGGTCAAAAAAGCAAACAGAGCATTACAAATCTTTTAGAAAGGGATAGAGAATAGAACTGAAAATATCGTAGTGCCTCTATATAACTCTATGGTATGACAGCACTTGGAATATTGTGTGCTGTTCTGGTCGCCCCATCTCAACAAAGACATGGAGACTGCATTGGTGATCTTGGTTGACGATCTCCATCTGGCATTGGACCAGGGTCGTCAGACCTTACTGGTCCTGCTAGACCTTTCAGCTGCGTTCAACACAGTTGATCATGAGGTGTTGGTGACTCGCCTGTGGGACCGTGCCGGGATTGGCGGGACGGTCCTGGACTGGTTTCATTCCTTCCTGGTGGGAGAACTCACCGGGTGGTCTTGGGGGAGTGTACGTCTTTGTCATGCCCCCCCCGTGGCTGCCCCCATGGGTTGGGCCAGCCACCGGCTCGGGGAGCCGGTTGGGGGGCCACACCCAGTCCCCGGAGCCCCTCGCGGGGGCTGCCACCAATGACAGCAGCATCTGACACCCCCCCTCCCCCCCCACACAGAGGACTTCGCTGCTGGCATAACAGCTTCCAGGCGGAGAGAGAGAGCCTGCTGACAGCAAGGAGTCAGCCCCGCCCCCTTGATGCTGCTCTGCGTGTTTGCACGTTCGCTCAGGGGGTGGGGCGTCTAGAAATGCCAGTGCCAAGAAGCACTTGGCACTGGTGATTGAGTTGTAGAGACCGGCCCCATGCGAGAGTTAAGTGTGGTATTTTGTGTGCTTATTGTGTATTACCTTGTGATTGTGTTTGAGCCCTGGTGTGGTGTACCCTGGTCTCCCCCCTTCCCCCAGCCTGACCGAGAGTGTGACTGAGCAGCGTGGGTGACTTGAGCGAGAACCCTTCCCCCTCCTGGGCTTGTCCTCCCTCCCCCATGCAGAGCATGTGGTACCCCCCCCCACCCCCCCATTCCCTGACCCTTCCTTGTGCCCACGGACCCTACCGCCTCACCTGAGTCCCCGCACAGCCCTCACCTTGAAGCCCCTTCCCCCCTCCAGAGTGGTGAAGGGTGTTCTGTGTGTGACTGCAGACTCAGGCTCCCGTGGAACTCCTGGTGCCCTATGATGATAGGGACCTGGTCTCTGAGAGGTCAATAGGTCCACGCATTATCCTGACGGGCAGTTATACCTCGAAGGGGACCTCCAGGTGTATGCAGCTGAGGCGTGTGCGTGGTCATGGGCATGTATGGGGGCAGGACTCCTCCTGTCTGGCCTTGACCCCCTCTTCCCTCCCCCTTCCCTGACAGAATCACCAGCCTTTCCTGGCTCCCCTTGCTTTAACCCACCCCCTCCCCCCATGGAGCTTGCGAAGGAGGTAGTGGAACTCATTCAAGCCATGCGGTCCCTGGCCATGGACGTCCAGGACTTACAAGCGGAGCATCAGGCTTTGGCTGCCATGGTCGCCCAGGGTCTAGTGGCTCCCCCATTGCCTCCTCCCTCAGGGGTACTGGTGGCAGCCGCAGTGACGGCGATCCCCCTGGAGCCTAGGGGGCCTCGTATAGATAAATTTACTGGGGACCGTAGGGTTTTTCAGGGATTTGTGGCCCTATGTAAATTAGCTTTCTCCATGCAACCCCAAACTTATCCAATGGATTCCCTGAAGGTTGCCTTTATTATAGGGAATCTGGGGGGCACTACATTAGAATGGGCAACTACCCTCTTGCAGGGAGACAGCCCCCTACTTACCAATTACGCAGACTTTCTGAAAGAATTTGCCATGCTGTTTGGCCACCCCCATTGGGTAAGAGATGTGGAAACAGCCATTATGTCCCTCAAACAAGCCAATGGGTGCCTGGTGGAATACATAATGCAGTTCCAGCAGCTGGCCCTGGAGCTGCGCTGGCTAAATGATGTCTTAAGGGTCATGTTTAGGCGGGGCTTGGGGGACGACCTGAAGGATCAGCTTGCCTTGATCGCTCTTCCAGTAACCTGGGAGGAGCTCGCCACCTTAACGTTGCAGATCGAGGATTGTCTAGCAGAGAGGCGACGGGAACATCGACAAGAGAACCGGCCTTTTCCACTCCGCACCTTGTCTATCCCCTTGCCAACACCTGC
This sequence comes from Sphenodon punctatus, assembly GCA_003113815.1. Taxonomy (NCBI): domain Eukaryota; kingdom Metazoa; phylum Chordata; class Lepidosauria; order Sphenodontia; family Sphenodontidae; genus Sphenodon; species Sphenodon punctatus. Next base: position 337,951 of record QEPC01013204.1, on the reverse strand, counting down.
TGGTCCAAAGACCCCATATCCGGAACCAATGCAGGTTGGTGCATCTCGCGGGCCACTATTCACCGACGAGAAGGAAAGACGCCAGTGCTCTCGTTCGTGCTACTATTGTGGGGAGTCCTCCCACTTCATTCATGATTGTCCCTCCCTGTCTCCGCAACGCAGCGACTAGGGAAATGCCAAAGGTCGGGATGGACTGCCCCCCCCCGACCGTAGTGTTTGCCTCTTCAACCATGACTTCCTCACACATGCACCTTCCCCTTCCCCTTATGATCCGGGATGGACCCCGCCATTCCATCATGGTGTGGGCCTTTGTGGACTCAGGGGCTTCAAGCAATTTTGTGGACACCACCCTAGTGCAATGACATAACATCCTGACACAACCAAAGGCAGCGCCTAAGTGGGTTCAGTCAATCAATGGCTCCCCTTTGGTCTCTGGACCAATCACGACCCAAACCCAGGACTTGCAATGCCAGATGGGGAACCATGGGGAATCCTTATGTTTTGATGTGGTCTGTACCCCGCTGTTCCTCATGGTATTAGGACTCGCCTGGCTGGGACAGCATAACCCCAGTATAGATTGGAAAATGAAGCAGCTCCACTTTGACTCCCCCTACTGCCAGGAGACGTGTCTTGGTCAGCACCCCTTACGTCCTCAAGGACTAGCAGGGATGAGCGAGTTGACGACGTGTCCACTTTTTCTTCCCCCCAATACGATGACATGGCAGAGGTGTTCAGCAAGGTTCAAGCGGCAGAACTTCCCCCACATAGAACATATGATTGCCTCATCAACCTTCTCCCGGGCAAGGAACCGTCATTTGGACGGATCTACACCCTCTCAACCTCTGAATTGAGAACCCTTCGACAATACCTGGATGAAGCTCTCTGGAAGGCCTTTATTCACCACTCTAGCTCTCCTGCAGGAGCGCCTGTTTTTTTTGTCGCAAAAAAGGATGGGGGTTACGGCCCTGCATAGATTATCGAAGCTTAAATGCCATTACCATAAAGAATCGGTATCCCCTCCCCTTGATCCCAGAACTCCTTAATCGCCTACAAGGCACCACCATTTACACCAAGTTAGACTTATGCGGGGCGTAAAATCTAGTTCGAGTCCATTCCGGAGATGAGTGGAAGACCGCGTTTTGTACGCGGTATGGGCACTATGAGTATCTCATCATACTGTTTGGCCTAGTCAATGACCCAGCTACATTTCAGCATTTATTAATGATATATTACGGGACCTGTTGGACGTTTTTGTCATTGCCTACCTGGATGATTTGCTCATTTATTCCCCTTCATTGGAACAACATGTGCAGCATGTATGGCAACTGCTACAATGGCTCCGTGACCACCAGCTGTACTGTAAGGGTGAGAAGTGTGTCTTCCATGTGACCACAGTTGAATTTCTCAGGTTCGTGATCACCCCAACAGGAATCAGGATGGACATGAAGAAGGTAGAAGCCATACAACAATGGCCAGCCCCAAGAGCCGTCAAACCATTGCAGTGGTTCCTCGGTAGTACCAACTACTACAGACAATATATCCCCAATTATGCTGCGATCACGATTCCTCTTACCCAACTGTTGAAGAAGAACCAACCCTACCATTGGGGCAGGGTACAGCAGCACAGTTTCAAGACTTTGAAACATGCATTTACTGTGGCTCCTCTCCTACAACACCCAAATTTCAATCGCCCGTTCCACGTGGAGTCCGATGCCTCCAGCACTGTCCTTGGGGCAGTGTTGCTCCAGGATACTCCCAGCTCCTCTCAACTTCTGCCCTGCGCATATCATTCACGACAACTAACTTCCACCAAACAAAATTATACCATGCTTGATAGAGAACTACTCGCAATTAAGACGGCGTTTGAGACGTGGCGGCACTACCTGAAAGGGGCCAAATACCCAGTGACGGTGATCACCGATCACAAAAACCTGACCTTCCTCCAAACCGCCCAAATTCACAACACCCACCATGCCCGCTGGGCATTGTTTTTTGCTCGTTTCACGTTTCATATCCAATACCAACCAAGGCAGTTAAATGTACTGGCAGATGCCCTCTCCAACTACGGCAAGGAGGCAGGCAACGATGTCAAGCGACACGGGACTCTCTTGAACCCTCAAGTATTCGCCGCCTCGTATACGAACTTACAACAACGCCAGGAAGCCAGTGAGCGAGAGCTTCGAGAGGCCCCAGATCCTGTCGCTCAGAGGGTGGAGGGGGAGTGGAAACGAGACAGAAAAATAGTAGTTCCCCCATCCTGCCGACCCCACATCTTGTGGGTCCACCACGATGCCCCTCTAACTGGGCACCCAGGGCCTCGACGCACCTTACAATTGATCCACCGTTCCTTCTGGTGGGCCTCGATGGCACCCGATGTTCACCAATATGTGGAACAATATACCCATTGCGCCAAGACCAAGATACCACGAAAAGCCCCGATAGGACTCCTACAACTGTCTGCTGCCCCCCTGGCAAAGAGTAGGGCTCAACTTTATTGTCGACCTACCCCCGTCCAATAACTATATCACCGTCCTCGTAGCAGTGGACCATTTTATGAAAATGACTCACTTTATTGCATGCAAGGGGTTACCATCGCCTCGATGTACAGCCCTGTTGTTCATCTGCCATGTAATGAAGCTACATGGCTGCCCCCAGGAGATCATTAGTGATTGAGGGACCCAGGTTGTTTCCCATTTTTGGAGATCATTCTTCACCGCCTTACGTGTCACACTAAAACCTAATACCGCCTACCACCCCCAAGCAAATGTTCAGGTAGAACGAATGAACCAAAATCTCGAGCAATACCTTCGATGTTATACTACCCATTTGCAGGATGACTGTTACACTTGGTTACCTCTGGCAGAGTTCGCCCTCAACAACGCCTCCAGCGCCTCCCTAGGAGAGTCCCAATTTTTCGTATCCTATGGCTTCCACCCACAAATTGGGATACCGGACCTCCCCCCTCAACAAATCCCCGCAGCTGGAGTCCTCATACAGAAGGTCCACAAAGCTCAGCAGCTTGCAAAGACTATGTTGGCCCAAGCTTGCCAACGGTACAAGACCGCTGTGGATAAACGACATATCTCAGCTCCGTCATTACAGCCCGGTGACCTTGTGTGGATAAATTGCCAACACTACCCTACATCTCAACCTTCACCCAAGTTGGACTTCCGATATATTGGCCCCTACCCAATTCTTTGAAGGTTGAATGAGGTGACTTACAAGGTACAATTACCACCTCTTCTCCGAATCCACCCTTCCTTTCACGTATCCCTCTTAAAGAAAGCACAACCCGCAACCCCCTCTCCACCCAGCGCCTGTTAGAGTATCCCCCTTGAGTCCCAAATATGAAGTCCAAGCACTTCTGGATGCTCACCAGCGTTATGAACGCCTCCGTTATCTTGTGGACTGGGTGGGCTATGGCCTGGAGGAACACTCCTGGGAGACAGCATCGACGATTCACACTCCCTGCTTGGTTTGGGCATTCCACCGCTGTTACCCCTCGAAGCCTCGCACATTGAGGGGCCTTGGGTGGGGGCCTCAATGGGGGCACTGTCATGCCCCCCCATGGCCGCCCCCAGGGCTCAGGGATCTGGTTGGGGGGCCTCCCCCAGTCCCCGGGACCCCTTGCGGGGTCTGCTGCCAATGACGGTGGCATCTGATACGCCCCTCCAACACAGAGGAGTCTGTTGTTGACACAGCAGCCACCAGGCGGAGAGAGAGAGAGACAGCTGACAGCGAGGAGCTGGCCCTGCCCCCTCAACACTGCTCTGCGCGTTTGCACGCTCGCGCAGGGGGCGGGGCGTCTGATAGAAATGCCAGCACTGAAAAGCACTCTGCAGCGGTGATTGAGTTGGAGAGACCGGCCCCGTGCAAGAGTTAAGTGTGGTATTTTGTGTGCTTATTGTGTATTACCTTGTGATAGTGTTTGAGCCCTGCTGTGGTGTACCCTGGTCTCCCCCCTTCCCTTGGCCTGACTGAGAGTGTGATTGAGCAGCGTGGGTGACTTAAGCGAGAGCCCTTCCCCCTCCTGTGCTTTTCCTCCCTCCCCGCTGCAGAGCATGTGGTACCCCCATTCCCTAATCCTTCCTCGTGCCCAGGGACCCTACTGCCTCTCCCGAGTCCCCGCACCGCCCTCAGCTTGAAGTCCCTTCCCCCCTCCAGAGTGATGAAGGGTGTTCTGTGCATGACTGCAGCCTCAGGCTCCCATGGAACTCCTGGTGCCCTATGATGATAGGGACCTGGTCTCTGAGAGGCCTATAGTTCTTTGTTCTATCCTGATGGGCAGTTATACCTCGAAGGGGACCCCCAGGTGTATCCAGCCGAAGCATGTGTGTGGTCACAGACATGTGTGGGGGCAGGACTCCTCCTGTCTGGCCTTGATCCCCATTTCCCTCCCCCCTTCCCAGACAGTCTTCCCCCCAGGACCTCACATGTGGAGTCCCACAGGGTGCCATTCTGTCCCCCCTCTTGTTTAGCATCTATATGCAGCCGGTAGGGGAGATTGTGAGGGGGTTTCAGGGCATGCAGTGTCACCAGTATGCTGATGACACTCAGTTCTACCTCTCTTTTTCCATCGACCCAAGCCATGCAGTCTCTTTATTTTCCCAGTGCCTGTCGACTGTGGGGGCTTGGATGAGGTTGAGCCATCTGCAACTGAATCCTGACAAGATAGAGGTGATGTTGGTGGGTGAGGGCCTGGGGGGCCTGGGAGTGGTTGAATCTCCTCTGGGGGGGGGGGTCGCTCTTCCATGGTCTCGCAGGTACGGAGTCTGGGTGTGCTCCTTGATTCACGGCTGAGCCTGGAATCTCAGGTTGTGGCTGTGGCGGGGAGTGCATTTCGGCATTTACATCTTGTCTGGCGGCGTCGACTGTATCTCTCAAACTCTGACCTTGCCACTGTCATCCATGCCTTCATCACCTCGAGGCTGGATTACTGCAATGCGCTCTGCGTGGGGCTGCCAGAGAAGCTGGTCTGGAGGCTACAGCTGCTGCAGAATGCTGCGGCCTGTGTCCTTACTGGGGCGGGCTACAGGGAGCACATGACATCTGTGCTTCAGGCTCTGCACTGGCTGCCTATAAAGCACCAGGCTAGGTTCACGGTGCTGGTTTTGACCTTCAAAGCCCTTCACGGCCTGGGCCCTGCCTATCTGCAGGATCGCCTCACTCCCCATGTGCCCGTGCGACCTCTGAGATCATCTGTGGGGGCCTTTTTGGAGGTGCTCCGGGCGAGACAGGTGGTCACTGATGTGAGATATTTTTCGGTGGCTGCCCCTGTGCTGTGGAATTCACTCCTGGATGAGGCTCAGTTGGCCCCTCCTGTTGTTTCGACGTTTGTGTCAGACCTGGCTGTTCTGCCAGGCCTTTGGTGAAGGGGGGGAGGGGGGTTTGGGAGGGAGGGTGAGTTTTCATGACTTGTTTTAAAATTTGTAGATTTATTTTAAAATGTTTTATTGTTGCATTTTGTTTGTTTGTGTGTGCATTGTTAGCTGCCCCGAGCTGCCTTTGGACAGAAGGGGCGAGATATAAGTTTTAAATAAATAAATAAATAAATAGTAGAACTAGAAAAAGTAAAGAATATGGAAACAAAAATGATCAAGGATATGGTCATTTGAAGAGACTCCTGTAAGAAGAGAGGCTTCATAAGTTGGGGCTCTTCAGTTTGGAGAAGAGACAACTGAGAGGGAAAATGATTGAAGTTTATAAAATCATGAGTGGCGTGGAATACGTAAAAAGGGAGATTTTTTTTTACCCTCTCTAACAGTACTAGAACAAGGGGACACTCCATGAAATTAACTGGCAGAAGTACAATCTGTTCCCTGAGGTCTGTGTACTCATATCCTCACCACATGGACCAACCAGGCATCATTCTTGATGTAACCAAGCCAAGCATGTGTACCTGGGACCTCGCAACTTCATGAACGTTACACTCCTTGTCTCTCCCTCTGTTCCCCTTCCTTCGTTCCCCCTCCTTGCCCACCATCTCTCAGATTGTAAGCCCTAGTGCAGGGACCGTGTCTATTGCATTACTTTGTAAAGCACCAGGTACATTGCTGGTGCTATATAAATGCTTGTTAATAATACAATAATAATAATTAATCATAATTAATAATAATTTAAAACAAATAAGAGAAAGTATTTTTTTCACTCAACACACAATTAACTTGTGGAATTTACTGCCAGAGGAAGTGGCCAAGACCGGTAGTGTAGCTAGTTTTAAAAAGAGATTGGATAAGTTCTTGGACGATAGGTCCATTAATTAGCCAAGTAGGTTTTGGGGATGTGAGCTCTTATTGTTGGGGGCTGGAACAACAGGGAATGGACTGCCCATTGTGACCTGTTGGGTACTTCTCCCAAGAGACAGAGTTTGGCCACTGTCGGAGACAGGTGCTGGGCTTGATGGACCATTGGTCTGACCCAGTACAACACTACTTATGTTCTTAGGACACCCAGGATTGAACCCATCTCCATGGATGAGATGGAAGTTCACGTGCAGATCTTCATGGAGATTTCCACCCAATGAGTCCTCTACCAGAGGAAATCTACACTGTTTTACTGAATGTCCTTCCACATTACAGTTGAAGTATGGTGGTTGCTAGTTGTCTATCTGCTTTTAATAAGACCATATGCTTGCTATCTACGCTGGCTGGGGCTGACTGGACATGCATATGGTTAACTGGGAGTCATGTTGTAATCTGGTCTTCAAATATGGCTACTTGCTCCCTGAAGATGAGACATTAGTTCACTGAATTTGCCTATTGCAGTTAGCACAGTCTAAGTCAAGGCCTCAATGAATAAGAATTGGAGTGTCATATGATTTGTGTCTTGTACAAATTAAAGACTCATCCTTTGAATGAGTGTCCCTGTCTGGAAACAATGTGACTCTGTCTTATACTCATGCCCGTGCCATGAAGAAACAAAGAGTTACTAATGATCCTTGTTTGTTCTGGATGGCTTAGCTTGCAAATGGTTCATTGGCCCAAGCCCAGAGACACATAAAGCATCAAGTCTCCAATCCCTGCTGGAGGAAATGAGTTACCAAGAGGGCATAAAAGCAATTTGTCTGCACTCATTCTGCATTAGAAGGATGGAAGCTGGAGAGAGGGAACTCATTTCAGTCCTCCCTCCCCCTTGTCATCAAATGTCCTAACACCAGAAAAATCCCTTTCACATCGGGTCAGCTGGATCATCTTTCAGCGGCTGCTTCCCTCAGCCAGTGGGGAAAGCATGAGCTTTTGAGGCAGCAGCTGGGAGGCATGGGACTGGAGGAGCAGGTGCAGAACATTTGTGGAGTTTGGAAGATCTAAATCACCTATCATAACAAGGGGCAGATAGAAAGAAGAGGGGCGGGGGAGAGGAGGCTGAAAGCCTGCCCATTTTGGATAACTAAATTGTAAAGGAAAGCTTGTGTCAGTGCAAATATGCGCCATGCAAGTAGGAATGTGGGAGCGCAAGCAAAAGCAGGGTGTGTGCACAGATGTACAGTGTAAAGGGCCAGTGTGTATTTCATGCATGTGTTTTTGTGTAGGAGTCTAAGCATGTGGGTGGTGGGTGTGCATGTGTCCATGATGCTTGAGGGCTTCCTTACATGTGCAAGGCAGAGTGAATTGTTACCTAGGGTACCAAGTTTTTTTTAAAAAAACAACGAAAAAAAAACCTCAGTAGTTTTTTATTTTGTGAATAACTGAACATCTGTAAGCTGGAATGGGGATAAATGTCATAGCTTGTTTAAGGCGTAGGTGTGGGATGGCATGGAAGGTATTATGGGGGGGATGTGAGCACAGCTACCAAACCCCTACAATTGGGGTGGAGAACCTTTTCCCTCACAGGGGCCACTTTGAAAATAAGTACAAGCTCCAAGGGTCACATAGAAGTTGGGGGTGGGGGTGTTTAGGGGGTGCACTCAAGAAAAGGAGGGTCCAGAAGATCATGGCTCTGCGCCATGGATCCATCCCCTTGTGTTCATGCCCTCCTCTCTGCTTCCTTATCCTGAGCTCAGATGAGCGGGGGAATCTAGCGGATTGAGAAAACCACTCTTTAAAAAGTTGTGCGGGGAGCCTTTACACACACCGAAAGTCTGCATTATTTTTCAAACCGGAGATCACGATATCGAGGTTTTACAAATCCAGTTTTAAAAATAATGCGCGAGCTGCCAGGCACTGCAGTTTTCAATAGCGGCTGGTGACTTCCGCTGGCGCAACTTTTTGAAGAGCGGATTTTTCAATCTGCTAAGTTTCCCCGTTCATCTAAAAATGCCATCAGTCTTTCAGGGCTTGGCGGTAGGAACTGGGTCCAGGGACCAAATCTAGGAACTAGAAAGGGGCCAAACAAAACTTAGCTGCATTTGGCCCCTGTACCTGATGTGTCCCACCTCTACCTTAGCTTCATGCTGACTGAGCTAGGAGGATTTTCCAAAATGGTGAGGTAGCAATGGGGAGAAAAATAGAGAGAAATAGAGGCCAGGGCAGGGTGGCAACAGGGAGAGGGTGGTGTGTGTGTGTGTGTGTGTGTGTGTGTGTGTGTGTGTGTGTGTGTTGGAGGGATGCTCAAGTATCACAGACAATAGAAAGCGGCACAGTCTTAAAATGTTTGAGAGATGGTATTTGAGGCAGTAAATATCCTAATGCTGGTGCTGGCTACTGTACTACTGTCTTTGGCACAGTAGCTTAGCAAGGCTGTGGTGGGCCTGGATCATCATGTCCCAGTTATGGGCCCTCTCCTAAGGGCAAGGGGCAGGGTCTTCCTAATCAATGGCTCTGCCAAGGCTTCCAGACAGCCTTGGCCTCCCCCAACAAAGGTTTTGGTGCTGCCCTGGCTAGGGATGTGCGAACGTGGTTTGGACGGCCAAACTGAACATCCAAACTGAACACCCGAAGCCCAGAACAGTTCAGCCACATTCAGATGAATTCGGGCGGGAAAAACAGGTCTCGCAGGCTGAGGGGGGGGAGGACCTGAGGAGCAGACTTCCTGGTGCCAGGGGTGGAGAGGCTTGGACTAGCAGCCAGCCTGCCCAATCACCATCCTTCTTTTCCTCAGACCACTGGCTTCGCAGTCTGTGACTGGCCACGGGCTAGGCTGCACGGATAGGGACGTGCAAACAGATCGTGGTTCAGATTCGGTCATTCGGTTCGGTCTGGTTTGGTCTGGTTGTTCGGTTCAGTCACCGAGTTTGGGTTCGGTTGTTCGGTTCGGTCGCGTTCGGTTTGGTCGTTTGGAAAAAGGTATCACGAGATCCCGTGATCGTACCAGAAACCGGAAATTCGAGTGTGTGTGTAGATTGTGTGGGTGAGAGCATGTGTGTTGTGGCTGGCTGGGTGTTCGGTTTTGATTTGTGTATTTTGGCTGTGTGGTGTGTTGGTTTGACTGTTGGTTTTGGTTTGGCTGGTTGGTGAGTGTTGGTGGGTGACTGTCGGCTGTGTGTTGTTTAAAAAATAAAAATAAAGAAGACTGTTGTTCTAATTAAATGCCAGGGGACCAAGGTGGTGCTCCTGGAGCCGGTGCTGGAGGAGGAGGAGGTTGCTGCCCCAGCCCCTGGACCTTCGGTGGTGGTGGTCCCAGAACAACAGCCCCCTGTGACTGGAATGATGGTCCCAGAATCTCGTTGATGGTCCTGGAACAGGTGGACATGACTGCTTCAGGTACAGTGGAATGACAGCCTAAAGCCTATGGGAGTTGAATGATGTCCCTAGAATTAGTGCATGGTTGGGCACACTTCATTCAATCGTGCGATAGGTAGGCGTAGGTAGGAACGCACACAGGCAGGCACATAATACATTCCACATTTTGTTATATTCCATCTCATTCTGGTAGGGCTGCTGCTGCTGAATGTTGACATTGGGCACAGATGGAAGTTTTCCTGGTTCTGGCAGGTGGCAGCTTGAGCTGGCTTCCCCTCCACCCTATCTCTCTTGTTCTAGTGGGGAGCCTCTCTCTCTCTCTCCCTCTCTGTCTGGCAGGTGCAGGTGACAGCATGGGTGGGATCGTGTCTCTCTCTACTTCTAGCAGTGGGGAGACATTCTCTCTCTCTCTCTCTCTCTCTCTCTCTCTCTCTCTCTCTCTCTCTCGTGAATGGACAAAGTAAATTTGTTTAAGATGATGGTACTCCCCAAGATCTTATGCAAACTGATGGCTCTTCCAATATATATACCTGAGGTATTTTTTAGGGATACGGATGCCCTAATAAAAGATATAGTTTGGAATGAAAGGAAACCAAGAATCAAGAAACTGGCCATCCTGAGACCTTATGATAGAGGGGGTATTAATTTCCCCG
>QEPC01013204.1:307786-323872 GCA_003113815.1 Sphenodon punctatus | reverse complement strand
CCTTGTCCTACAAACACACTGTATCTCTATCTATCTCTATAACTAAGCTAACTACTATGTCTATCTATCTATCTATCTATCTATCTATCTATCTATCTATCTATCTATACAATATTACACAGGGGGAAACACAAAGAACACAGGGAGGGGTACAAAACTGAAATGAAAATCAATCTAATAATATTCCTACTCTAAATTAATCCAAAACTTAAAACAGGGGAAGGGAATCAGGGATGGAATAAGAGGGAGAGGGGAAAGGATTCAATGGAGGGGGGAGGGAGGAAGGAAAATTGAACACAGGGAACACAGGGAGGGGTAAAAACAAAAAATAACTCCGAAATCTATCTAATATAATCTAATTAAATGATAATATGGAGGTAAATGGTTTGGATGGGTGAAATAGGAGGAGGATGGCAATGGATTGGGGAGCTAGGAACCTGCTGGGAGAGGGAGTCTTCTGAAACGCCTGCTGTCAGGAACAGTGACTAGCTCAGAAGGTGTTGGGAAGGGGGAAGCCAATGAGTTTTGGTACTTGCTGTGCCCGCATCACCACAAGCCCCATTGGCTCAATGCAGCCTAGCCCGTGGACAATCGCAGACTGTGAAGCCAGTGATCTGAAGAGAAAAGGGATGGTGATTGGGCAGACTGACTGCTACTCCAAGCCTCTCCATCCCTTGTGCCTGGAAGTCTGCTCCTCAGCTGACTCCCCCTCCCTGTCATGTTTTGTCTTCCAGTGACACGTTTTTGCCACCCGAACTTGATCCGAACCGACTGAACTGTTCAGTCATTTTGGATTTCAGAATCAAGTTTGGTTTGGTCAGTTCGGGTTCGGGTTCGGTCATCCAAACAGACTGAGTTCGGGCCGAACTCCGAACTTCCGAACCGCGTTTTCCCATCCCTATGCATGGAGCCAATGTGGCTTGTGGTAAGGCGGGCGCAACAAGTAACAAAAGTCATTGCCCTCCCCCCCTTACGACTCCTTCTGAGCTAGCCACTGATCCTGTCAGCAGGTGTTTTCAGAAGTCTCCCTCTCCCAGCAGTTTGTGTACCTCCCAGTCCATTGCCATCATCCTCCTGTTTCACCTATTCCTACACATTTACTTCCATAGTTTCATTTATTTAGATTAGATTAGATAGATTTAGGTGTTATTTTGACCCCTCCCTGTATTCTTTCTCCCTACCCTCCACTTAATCCTTCCCTCCTCCCTGTGTATATTCCATCCCCGATTCCCTTCCCCTGTTTTTGGATTTATTTAGAGTAGCATTAGATTGATTTAGGTTTCATTTCAGTTTTGTACCCCTCCCTGTGTTGTTTGTTGTGAGCTGTCTGTGTGTCCCCCCCCCATTCCTGTGGATGGATGGATGGATGGATGGATGGATANCCCTTCCACCCGCGCAGCCTGGACTCAGGGAGGTTTTTTTTTCCCCTTAACTTGGGGCTTTAAGTTTTACATTGCAGCCATTTTTAAATGGCTGCAATGTAAAAAATCCGGTACCCGGAATCCGGTACCCCGGACCGGATTACCGGGTCGAATCCGATAATGCCGGTACGCCCGGTACCGGCATTATCGGATACCGGATTCTACCGGTTTCCCACCCCTAATAGATAGATAGTTGTAGGAGTTAGTGTGTAGTGATTCAGTTTTAATATTTTATAGTGTGTTTTTTTGACTAGGCCTTTGTAGATATTAGATAATATTCCATATAGTTCCATAGGTTTTAGAATAGTTAATAGCAGCTAGAGTTAGTGTAGTAGATATATATAATATTCAAATTCTGAATAAATAATTAATTTTATGTCCCCAACCTCCATTATTGAGGTGATCCCCAGCAGTCAAGGGCTGGTGGATCCCACCCTGGCTGCTAGAGGCAAGGCCCAATCCCCGGGAAATGGCAGCAGAGAGAGGAGTAGCAGCAGCAGCAGCAGGTATAGGGGGCACAAGGAAAGTGGTAGCAGTATGGTTGGCAGTCCATCAGCTTCAGGGTTCCAGTACTCGCCTTCGCGGGGGAACATATCTCTGATTGGGAACAGCGAGGCAGTCCTGAGGAGGAAATGTCTGGTGCTGAGGCAATGGCTGTTCCTCTAAGAGCTGTGTCACCACCATGTTCTTCCCCTCCCAGCAGCCGGTGCAGGCCAGTATGACGGGATTGTGGCCCTCAGGGCAGGAAGCTGGCAGATGAGGTGGTTGCCCTGGTGCAGCAGCTGAAGGCAGGGCTGAAGGCGCGGTTCGATGAGCTCCTGCAGCGGGTGGAATATGTTTTGGCAACCATGCTGGACCCCGGGGTCAAGGGCAGCATGGCACACCAGACAGCGCTCTATGATAAGATAAAATATTTATTACGTAGCCAGTGGCCATAACTCAACAAACAATACACAAACCATACACAAACACAAAAACAAACATTATACAGATCATTGTATATCACTACATAAACCAACAAAAGGCTCAGGCAGTCTTAACTGCAAATTCTACTACGGGGTGAGCTACCAACAGCGCCCTTCACCCCCTCTGGTGTCCTCATCTAGTGTAGATGCCCAGAATTTCCAAGAAAGCTTAACCAGGCCAGTCATCTAATTTAGCTAAATAATGCTAAATTTATAAATTCATGGTCAACAGTATAGTCAAACTAAGGAGGAGTGAGAAAATTCCAAGAAGGACTTCCTAATATAAAGGACCTGTAGGAGATAGGCAGCAACACTCTTGATGACATTTACATCTGGGTTATTCAGTAGACATGATAACAAGAATTGGCTGTCCCTACCAGGGTATTTCTGTATGATTGGTGCCACCCAGTCACATCTGGGCTTGTCACATAGTTGACAATCCAACATTATGTGACTGACAGATTCGACAAAATTATTGTCAAATGGACAAAGACTCTCCAAATAGGTTACCCCCTGTTTCCGGCCCTCAAGGACACTAGATGGCCAAGCACTGAAACGCGCCCAAGTATACAATTGCTTTGCCCTACCCGATATAGGTGCCCTTACATAGTCTGCGATTTGCCCTACCTCCGGGACCCATGCTAAAAGATCTCTCATATGTAAGGATTTGGATGGCTACCTCCATCTACCTCCCAATGTCACCTGCCCGACCGAGAACCTACTTTCCCCAAGTTTCTGGGGGCTTGTGGGAAAGATACTCAGGGGACAGTCCCATCTCACGAAGATGCGTCTCGATCTTAAGTGACCATTTGCTGGAATAACCATCCTCCAGTAAGTTCTTCAGAAGCCCTGCCTGCCCCCCATAATGAATTTTGAGCCAAAAGCTCACTGAGGTCTCAACAACTACCTGTGACCATGGCCTCTGGCCCAGCTCTAACCTAATTTCAGACAAGGGGGTACCACAAGGGGCCCTCAGCAGATAACGCAAAAATCTAGACAGCGGTTTGTCCACCATATCTGCCAAAAAGGGTGCCCAAAGTTCGGCTCCATAGAAGAGTTGGGCCCTAACCTTGCTTGTAAAAACCTGCAAGACCAGAGCCACAGCCAAATTACCCTGTTGTCTATACAGCCTCAATAATGACTGCGCTGGGGCATGAGCCGCTCTCAAGGCCCTCAGAACATGCTCCCGCCAGCCACCCTGTTTGTGGAACAACAAGTCCAAGTATCGAAACACTGGGACCTGCTGCATTACATTACCCCCCATCTTCCAATCATAAACTTTCCTCCTATGGGAGAACACCAAAACCTTAGACTTGCTATAGTTAATGCTCAGATGATTTTCATTGCAAAAGGCTAGAAAAGCCTGCAGTTGCCTCTGCAATCCCACACGTGTTTGAGAGAGAAGCGCGACGTCATCTGCATAGCAAAGGCATCCGATCGGTCGCGCTGCTAATTTAGGAGGGGAAAAGGATGAATCTGCCATAAGAGGTATTACTGAGTTAATACAAAAATTAAAGAGAGCTGGAGCAAGGACACAGCCCTGCCTAACCCCTACTGTGGTATAGACTGGGGGGCTAATATGTCCTGATTTATCTATTTTAACCACCAGGGAAGAGTGCCGATGTAAGGCGTGTATCAGTACCAAAAGGCGCCTATCTATAGTGGAGACTTGCAGCTTCTTCCACAGGGCAGCACGATCCATGGAATCAAATGCTACCCTCAGATCTAAAAAAGCTACAAAAAAGGCCCCATTGTGATGACTATATTTCTGAGCCAGGTGATCTAGAATATGGCATTGTTCGATAGTTGAGTGGCCCCGTTGAAAGCCTGCTTGTTCTGGGGCTAACGCCTGTACATGTTCCATCCACTCAGTCAATCTTCCCAGCAAATACTTTGCATATACTTTAGCAATCACTGGGAGCAGACTGATAGGCCTAAAGTTAGCAGGATCAGACGAAGAGCCTTTTTTGTGGATGGGGACAATGATTGCCTGAGCCCAGATTTCCGGGACTTGGCCTGAGTTGTTAATTGCTGTAAATAGCACCGCAAGAATTGGCAGCCACCAGGCCTTATAATTCTTCAGAAATTCTACCCTTATCAGTTATGCCTGGGGCACGGTTATTGCTAAAAGAGTCAATTATTGTCTCCACTTCCTCTTCCCTAACTGGATCCCAGGCTGGTATTTCTGCCAGGTTAATATCCAAATGTTCCTGCACCCACTCTTCAGATTTATATAAATCCTGGAAATATTCCACCCACGCCACTGGCGAGGGAGCTCCAACAGAACTCTTGGAGGCCCCCCTTGTACAGCCATTGACCAACTGCCAAAACCTTCGATTATCTTTCTGCTCTGCCGCTTGGAGAAGATCACTCCACTGCTTATCCCAAAAAAGTTTTTTCTTGTTGTTAATTAATTTCCTGTATGTCGCCCGAAGGGCCAGATATTCCGGGGGCATAACTGGGAGCCTATTTCTGCTATAAATAGCATGCATTCTCTTGAGACTAACCCGAGTTTCTCTACACTCCTTGTCAAACCAGGCTTGACAAGGCCTGTAATGTGAGTGGAGCTGCCCTTTCACAGACCCCTGGATATAAGTACGAAGCCCCTGGATCATCTGCTCATATAGCTCTAGTGTATCAACATTAGCCACGGAGGTAATCAATCTATTCCGTAGGGAAGTGATGTCTGACTGTTGCAAATAGGTCACTAAGGACCTTGAAAGATCCTCACCCCAGGGTGGAGATCGTATAGTGTCCATAGACTCTAATTCTGGGCTGCCCACCAGCTGGTCCTGATTCTGAGCTACTCCCTCACATGGGGGTCACAGCGAAAAGCGACAGCAGGAGCGGGGAATGATCACCTACCAAAGGAAAACCTACTGAAAAATCTGTTATAAATGGTAGGACTCTAGGAGATGCCAACACATAGTCCATCAGACTAGGGCCCTGAGGGCCTACAAACAAAAACTCTCCCTCCTTATCATTGAAACCTGATCCATTTAAGACATACAAACCTAAACCTTGGGCTATAATAAACTTGGCCAACCTAATCCCTGAGGAGTTAATCTGCTTGTCTTTTGAGTTTCTACTGGTCAGAGAGGCTGGATGTTGCGTTGTCCTCTCATCGCAATGGATAGCCATTACCTGATCATTTGCCCCGATGCGGGCATTGAAATCCCCAGCTATAATTAACAAAGCCCCAGGATATTTAAGCATGGAGTCCTCTACTAGCTTGTCCAATTTGTCCCACATGGCCACATAGAATGAACCCGCATCGCAGGGTGGAATGTATGCAGTTATAATAATCAAGGTATATTGCCCGACCCTTATTACCAGCCCTAAGGAAAACTGGGGGGAAACTAAGGTTGCANGGGGGACAGTCCCATCTCACGAAGATGCGTCTCGATCTTAAGTGACCATTTGCTGGAATAACCATCCTCCAGTAAGTTCTTCAGAAGCCCTGCCTGCCCCCCATAATGAATTTTGAGCCAAAAGCTCACTGAGGTCTCAACAACTACCTGTGACCATGGCCTCTGGCCCAGCTCTAACCTAATTTCAGACAAGGGGGTACCACAAGGGGCCCTCAGCAGATAACGCAAAAATCTAGACAGCGGTTTGTCCACCATATCTGCCAAAAAGGGTGCCCAAAGTTCGGCTCCATAGAAGAGTTGGGCCCTAACCTTGCTTGTAAAAACCTGCAAGACCAGAGCCACAGCCAAATTACCCTGTTGTCTATACAGCCTCAATAATGACTGCGCTGGGGCATGAGCCGCTCTCAAGGCCCTCAGAACATGCTCCCGCCAGCCACCCTGTTTGTGGAACAACAAGTCCAAGTATCGAAACACTGGGACCTGCTGCATTACATTACCCCCCATCTTCCAATCATAAACTTTCCTCCTATGGGAGAACACCAAAACCTTAGACTTGCTATAGTTAATGCTCAGATGATTTTCATTGCAAAAGGCTAGAAAAGCCTGCAGTTGCCTCTGCAATCCCACACGTGTTTGAGAGAGAAGCGCGACGTCATCTGCATAGCAAAGGCATCCGATCGGTCGCGCTGCTAATTTAGGAGGGGAAAAGGATGAATCTGCCATAAGAGGTATTACTGAGTTAATACAAAAATTAAAGAGAGCTGGAGCAAGGACACAGCCCTGCCTAACCCCTACTGTGGTATAGACTGGGGGGCTAATATGTCCTGATTTATCTATTTTAACCACCAGGGAAGAGTGCCGATGTAAGGCGTGTATCAGTACCAAAAGGCGCCTATCTATAGTGGAGACTTGCAGCTTCTTCCACAGGGCAGCACGATCCATGGAATCAAATGCTACCCTCAGATCTAAAAAAGCTACAAAAAAGGCCCCATTGTGATGACTATATTTCTGAGCCAGGTGATCTAGAATATGGCATTGTTCGATAGTTGAGTGGCCCCGTTGAAAGCCTGCTTGTTCTGGGGCTAACGCCTGTACATGTTCCATCCACTCAGTCAATCTTCCCAGCAAATACTTTGCATATACTTTAGCAATCACTGGGAGCAGACTGATAGGCCTAAAGTTAGCAGGATCAGACGAAGAGCCTTTTTTGTGGATGGGGACAATGATTGCCTGAGCCCAGATTTCCGGGACTTGGCCTGAGTTGTTAATTGCTGTAAATAGCACCGCAAGAATTGGCAGCCACCAGGCCTTATAATTCTTCAGAAATTCTACCCTTATCAGTTATGCCTGGGGCACGGTTATTGCTAAAAGAGTCAATTATTGTCTCCACTTCCTCTTCCCTAACTGGATCCCAGGCTGGTATTTCTGCCAGGTTAATATCCAAATGTTCCTGCACCCACTCTTCAGATTTATATAAATCCTGGAAATATTCCACCCACGCCACTGGCGAGGGAGCTCCAACAGAACTCTTGAAGGCCCACCTTGTACAGCCATTGACCAACTGCCAAAACCTTCAATTATCGTTCTGCTCTGCCGCTTGAAAAAGATCACTCCACTGCTTATCCCAAAAAAGTTTTTTCTTGTTGTTAGTTAATTTCCTGTATGTCGCCCGAAGGGCCAGATATTCCGGGGGCATAACTGGGAGCCTATTTCTGCTATAAATAGCATGCATTCTCTTGAGACTAACCCGAGTTTCTCTACACTCCTTGTCAAACCAGGCTTGACAAGGCCTGTAATGTGAGTGGAGCTGCCCTTTCACAGACCCCTGGATATAAGTACGAAGCCCCTGGATCATCTGCTCATATAGCTCTAGTGTATCAACATTAGCCACGGAGGTAATCAATCTATTCCGTAGGGAAGTGATGTCTGACTGTTGCAAATAGGTCACTAAGGACCTTGAAAGATCCTCACCCCAGGGTGGAGATCGTATAGTGTCCATAGACTCTAATTCTGGGCTGCCCACCAGCTGGTCCTGATTCTGAGCTACTCCCTCACATGGGGTCACAGCGAAAAGCGACAGCAGGAGCGGGGAATGATCACCTACCAAAGGAAAACCTACTGAAAAATCTGTTATAAATGGTAGGACTCTAGGAGATGCCAACACATAGTCCATCAGACTAGGGCCCTGAGGGCCTACAAACAAAAACTCTCCCTCCTTATCATTGAAACCTGATCCATTTAAGACATACAAACCTAAACCTTGGGCTATAATAAACTTGGCCAACCTAATCCCTGAGGAGTTAATCTGCTTGTCTTTTGAGTTTCTACTGGTCAGAGAGGCTGGATGTTGCGTTGTCCTCTCATCGCAATGGATAGCCATTACCTGATCATTTGCCCCGATGCGGGCATTGAAATCCCCAGCTATAATTAACAAAGCCCCAGGATATTTAAGCATGGAGTCCTCTACTAGCTTGTCCAATTTGTCCCACATGGCCACATAGAATGAACCCGCATCGCAGGGTGGAATGTATGCAGTTATAATAATCAAGGTATATTGCCCGACCCTTATTACCAGCCCTAAGGAAAACTGGGGGGAAACTAAGGTTGCAATTACCTTAAGCTGGGTATTATGGGAAATAAAACAACCCAGCCCCCCACAGGGATGTCCTCTTGATTTCCTATGAATTGCTGGGGCTGTGTAAGAGTCATAACCCTCTAAGATAATATGATCCAAGGACCAGGTTTCCTGTACTAAAATAACAGCAAACCCCCTAATGAAAGTAGCAAAGTCAGGATCATTGCAGTGCCTGGCCCAACCTGCTACATTCCAGGAACAAATCTGAATTCCAGGGGGCGACAGCCCCAAGAGTAGTCATGGAGCTGGTCCATCTTTCGGCAGGAACCCACTATTGGTAATCGAATCCAAAGCTAAGTTTTGGGAAGAAGTAATTTGCAACAACACAGGATTCTGTTTTGCGTCTTGTTCCAATGACTTATTACCAAAGGCAATCTGTGTTGCCTTTGATGTATCTGCTAATTGGGATAAATTTTCAGTACTGTCCTGAGCTACTAGGACTTCTGACATATCTTTAGCAGGTATATTCAATGAAGTAGGGAGGGGGGGTATCTATCATCCCCCCCCCCCGACATTGGATTTGATTTAGAGTTATTTTTGGCTTGAAGTATAGGTTCTCTGTCTGTTCTTTCCCTATATGATCTAAACAGTGGGGAAACTCTCGGGTCTCTAAAAACCTCCCTTAATCGAATGCCCCAAGAAAAAAGGAGGCTAGCATACGACCATAAATACTCAACTGTAGATTGTGTACCAAATCGAATCATTATCTTATGGGAATGCATATAAGTTGGCATGACAGTGAACTGAGTGATGGCACTAGTGGGTATCCTAATCCCCAAGATACTAGATAGATGCTGAGAGATTAAATGCTTGGATGACCAATGGGGCAAATATCCACAAGACAGAGAGAAAGCTTCCATAACCAAAGTATCTGTTACCAGCTGCAGACCCTTTCTCTTATATGACTAATCAGAGTCGCCCTGGAACCCTCTCCCCCTTACCTCTGTAGCCCCCAATATAGTTTGAGGTGGAGAGGATCCCTGAATACCACAAGGGCCTGCTACAGCGCTCTATGTGAACTGGAAGGGTTAGCTGGTGGAGAGGATCTGACAGGCAGAGTGGGCTCTTGAGAGTGCGCGGCAGCAGCAGCAGGATACCCCTGGGGATGGTGAGAGCAGCCACCCCTTTCAGCCGGCGGGGTCTATCCCTGCCCCCAGCAGTAGCAGCACCAGCAGCCGGCTGACCAGCAGCAGCACCCCTATTGCGAGCGGTAGCAGCTTGTATGTGCAGGGCACTGTGGCGAACATGGGCTCGTGCACAGCAGGGCAGGCAGCGTGGCTGAGGGCAGTGGTGGGGGTGGTGCCCAGGCAAGGTTACATGATGGAGTACAACAGCACCTTAGCAGCAGTGGAGTGCTACCTGGAAGAGGATCCATGTATTGAACCCAACAGCAATCCCTTGGCCAACTGGGCTGGCAAGACTCGCCGCACCGCCTGAACCTGGGGGCCAAGTTGGTGGAACAGTTGCTTTTTATAAAGGTGAACCTTCCGTTGCTGGGATTCCCTGAGCTGCCCCTGGATATGAATTGATGGTGCAGTGGCACACACCATCCCATGCCAGGGGCAGTCTTGGGACAGGACTCCTCCTCAATCTGGTCTGCTGCTGTGCTGAGGTGCTGTCCCTCCCTCCCAATGCCCGGCGCCCACCCTGCCTCTCTCTCTCTCTCTCTCTGACTAGACGGCCTTGGCCAGCCTATCTGACTGACCTCATGACACAGGGTGGCATTGGGAAGCTGCCAGACGGCCTCTGGCTAGTCGATCTTGGCCCACCTATCTGACTGGATCTCTCTCGCGCACGCTGCACAGTCTTCACCAGTCTACCTGAGTGCCCTGCCGAGGTTCCAACCTGCCTTCCCTACTGTCTCTCATTACGGATGGGAGAACGCGGTTTGGAAGTTCGGACCGAACTCGACCACTCGGTTGACCGAACCGAACTTCAGAACCAAACCAAATTTTCAAACCGAACCAAACCGAATTTCCAAACTCGGCTCTGTTCGCCCATCCTTAAAAGATAATATTTCATTTAGTTCAATGGGGTTTGAATTTCTGAACTTTGTTCGGAAGTTCGAAGTTCGGACCGAAGTCGAATAGTTCGGTCGACCGAACCGAACTTCCGAACCGAATTTCTGAACTGAACCGAACCAAATTTCCGAACTCGGTTCTGTTCGCCCACCCCTATCTCTCATGCCACACTGCCTGTCTGCCCACCCACCCAGGTGGCCAAGATCAAACCCTGCCTCAGTCTGCCTTCTGCTCATGCCACGCTGCCTGTCTGCCCGCCCACCCAGGTTGCCAAGATAAAAGCCTGCCTCAGTCTGCCTTCCCATGCTTATGCCACGATGCCTGTCTGCCTGCCCACCCACCCAGGTGGCCAAGATCAAACCCTGCCTCAGTCTGCCTTCCCATGTTCATGCCAAAGTGCCTGTCTGCCTGCCCACCCAGGTGGTCAAGATCAAAGCCTGCATCAGTCTGCCTTCTGCTCATGCCATGCTGCCGGGGGGGGGGAGGGGCATGGCTCAATTGGTAAGAAAGCATGCTTTGCATGTATAAGGTCCCAGGTTCAATCCCCGGTATCTCCACCTCAGGATCCCTGGTAGCACACCTGGGGGAGGCCTCTGTTGGGGGCTTGGAGGGGTCTGAGGTAGCATGACAGGATGGCCTCTGCCAGAGACCCTGGAAGAACCAAATTTGAAACCCCTGCTGCCGTGTCAGGTTGTGACAATACTGGACTAAGATGGACCATTGGTCTGACTCATTTAGGTAGTTTAGTTTAAAGCCTGCCTCAGTCTGCCTTCCCATGCTCATGCCACACTGCCTGTCTGCCTGCCTGCCCAGATGGCCAAGATCAAACCCTGCCTTAGTCTGCCTTCCCATGCTCATGCCATGCTGCCTGTCTGCCCGCCCACCCACCCAGGTGGCCAAGATCAAAGCCTGCCTCTGTTTGCCTTCCCACGCTCATGCCAAATTGCCTGTCTGCCTGCCCTTTGGGCAAAGCTGAAACCCTGCCCCAGTCTGCCTGCCTCTCGTGCTAAGGTGCCTTTCTGTCTGCCCTGGCAACCCTGGGTGATGTGCCGCACTGGCCTGGTAATCCCACTGCTTCTGTCTGCTGGTCCATGGGTGCTCTGCCCTGGCAAATCCAAATGTGCCCATGTAATCCTGCTTTTGCCGTCTGCTGCTGTACGGGAGCTCTTCCCTGGCAAATCCTACCATCCTGGCTCCATGGGTGCTGCGCAAAGGCAAATCTTGCTGCTGCCATCTCTGTTGTGCCACGGGTTCTGTGCCCAGTCAATCCAATGTCTGCTACTACCACCAATTCTGCCTCTGCTGTCTGTGCCACGGGTTCTGTGCCCTGGCAATCCAATGTCTGCTGCTGCTGCCAATGCCACCTCTTCTGTCTTTGCCATGGGTTCTGCTACCGGGCAATCCAATGTCTGCTGCTGCTGCCAATGCACCTCTGCTGTATGTGCCACGGGTTCTGTGCCCCAGCAACACAATGTCCGCAGCTGCTGCCTGTGCTGTGCCACGGGTACTGTGTCCCAGCAATCCAATTCTGCTGATGGGTAGCCATGTGATTCAGCACTGGGGAAGGCTTGACCAATTGGCAGAATAGTTTGTTTAGATCCGGAGAGTAGGATGCAAGCCTGCAACGCCCTGCTAAGCATGGGTGGCCGCCACCGAGCCCTGGCCGGTGCTCTGCCGCTGATCCACCAATGCCAGCCAGCCTGCAATGCCTGGCCAAGCAGGGGTGCCAGCCACCAAGCCCTGGACGGGCCTCTGCCGCTGCTCCACCAATGCCTGGCAGCCTGCAATGGCCAGACGAGTAGGGGTGCTACTCCAGTCCCAGGACCCACTGTCAGGATTCTGAGACCTACGTTCCAGGCAGGGAGGACTGTCCATCCACGCCATCCAGAAGCTGTCACTCTAGTCCCAGGACCCACCATCAGGGTTCCGGGGCTGTCATTCTGCTCACGGGGAGCTGTCATTCCACTGCATCAAGGAACAGCCACGCCAGCCCCAGGACCCGCCTTCAGGGTTCTGGGGCCTACATTCCAGGCATGGAGGGCTGCCCATCCATGTCATCGAGAAGCTGCCACTCTAGTCTCAGGACTCACTGTCAGGGTTCTGGGGTCATCATTTCGCTCACGGGGAGCCGTCATTCCACTTCATCTAGAAGCTGTCACTACAGTCCCAGGACCCACCACGGGGTTCTGGGGCCGTCATTCTGCTCATGGGGAGCTGTCATTCCACTTCATCTAGAAGCTGCCACTCTAGTCCCAGGACCCACTGTCAGGGTTCTGGGAGCTGTCATCCTGCTCATGGGGAGCCGTCATACCACTTCATCTAGAAGCTGCCACTGCAGTCCCAGGACCCACCGTCGGGGTTCTGGGGCCTACGTTACAGGCTGTCATTCCACTTCATTGTCTGCAACTGCCCCACTGATGCCTGGCAGCCTGCAATGCCCGGCCAAGCAGGGGTGCTAGCCACCAAGCCCTGGCTGGGCCTCTGCCGCTGCTCCACCAATGCCAGCCTGCAATACCTAACCAAGCAGGGGTGCCAGCCACCAAGCCCTAACCAGGTCTCTGCCGCTGTTCCACCAATGGCAGCCTGCAATGCCCGGCCAAGTAGGGTTGCCGGCCACCAAGCCCTGGCCAGGCCTCTGCTGCTGCTCCGCCGATGCTAGCCTGCAATACCCTACCCCCTATGGGTGCCAGCAACCATGCCCCAAGCCTTCCCGGCCTCTGCTACTTCTGATACTACTGCTGGGTCTCAGATGGCCAGCTCTGGCACCACGGGCACCCGCAGGGGCCAAGCACTGAACCTGCCTGCCCGGGAAACCCGGGGTGCCAAGCGCCAAGCCTTCCCGGTCTCTGTTGCTGCTGCTGCTGGGTCTCCTACGGCCTGCCATGCTGCCACTGGCCCCCCTGGGGGTTCCTGGAGCGCCCCGAGCCTCCCGGCAGTGCCAAACTCCGCCGAATGTTCAGGGGGTCCAAACTCCGCTGGACTGATCCCATGAACCTGAACTATGTTTTTAGTCTGAACAGCCGAACATCCAAACTCCATTCTGTTGCACATCCCTAGCCCTGGCTCCCATCAAGGCCCCCCAGGATGGAAGCAGCCCCACAAGGAAGGAAGTCTTAAGAGTCTGTGGGGCCAGCACTCCACCCCTGCTCACTCTGACAACTTCCTTCTTAGTGGGGTTCTTTGCAAGTGGCCTGAGCACTACTAGAAAATGTTCAGAGTGGGTAGGTGGGGACTCTGCCCCTTTCTCTGCAAAGGGCTCTCGTAGAATCCTGTGCCCTGAGCTCAACTGAACCCCTTTGCTCCATGGTAGCTAAACTCCTGCTTTGGTATTTTCAAGTAGTCAGGAGTGGCTTTAGGCATTTTACCATCACCCCAGGACAGCCCAGGCTCCTACTGCTAAGGTAGTGAAACTGACCAGGGTAAAGGAGTTTGCTCCTATTCACCAAGTCTCTATTGGGTGCAGCTGCCGCCCTGTTCATCTCTTGATGGGTGGGGGGGACAAGGAAGGACACCCATCCAAGGGATTCCCTCTCCCCCTGCAGATGGGCCTTCCTGTTCCATACTGGTTAGCAGTCAGGAGAGGAGTAGGTAGCCCAACCTGCACTGACTAGGGGCTTGGTGACATTAACTAGGCTATCATTCCGCTTGTATTACAACTTCATACGTTATGCATATGTTGCTATTCCTAGTCAACTTCCATCCTGGCCTCGTGTTCAGGGAGCCTTTCTGAATCATTGTAGGCCACTACAGTCTTGGGTTCTCTGCAGCCGAGCCTCTGTAGGCCCATACTTTACACTAGTGCTTCTTACACACGTATTATCATTTCAGCGTTATTCATAGATCCTATGTATTGGGAGCTCCTGTGTGCCCCACTCTCCCCCTCCTCCCTCCCCCCCCCTCCCCCCCCACACACACACACACACACACACACACACACACACACAAGGCCCTGTACTTGCACATGTCAAGAAGTTCCAGCCAGGGAGAACTTTCCCTTGCACTGTTTTCCTCCCCATTGACTTTGAATTTCATGGAAGCTGGAAAAGTAAATGGAATGCCACCCTGGGGGGACAGGGCAGGGTTTTTGGTATCAAGAGAAAGGTGCTGTTCCCTCTCATTTTGGAGTGCTGCTATTTCACTGGGCAGGACGGCTCTTTAGCGTTTCCTGCTCCCAGAGGCTCCTCTGGATTGGAGGGCACCACCCGTGCATCCAGATGGTCTCTTGATTGCCTGTCTGATCAGAACTCTCTAATCCCATCACAGCACCTTGGCTTTTTCTGTGATTCACAACAACAACTGTCTGGGAATTGCCAGTTCTTGGCCTGTAGCCTTTTAAAAAACATCCTCGCAGCTGAGATTGCCTTTTTTGGGGGGATTTTTTATTTTTTATTTTTTTAAGATTTAAGAAATATACAAATGAAGCCTCACATTTTCCAGGTTGTGAGACAGGATTTCCCACGGCTCTGAATTTGATCATCTCTGAGGACCTGACATGACCCTCTTTGGTTTGGAGCCTGTAAGGGAAAATCCCTTAAGACCGCATATCAAGACTAAATGTGGTGTACCTGAGCCAACCAGAGAGCTGCCTAGAACAGGGCTATCACAACTTCCTACATCTTTTTTATAGAGACACAAACCAGGCCCAAGAACATGCTCCCTGCTTAGTTTTTTTTCCATTGCAGAGGATGTGTGGGTTCTGCCATATACATTTGCCTGCAGAGTTTTCTTCCTATCTTGATTACCTCTCAAATCCACACCAGGACAGAAAAGATGGTGGATATGAAAGCAGGAATCTTGGGTTTGGGGGGTTATGATGGTTCTTATTTGTGGGCAAGGGATCTCATCTCTTTACATGGCCCCCATCATTGATGGGGTTCATCCTGCCCTGGTATCTCAGGTTCAGAGTCTGGGGGTGCTCCTGGACTGGCAGCTCTGCCTGGATGCCCAGGTGGCAGCTGTGGCGAAAGGGGCATTTTGCCAATTACATCTGGTGCATCGGCTTCAGCCGTATGTCTCGGACTCTGACCCACGATCGTCCATGCTTTTATGACCTTGAGATTGGACTACTGCAATGCACTCTACATGGGGCTACCCTTGGTGCTTGTTCAGAGGCTGCAGCTGGTGCAGAATGTGGCGGTTCATCTCCTAATGGGGATGGGCTGACGCGAGCATATTACACCAGTGCTTCACTCTCTGCACTGGCTGCCGATAGGCTTTTGGGCTCAATTCAAAGTGTTGGTGTTGACTTTTAAAGCCCTGAATGGCCTGGGCCCTGCGGGACCGCCTCACCTTCCTGGTCCTGGATTGAGGTCCCCCGGGTTTCTCGGGTGTCGACCTTGCGGCGGGCGTTCTTTGTGGCCGCGCTGTGGTTGTGGAACTCCCTCCCACTGGAGGTCTGCCTGATTACCAACCTCCCCTCTTTCTGTAGACGATGTAAGACCTGGCTGTTCCGCCATGCTTTGGTGGGTGGGCTGGATTGGGGGTGGGGGGTACATTGTTTTTTATATTGTGTTTTAATCGTGTTTTAAATAGTATCACTAAAACAAAAAACTTAACAGTTTAAAAAGACACTTAAATGTACAAGAGTTTTCTTAAAATACACACAAAAACAAAATTCAGTACAATTACAATTCAAAACACCTTCCACTTCATACATTGCAACAAAACATAAAC
>QEPC01013204.1:265603-290105 GCA_003113815.1 Sphenodon punctatus | reverse complement strand
CCCCCCCCCCGCTCCCGTGCCCCCAAGTCCCTCTCTGGACCCCTTGAGTCTCATCCCGGGTTTCCCCGTTCCTGGGGCCCCAGCCCTGTTACCTCACAGGGGCTTCCTGCCCCTTCACAAGTCTCTGCCCCAATCTGGGCTACCACCATCGTGGCCAGTATCTCTCCCCCCATCCGTCCCCCTCTGCCCTCCGTCCTCCGGTTTTTCTCCTCGCTGCTCCCGGCTTCGCCCTCCCCGCCTGGGGGGTGTCGCTTCCTGATGACGTCAGCGCCTCCTGCGTTGGCGGGGCCATCTCCAGAGTGGCCACGACAAGGGCAACGCTGCTGTCTGCATCGCCCTTGGTGCCTGTGCTCCAGCTGGGGCTCAGGGGTCCGTCGGCTCTCCTCCCGCCACATATTCCATTTTGGTTTTTTGGTGGGTTTTTTCAGTTGAGTTATTTCGGTTTTTTGGTCATTTCGGTTACAACATCTTCAGTAAGTGAATATATGCAATAGTGCTAGTTATGTCAAAATGACATTGGGTGTCTTTGGACATAACATCAACCGGTGTCTGAATGTGTGTTTTGACCTCGATATGAACATCGGTTTGGCCCTGTGTTCACCATGTGGTGCTATTTAGACACACATCCCATCTTGGGACAAATTGATGTTTTGCTCACCACCCGATCTCAGCATGCAAGCGCCGCCGCCTCGTTCCCTGTCTTGTACCTGCTAACACACCACACAATATCATTAGATGCAACGTTGGCCACGCATTTAGCCGGAACATGCAAATTGTCCTTGTGATGCAATGGTGTTCACATTGCGTGTTCAACAGGTGGCCAAATTGGTGTTGGGATTGTTCTGGTGCTTACACACAACAGCCAAACACTTGCTTAGGGGTTTTGACACCGAATCTTTGTTATGTCTAAAGACACCCATTGCCAAAATGACTGTGAAATAGTTGAACCCAACCACTACCCCCCAAATAATAAAAAAAACACAACCTAAAATGACCAAAATGGATAGCTAACATAGTGTAAAAACGTATCAGTTACTATCTAAACCACTATTTCAGTTCAGATAAGGTATATTCAACAGGTATTTTCAGGTCCTCATCTCAGCTCTATGAAATACCAAACTGACCAAACTACTGAAGCAAAGAAACAAGGCTGTGAATTTTGCAGTGGCAAAAGACAAATTTGGATATTCATTCATGAGAACAAAAGTGGAAATCATCTTTGTGAATCCAAAAAAGGGATATTTGTTTCAGCCAAAGTTAGTAGAGCCAAGGACAAATATACCACTGAAGGAGCACAGCAGGGTTGGACCTTGGAAGCCAGAGTTCAAATCCCGCCCTACCCATGAAGTCACTGAGTGGCCTTGGGCAAGTTACAATTTCTCAGCCTCAGTCCCCCATCTGTAAAATGGGAGTGTGTGTGTCTTTCCCTGTGTTCCCCTCACCCTTGTTCATCTTAGATTGTAAGCCCACTGGGCAGGGACCTGTCTCTGAATAATCTGTGTTTGTAAAGTGCTGTGTATGCCTAGTTGTGCTATACAAATGATAAGTAGTAGTAATAGTAGTAGCTTATGTTAAGCTTCAGACTTGAGACCCCAAGGCATGAAGATGACAAGCTACCACAAGGATTCAGATAAGGCAATCACATGATCCTATCAAAGAAAGAAGGACGTTTTTGAGTAGAGTGTATGGAGGTGAGATGAGTAAAGAAACAGGGGGGAAGGCAGGCAGCGTGGTTGCTCCCTGGGGTGAGGCAGGAAGCAGTGGCTTCCGTATCAGGGAGGGACACTGGACAAATGTGCCTGCAGCCAGAGAACTGTTTTGCCACGCCCTCTCCCCAGCTGGGGGTGGGGGCTGCAACAGATGGTGGCAGGGCTAGCTGCCTACTGTAGGCAGCTAGCCCCGCCACCACCTCACCCCTAGTGCCTCACCATGATAAGAAGCCATGGCGGCCTCTGTCCCACGGCGGGGATGGTGGGTCTAAAGAGATGTGTTGGGCCTGTGTTGGTGGCCCTTAGCCTGGGATGTGTGCCCAGGATTATCCAGGGGAAACATTTTAGGCCAGCTGCCTGCCCACCCTGGGGCAGTAGCAGGGAAGCAGACATGCACTGAGTCCCAGGCCTCAACGGGCCAGCATTGTGTCTCTTTTCAACCAGGGTGGCCAAAGTGGAGGAGATTTCATCAGCCAAAGAAAGAGGCTACCAAGGCACAGAGGACAAAGTCAACTTGGTTCACCAGAAAATTGAAGAATTTTGAGTTTGTTTGGGCTGGGCCTTACCTAAGGGCACACTTCCTCCAGAGGAAGCCTGTGTCACTTCACATCTGGAACTGATTTTTCAAGCATCTTTGCTGCCTCTTACATGGGATGCACCTGTGGAATCTCCAGCATCCATCCTCCTAGGACTGGGGCACAGAAGAGGCCATGGGACTGCATTGTTCGGACAGCACTATTACTGAATGTAACCTCTTTCTCTAATGGAATTAAGGTATTTTCAGACATGATGATAGAATGGATTTCCACACTTTGCCACACATGAAAATCTGTGCTGCCTTCACGTCTGAAACAACTGCCAGATGTTAGCCCAAACCACAGCCCAGGCTGCGGTGGCGCTTAGCCTGGGCAGTGAATTTGTTTGGCGGCCAGGCCAAATCCTGCCTGGAGTGATAGGATTCACTCCGGGCAGGATTAAAGTGTGGCAGTGCTCAGCACGGTCACATCTGAAAACACCCATCATTACACTGAGACTATGGGGAGAAGTCACTGTCATACAGAGACTGGAGAGAGGTGAGTTTCTCCTTTTGTTTGTTTTAAAGTTTGTCAATCAGAATGGCCCTAAACCCAAATGTGTATGCATGCTTCACTTTGACTCCATTAACAGTGGGAAAGAGAGAAAGTTATTTAGCTCAGTGACTTTGCAGTATGAAAGTTCTAGAGACCAGGGAACTCAAAGTGTTTTATAAAGGAGGATAAAAATCATATCCACATTTTAGAGATGGGGCAGCTGAGGCACAGAGGGAAGGGAAAATGACAACATCAGACATAGGTAACTACTTACACACTTACACACACACAAAGTCTTTCTTTATAGAAAGTAAATGTCTAGAGGAGCATTTCCTCCTGTCTCCATGTGATTCTGATTTCACTAATTAAAGCTAATCTGATAAAGGAAGGAACTGCAAAGAATAAGAGCAAAAAGGCAAGTGAGCAGGGGTCACTCGATGAGCTACAGAGAGAAAGCATTGTGCCTACAGAGCTATGATGCTGCAGGGTACAAGGGGAAGCAGCCTGTTCCAGTTCCTTCATCTCTCTAGCTCATGGGGGTCATGCTGAACTCTGGGCCACCCTGTCTGCCCACCCTGACCTTTGTGCTGCCCTGCAGCAGACCCAGCACTTCCAAGGTGGCATGTAATGAAAGGCATCAGGAAAACACAGAGCACTTCTGCCTGTTGAGCCCGTTCAGTCAGAGGACAATGGATTGGTGAACTGGTGGCTGTGGGGGATAAATAATGGAGAATATTGAGCTTCTCAGTCATTAGCTTGACTGGTGCCTGAATCCAACTCTCAACAGAGACAAATAGCTATGCTCCGCCCCTGCTGTCCATCGACTTCTGTTCTGAGGGCATGGTCAGAAACTCACTGCCATAGAATGGCTGTTCAGGGGTGCTTGTTGGTCTCAGTCTAGTGTACCTCCTTCATCATTAGGGGTCTTTATCTATCATGGGCGAGGCCTACTGGCATGGGTGGGAGCAGCATGTGATGTAGTCTTGCACTGCAGGTGCCTGGACTGCCCTGGTTTCATGGATACAAAGAGAGCCTCCAGGGCTGTTGGACCAAAAGCACCTGAGTCCCCCCCACCTCAAGAAACATATTTGTCTAAAAAGGTGTTGCCATGTGTTGTTTTTTAATGAAAACCTCTGAAGCAACTACTGCTAGTCTGCTGCTGTTAGTGTTATCGTGAATCTACTATTCAAGCAAGTGTATCTTTCTGTTACCGCATTTGCTCGCATGATAACACACGTGGCTCCAGCTAATTTCAGTCCTGGAATGTCACAGGAGTCCTAAACCCAGCAGATTTCTGAGGAGGGAGGCCAACTCTTAAGAGAGCAGATGCTGGCACATGCACCCCTACCCAATGACATGTACAAACTAGGAACTGGGTTGACACGAATAATTCGTCAGCCAGTCTGAACGGCTTCTGGCTTTTGAAATCATTTTGGCTGAGTGCATTGGATTAAACTGTTCCAAGGAAGCAGCTAGAAGCTCTGTTTGGCTTCTCTGTGCAGTGGGGCAGCAGGTACACACAGGTGTCAGAAAACATTGAGCAGAACAGCAAAAAACTCACACTCCGAACATGCCAGCGAATGGTCCAGTCCTGTGAAGACTAGCAAGTCTTTAACCTGACATGGGGGGGGGCAGATGTCCCACTATGGGTTACAGCTCCAGTCCTGCAAACACATAGGGAAAGGAATTATGGGCAAGCAGTAAATGTCAATATGGTAAACAGTGCACTGCAGCATTATGCAGTAGCATGTAAATTGGTTATCCTGTTGAATAATAAATGGATACTGCTTGGTAACCATGCCTTGCCAGAGTGGATTGGATACTGGATATCATCTATATTTCTGCCCCAAGACTCTGGCCTCCCTCCTGCCATGTTTGTCCCAGACCTCTGGGTTCCTGCTCCTTGTCTCTCTGTGGCTGATGCTGCTTCCATGGGTAGCCACAAAGGGTGAAAAACATATTGAGACATTAGCCCACTGGAGTCCGGGTTCAGTCTGTGAAGCCCTCAGCTCCTAATCACATGCTTAGCATGTCCAGTCTAATAAATGGGCAGCCCTCCCAGTGTGTAATTTATGTGCATGTAGGCAGCCCTCACTCACAGGTTTAGACAGACAACCTAATACATGGGCAGGCATTTCTTCCCCACCACCCACCACCACCCCTTTCTAGTCTCCCGCCCGCTGTCATTACTCACATCTGTGGCAAGCCATGGGAACAAGAAGCTACAGTAGCTGTTTCTTTCTTCTAGGATATCACTCCAGGAAGGGTTCCAGCCCCTGCTATCCCCACCCACAGCACCTGACAGCTAGAAGTTACCTTTTGCTACGCACAGAATTCCGAGTGTATTAGATCTTTGTTAGGTGAAAATGTAGCTGATCACAGTACAAACACCTCTTACCCACAGCTATCATACAATTGTAAAGAAGGCGCTTGTCATACAAAAGACAAGATGGTGCATGTTCCTTGGGCTGTTAATTAGCTGATGATGGTCTATTAAGCTAAAGGAAATATAGCCCCTAGCAGTCTCTTTCTAATGGTCGTTAGTCCAGTGTTACGTCAAAGGCAGCTTTTGGGCTTGGTGGGCTGCTTGAGGACAATTCTTTGGATTGTGGTCACTATAGGAAACTTGACCCCTAACGACGTGAGGATCAATGCCCAAGTGAGATAATGCAATCAACAGCCAGGCACACATTTCCCCCATGCCTCTTCTGGCAGCGTATGGTGGTAGAAAGTAGCCTTTTGATATGCACACAATGCTGAGTTTATGGAGCAAATCACAAACTTTAGTAAGCACCTATAGTGAACACAGAAGGCGAAAGTAAAAATTCAAAGCAAAAGCATTCAGTCTTTGCATGTTGTTACCATCTGGTTTCTGACTCACAGCGATGTACGGGCAGCAGAGCTGGCACAAGGTTTTTACTGGAGCTTGAATGACTGGACTGCAGTGCTCATAGGGCTCTGAAGTCCCACACAGCTGGAGGGGCACACAAGATGTGGGGCTCTGTCTCCACACCGGGCACAGGGAGCTGGGGAGAAGGAGAGTGAAGCTGAGGCAGCACTCCAAGAATCCCCCCCACAGTCTGATCCAGGTCCCTCTCCCAGCACAGAGCCAGTTGGGGGTGGGTAGATGTTGTTCCCAGGAGGGACCTGGCAGAGATACCTACAGGGAATGCAGTGCAGCATCCCTGCCAGGATTCAGCATCTCCTCTGGGCTTTTTAGCCAGTGACCCAGGAGTGGAATGGATCCCTGGGATCCCCAGCTGCTGAGCTAGCCAGGGCCAGTCCCTGTGTGTCCCCTTGAACCACCCATAATACTTCCTGCCAGGCGGCCTTTCCCTGCACATTCCCTATTGACATTTGCTGGTGAGCCAGCTGCAGACCTGAAGCTCTGCATTTTACTATTGGCATTTGTAGGCTAGCTGAGTCTGAGAATGGCAATAGGAAGCACAGAGGCACAGGCATAGGGTCAGCTACTATGGGCCCCCCCACCTTCAAAAGCTTCCAACCCTCGAAGTGGCTTATCACTATGCCAGATCACCATTCTCCATGCTTCCACATTCCATCCCCTCCCTTTCCCTGTACCCCGTTTCCCACCTCCTTCTGTTCCCATCCCCAGTCCCCAAAGCAGCTTATCACTATTCCAGATCACCATTCGCCATGCCCCCTTTTCCTTCCTCTTTCCATTCCCCCTTCCCACAAGCAGGAAAGAGCAAGTGTTGGGCACATGGTGCAAACCAGGATGAGCTGGGACAATGCATGTTTGGATGTGGTGTGTGTTGGGCTTAAGGTGCAAGTGAGAGCAGAGAGGGGGGCATGTGATAAAACCAAGTTTTGTCTATTAATTAGGGCTGATGCGGCAGCAGCTTTTACCGCGCTGCGATTCTGTTCCGCCATTTCGGAATTGCCCACGCCACTCCGTGACTTTTCTGCGGATATTCCGCTAATTCCGCCGGAATTCTGCAAATCGCGGAATTGCGAAAAAATTGCGGAAATCCGCTATTCCGCTATTTTGTGGCGCTGGCGGAATTGCGGAAATAGCGAAAATGTCATGTTTCCACGATTCCACTAAGTTGCGGAATTAAATAAGCGGAACCGCGGAATGAAACCGCGGAATGAAAGCCTCTGCCATGCCGTTCCACTAATTGCGGAAACACTGTTTCCACCGGAAATAGCTACCACTGCGATATTCCGCTACAGCCCTACTATTAATGGTGTAACAAACAGAAGTGAAACTACATTTTTACTGACCCTGAAATGAGAGAGCATGATGTTTTTCTGGCTTCTTAAAATGCCAGACTCTAATACACTTCTTCACTCAGAATCCAATACAGAAGGGGTAGGAAACCTTTTCTGTCCTGGGGGCCACAATGAATGTTAGTACAAGCTCCTAAAGCCACATAGAGGTTGGGGATGGTGTGCTTAATGGGTTTATTCAAGAAAATGAGAGCCCAGATCATGAATCTGTGCCAT
Organism: Sphenodon punctatus; assembly: GCA_003113815.1. Lineage (NCBI taxonomy): Eukaryota > Metazoa > Chordata > Lepidosauria > Sphenodontia > Sphenodontidae > Sphenodon > Sphenodon punctatus. The sequence goes on along the minus strand of QEPC01013204.1, from coordinate 282,856 downwards.
GTATCTGTCCCCTACCCTTGTGTACATGCCCTCCTCTCTGCTCCATTATCATGAGCTCAGTTTTACAGTGCACTGCTTGGGGGTAGAGAATGGATCTATGGGACAGATTCAGGCACTGGAAAGGGGCCACATAAAAACTTTCCAAGGGCCACATTTGGCCCCCTGGCCTGAGGTTCCCCACTTCTGCAATACAGTATTAACCCAACTTAATAGCCATCAATAGTCACCACTCCCTGGACTGTTAATGAGTTGATGTTGACACATTAAGCTCAAGGGAATATAGACTCTAGCAGTCTCCCCAACCCACAGCAGCCATCACAGCTCACCTGCCTCGCTCTCTGGGAAGCAGGGCACGGGGTCTAGGCGTTTGTGGCAGCTAGGCAGCATCAAGGACGGGTGGCCTGAGAAGAGGAAGGCATTGCAGCCTGTGGGAGGCAGCAGGCAGGGTGCTCCAGGTAGTTCAGAGGTGTCAGACTGCAGCACCTCGGTGGAAGTCAAGTGGCTCTCATTGGAGCTGGGGCTTAGCTGCGGCAATGCCTAGTCCCCAGGCAGAGCCCCACCCATGCCTACCAGCACCTCTGGGGACAGTGTTTCCCTGGTTCCAGGGCACCCACTCCCTTCCCTTCCAAAGCCCATCACCCAAAGCGCTTTAACCAAGGTGGCATGCCATACCGCAATTCTCCACAGTACCCCTCACTGCAGCCCCCCAGTCAGCCTGAACAGAAGCTGCGGCAGCAGGTGCCATCCTCAGCCAGACCCAAGGATGTGACCACCTGGTTGCTGGCCAAAAGCAGTCACAGCAGCCACCCCACCCACCTTCCTGCCCCAATGTTTCAACCCCCGCCTGATCTAACAGATGTCCTTCCCACCCTACCATGGTGCTTTCCCACCACCCACCATGGTGCCTTTACCCCCCTCCCAAGCCCATTCACATATGGTGCTGCTGTGTCTCAGGGAGTATCATGTTGCTCCCCAGTGCTCTTCTGGCCACCTGTGAACACAGTAAAGTGATGGGTGGGGACTAACATCTGGTGAACCCCTAATAAATGAGCAGGTGGACACGCACCTGGTGTGGGCTAATGTGTGCTATTGTCTCAAGATGCAGTGCATAAATATCTATTCATCCAGCTATGCATCCAAGATAACATCATCAATTTCAACACATGTTTAACATTACATCTGGCAACACCCATAGATGTGAGTAGCTCCATGGAAGTTAGTTTGCTTGTAGGATCGGTGTTGCAGTGTGTAAAGTTAAGTAGAAAGCACATGTGTGAACCCTTGGAAGAATGGGGAAGTGGTGCAACTCCATTTTACTAAGCCTTGTCCTCTGACACTTCTTCACCTGCCCTCCAGGACGTCAGAGACATGGGTTATTTTCCTCTCCCGGCAACAGAGAGAAGTCCCCTTCGCTGCCGAAATGGCGGCGATGGGGCAATTGGCGAGCCCCGTCCCTTAGGAAATGAGCGTGGAGGGGGAAAGGAAGATAAGGAAGGCCACTCCTGGTGAGTGCATTAGAGCACTAACCAGAGTCACGCCCCTGTTGCAGGGCAGGGTTGAGCGCAGCGGAAGCAGGCGCTGGAGACGTGACCCCTCCCACTTTAGGCTGGGAGGGGCCACGAGGACCTCGCGGCAGCATTCGGCGTGGGATGAAGAGAAAGTCAGCAGCAAGGGAGGCTTGCTGCTGACCAGGCCACAAGCATAGAGTGGTGTTTGAGCAAGTCAGTGAGATGGGCCGCAACAAGAGAAAGGCGGCAAAGGAGGAAGCAGGCCAGGTGGCCACACGAGCAGTGAGGGGAAGGCAAGGTAGGGGGGAGGGAGCACCCCTAACGCGGGCCCAACTCGCGGACCGATTGGCGGCCTGTGAAGCCCTCCTCAGGGCCTCCCACTGCCAGGAGAGAGGGAAGCAGATGCCCGAGGAACAGGCTTGGCAGGAAGTGGGGGGGGGGGAACAAGGCCATAACCCCACAAACGAGGACCAGGATGAGGCCCAGCCCTCCACAAGCACAAACACAGGGAGGGAACAGCCCCTGCAGAGGGGGGTTAGACCCATCATCCACCCAGCTCGATACAGGGAAGGGGCTGGGGAGGCCCCTGGGACCCCGAGGGGGTGTGTGAAGCAGAGGGGGGAAAACCAATCACAGGGAGAGGATGAGCCCCTCATGTCCAGGGATGGATGTAGGGATCAGCAAGGGGGAAGTCAAATCCCTGGGGGGGACATCAGGAGAAGGGGCAACATGGCGTCTGTTCAACTCCCTATATATCAGACCCCCTCCACAGGCCGGAGGACTGACCCCCAGTTACATATGAGAGAAGGGGAAGATAGCCTGCAAAGTGAGGGAACTGGATGGTCACCTGGAATGGGGCATTCAATGGACCCGGTAGGGATACCAGGGAGGGGGTAGTATCAATGGCACAGGGAGCAGGAGGCAAGGTCCGTGGTGCCCCCTCCCCCACGAGGACAGAGCGTCCCTCCAAGAGGGCAGGGAAGCCCTCCTCTGGTTTATCTTACAGCAGGGGATGGAGAACCACCGGCAGCAAGGCGGAGAAGTGAGGAACCGCAGCAGACCGAGCCGACAGGAGTTAGTGAGCTTAGGAGAAGGATAGAAGTCCTGGAGCGGCAATTACAATGACAGCAGAGCCCCCCTAATCAATAAGCAGGAAGGGCAGAGCAGCACGGAAGATCATCAGATTCAGGTGGGACCACGGGGGCAACTAGCCTGGGACTGGAGTCACCCACAAGTGTGGTTCAGGGAGAGTACCCGGGGGGAGATACCACCACACACGGGCCCCCTGCAGGGCAAAGCAGGGGATCAACAATCTTAGAGTTTGGGGAACAGGGGAGACACCAGAAGGACTGAGGGGAGACATATGAGTGCCACAGGAAGCCTGCAGCTCTGGAGGCTGGAAGGGGAATGGGTGTGGGTTATGCCCGCGGGCCCTGGAGTGGGCCCGGGGGGTCAGCTTGGCCAAGAGGAACAGGTTGACTGGAGGGTTACCGGGGCTCCCTCCCTCACCACCCCTCCACAAGGAGCAGAGAACACAAATCCCCCCCAACTAGAATCACAGCCCTCTTCCGAAGCCATAGTCCACCCGCCAGGTTTCGGCCCCCTTCGGGTCTCATCTGACCCAGGACACCAAGGATAGAATTTGGCGGGGGGAGTATGTCAACCTTTTTGCATTATTATTCAGTGATCCAATACTGGACGACTCGGACCAACTAAATGAAAAGGATAAAGAAAGGTTCAGGCGCCCCAAGGCCAATAGAAATTGGGACAACTGGACGTCGGCATACGCCATTTACATGGGGGTCATCATGCAAAAGGCCCCTGGGCGTGGTTTAGAGCTGCACAAGTATGCAGATATAGTGAGGAGGGCACATGGTACGGGCCCCTTAGGAGCTTGGCTTCATTACGATGAGGCTTTCCGCCACAGAGCAGCAAATACCCTGGGGTTACAGTGGGACAAGTACGTGGCCGACTTGTGGCTGGAAAGCATGATCGATGCCACAAGTGCCCCATGGGCTGATAGAGGTCACCCACTGGTGTGGGGGGTGGGTAGCACCGGCCAATGAACCATTTCGTGGGGAGTCCCAAAGATGGGGGCAGGGTGCCACCGGGCCTTGCTGGGATTTCAATAAAGGGAGACGCTGCGGGCGGTCCGCATGCAAATTTCGTCACTCATGCTCCAACTGTTGGGGGAGCCACCCAGCAACTTCCTGTCCCCGGCTGAAACAACGAAGCGGGTGAGGCGGGGGTAATCAAAAACCCGGGCAAAATAGTTATGCAGAAGGGGACCGACCCCAATACAAATTGAGTGCTTAGAGAGGGAGTTACAGGGGCACCCGGGGAGAGCTGAAGTTGAGTATGTAGTACAGGGGTTTAGGAACGGTTTCATCATCCTAGCTGGTCCAGTGCACCAGGTTAGGGTAACATGTAACTTGAAGTCTATCGAAGGCCGCGAAGATTTGGTTCGGAAGAAGATAAGGAAGGAAGTCAAAGAAGGGAGAGTGGCAAGCCCATTTGCAACTCCCCCCATGGCCAACCTTGTGGTCTCTCCTCTTGATATAGTGCCAAAAAAGACACCGGGCGAATTCCGGATGATCCACCATTTATCCCACCCTAGGGGCGGATCAGTAAATGACACTATACCAAAGGAATTGACCAGCATTAAATATGCATCGTTTGACCAGGCAGTTGAAAAGGCAAGGGCCATGGGGGAAGGGGCAATACTCGCGAAGTGCAACATTAAATCTGCATTTCGCCTGCTGCCAGTACACCCCGATAGTTTTCACCTCTTGGGTTTCTGTTTCGAAGGCGAATATTATTATGATATGGCCATGCCTATGGGGTGTTCCATAAATGCTCCGCATTTGAACGATTTAGTTCACTTGTGGAGTGGATATTTAGGCAACATGTACAGACGGTAGCGATAACTAAATACCTGGATGATTTCTTGCTAATTGGCCCGCCCAAAGGACAACAATGTGCATGCGCATTGCGTGCATTTCAGGTGATGGCAGAGGAATTGGGAATTCCATTAGCCCCAGAAAAAACAGAGGGCCCAAGTACAATCATCACGTATTTAGGGATCGAGCTGGACATGGAGACTAAACTATCCAGACTCCCAGAGGACAAATTAGAGAGTGTTCGAACCAAAGTGAAGGAAAGCATGGCCTCAAGAAAGATAACGGTGAGGGCCCTGCAGTCCTTGATAGGGAGTCTTAATTTCGTCTGCCGTGTGATTGCCCCGGGAAGAGCTTTTCTCTCCAGACTTTATGGCAAGCTAAGAGGTGAATTACCCCCCCCCCACTACAGACTTAGGGTGACACAGGAAATGAAGGAGGACCTCCTCGTTTGGCTTAAATTTCTCCAGGACTACAATGGGGTTAGTTTTTGGAGAGAGGAGCTACGGCTTCGGGCCAACCTGCAGGTGCACTCCGACTCTGCAGGGGGAGCTGGTTTCGGGGTGTATTTCCAGGACCACTGGTGTGCCGCCCCATGGCCAATGGGATGGCAGGAGATGGGAGTGACCAAAGACCGTACCTTTTTGGAATTTTTTCCAATCGTGGTCGCAGTCCTCCTGTGGACAGAGCAATTTGCCAACCCAACGGTGTTGTTCTGGTGTGACAATATGGCAGTTGTACATGTCGTCAACACCCTGTCATCCCGCTCGCCCAGGATGATGTCGCTGGTACAAGCATTTGTAAGCCTGTGCTTGGGGAGAAATATTTTATTCTCTGCCCGGCATGTACCTGGCATTAACAATGGCATAGCCGACGCCCTTTCTCGGTTTCAGATTAAACGGTTCCGGGAACTGACGCCGGCGGCCAGGGAATGGCTGGACCCAATACTACCAGGTGTATGGAGCCTTGGGAAACAAAGATGCGTTCCATCATAAAGGGATCACTGGCCACAAGAACCCAGGTGGCCTACCACAGGGCTTACAAGGAGTTCCAGCAATTTAGAGTAAGGAAGGGGATGGGGGTGGAATTTTCCATAAAGGAAGAACAGGTAATTCAATTCGCAATTGAACTAAATGATAAAGGCTTGGCTATAGGAACTGTTAGTGGTAAGATTGCTGCGTTAGTGTTTTTTAATAGACTTAATGGATTCCCGTCCCCAAATAAAGGTTTTTTCCTTAAACGGATGTGTGAAAGTTGGACTAGGGCAGCAGTAGTGACCACAGTTTCCAGGTCTCCCATAACACCACCAGTCCTAGCAGGTTTGATTGGGTCCCTCCCGGTTATTTGTAGGGACGAGTTCGAGAAGCAGCTGTTCACCACGGCGTATGTGGTAACTTTTTTCAGGGGTTTCAGAATTAGTGAAGTGGTTGCAGCATCCCGGAAAGATACCTTGGGATGGGCGCTTGGGATACAAGATGTCAGATGGAATGAGCGGGGGGTTGAATTGTGTCTTAGATCTCGAAAACTGACCAACGAAAAAAGGGGCACAAGGTGAATTTATACCAATGTGATAATAAGGATGTGTGTCCAGTAGAACAGATGCAGAGGTATTGGAATATTCGCCCACCAACCCCCGGCTCATTATTTATACACCTTGATGGAAACCCGCTCACTTGTTATCAATTTAACGCCGTGATGAGAGCCACATTGGCAAGACTAGGCCTTGACCCGGGGGCATTTGGGTCCCATTCATTCCGAATTGGAGTGGCTACCACAGCTGCTGCCGCTGGGTTACCAGTTGATACAATCAAGGCAGTTGGGAGATGGAGATCAACAGCATATAAACAATACATACGGCCATATCAGAGCCAGTAACCTTTCTTTTTGTTACTCATAGGGTTCTCTACTAGCAGATTCCCAAGAAGGGTGGTGTGGATTATAGGACACAGCTTGGTGCCCTGGGCGGAGAAGGCTGCACGAACAAGCCAGTGGGGGTCTCAATTAGGACTGCATGACAAATTTGTTATCAAGTGGTTAGGAAAAGGTGGGATGAAATGGAATCAGTTACTGCCTATGTTACAGGCCATGAGAGGAGCCCCTGTGCCACAGGTGTTAGTGGTGCACTTAGGTGAAAACGACCTCCCCGCCTTCAAGGGACTTAATTTACTGATACAAGTTAAGGAAGATTTGGCACTAGTTAAAGTTGTTTTTCAGGAATACATATAGTTTGGACAAATTGGGTACCCAGGATCCGATGGAATAGGGCAGTTAAGCCAGGTAGGGTAGATAGAACTAGACGTAATGTAAGCAGGGAGTTGGCCAAGTGGGTTTGTAGCTTGGGTGGTTCGGTGATTAAGCACCCCGGGTTGGTGCGGGGAAGGGTAGAGTTGTTTAGAGATGATGGGATTCATCTCTCCGATTCTGGTAACGGTATTTACATTCGAGCATTGGCACAGCATTTGGGATCGTTGGTGTGAGAGGCTGTGGGAGGCGGGGGAGGCAGTCCTGCCTCCTCCTTCATGGCAGGGGTCCAGTATGCGATTGTAGGAAAACAGGAATAAGTAGGATAGGATGAGACATCTCTTTAAGAGATGGGGAAGTGATACCCAGTGTGATGCGTGGCGCAGCACACGCTGGGGTCATGACCCTGGGAGGAGTGGTTTTTGGAAGGCCGAGAAGGGCATGCGCTGTCCACCTGCTGGGAAGCCACTTACCTTCTGGCTCGTGCCCCATTGGGCTTATTCCCCCACTTTTTGGCCACAGCCTTGGTGTTGTCGAAGGGGAAACTGTTTGGAAATGGCGCTGACGCTGGAAGGCACATCCACGCCAGCGACCAAGTTAATAAGGTTGTTCATTAGCTAGCATACTGGACCCAGAATTGCCGGGCAATTACCCACTGGCCTCTCAGGTTATCTTGACAATAAAGAATGCGGCCAGCAATTTAACCAAAGTAAGGTCTCTGTGTCTCATTGGGTGCGCTGACAAGTCCCCTTTGCCGCCGAAATGGCAGCGACAGGGCAATTGGTGAGCCCCCTCCCTTAGGAAATGAGCGCGGAGGGGGAAAAGAAGATAAGGATGGCCGCTCCTGGTGAGTGCATTAGAGCGCTCACCAGAGCCACGCCCCTGTTGCAGGGCAGAGTTGAGCGCAGCGGAAGCAGGCGCTGGAGACGTGACCCCTCCCACTTTAGGCTGGGAGGGGCCACGAGGACCTCGAGGCAGCATTCGGCGTGGGACGAAGCTAAAGTCTGCCCCACCCAACCTACCCTCTAGTACTGTGGTCTAATGACTGGTTGCCGATAGAGGGGCCAAGGAGGAATTTTAGCGAGTAACCCAATTATGGGATCGCAGATTTTGCCTCCTTAACAGTGCTGAATAGGCTTAAATAGGTTAATGCGTTAATTGGAATTATTATACATTACAATTTATTATTATTATTAACAAACATTTATATAGCGCCAGCAGTGTACCTGGCACTTTACAAAGTAATAAAATAGACACGGTTCCTGCCCCTAGGGCTTACAATCTGAGAGACAGGAGCTGGGGGAGAGACTTAGGAAAGGGAACAGAGGGAGAGACAAGGGGTCTAACATTCATGAAGATGCGAGGTCTCAAGTGCACGTACTTGGCTTGGTTACGATGAGAATGACAGCAGGCAGGTCCATGTTGCAAGGAAAACAGATCGTAGGTATAGGAATAGTGTTGGAACAAGAATTGAAAGGAATAATTGAAATCAGTAAGACAATAATTCAGATTTGGATAATTGAAATAAATAATGGATAAAAATAAAATGGAAGAAAATGTTGCATTCTGCAGGGGTCCGGTATGCGATTGTAGGAAAATAGGAATAAGTAGGATAGGATGAGACATCTCTTTAAGAGATGGGGAAGTGATACCCAGTGTGATGCGTGGCGCAGCACACGCTGGGGTCATGACCCTGGGAGGAGTGGTTTTTGGAAGGCTGAGAAGGGCAGTGCTGTCCACTGGCTGGGAAGCCACTTACCTTCTGGTTCGTGTCCCGTTGGGCTTGTTCCCCCACTTTTCGGCCAGAGCTTTGGTGTTGTCGAAGGGGGAACTGTTTGGATATGGTGCTGACGCTGGAGGGCACATCCATGCCAGCGACCAAGTTAATAAGGTTGTTCATTAGCTAGCATACTGGACCCGGAATTGCCGGGCAATTACCCACCGGCCTCTCAGGTTATCTTGACAATAAAGAATGCGGCCAGCAATTTTACCAAAGTAAGGTCTCCGTGTCTCATTGGGTGCACCGACAAGGAGAGGGAATACAAGCTTTTGATGCTGAGAGTCATGCCTGGGGTGTGTCTATGGCCTAGAGGGAGGGGCCTGTCATTGCATGCCTCAAACACGGCCTACAATATCAGCATTACTGTCATACCAATGCAAGCTGTCCACATGTGGTTAGAAACCTCCCTGTTCCCCCTAAGTGGCCAATCTATACACCACTTTTGACAGCCCCCCATCCCATCTCTCCAAAGCCTCTGCTCATTGTTAACTTGTTTAAATTAAACCCAAGCACGGATGGGATCAGCCAGCAGCTGCCAGTTTTATTAGTGCTTATACTTGAGATGTCAGTCTAGCTCCCTCCTCGCTGGGCTCTGATCTCTCATGACAATTTGATTAACTTTACATTTCCTTTTATTGTTGGAGAAACATTTGGAAAACCTTAAAATGTCTCACTGACTGGTTCTGAGAGAGCGAGAGAGAGAGATTGAGAGTGAGAGACGGCAATTTGGTCTGTACTTAAAGCCATTCATCAAAACATGGCATCTGATGACTGGACCACCTAAAAGTCTTGGTGTTGCTGAGACTGAGGTACATGCTCCCTATGTGCACATACACATGGGCTACTCTTTTTTGTCCCTTCCTCCTCCCTACTCCTCTAGCAGTACCATGAATTGTGTTGTGACTTTCTCCAACACCTTCCTTAGAAGGTATGTGAGCACAAATAGTTGTTCTGTCAAGATCTCTTCCTTAGAAGGAATCATTCCCATTTTGCATGCCATCTTGAAAGACTACTCAATGAGAAACACCTTTTTTGCAAGGGCATAAATCCAGTGAGGAAAGGGAGGATTTAGGTGGCACATCCCTCTTGAGTGTGGGATCTAGGAACTAGTCCCTTCCTTAAACTCAGCGCCTTTCCCCCAGGATATCCTGGTACATGTCGGTCCTTGGGAGGGTGTGGAACTAGTTAGGTTGGTTCGCCCCTGAAGGCTTATGGAACCTAAAAGGTTCCAGATAGCTCTAGGGGATGCATCCTCTGACCTTGATGGCCGCTCACTCGATGACCTCGTGTCGAGGTGGAATATCAGGCTGACGGAGGCCATCGACTGTGTGGCTCCAAGGCGTCCACTCCTGAAATGCTGAGAACGCAGCTCCCCATGGTATACAGGTGAGCTGTGGCAGATGAAGCAGGAAGGGCAGCAGCTAGAGCGACGGTGGCATCACTCACGTACTGAAGTGGACTGGTTTCGGCAAAGAGTCTGGTTACATACCTATGTGGTAGCGGTGCGGACAGCAAAGAAGGTTTTCTTTGCTGCCCGCATTGCATTTGCTAAGTCCCGCCTGGCGGAGCTGTTCCAGGTGGTGAGGGGGATGGTCAGTCTGGCCTCCCTCCACCTGGACATGGAACCATCAAATGCTCGCTGTGATTTGTTTGTGGACTTTTTTGCGGATAAAATCGCTCAAATTCACCACGGTTTTGATGTGACTTTTTTAGCAGACAATGGGTCTCAGGCAGTGGAAGCCCCGTCTGGTCCTGTTTTGTGGGATGAGTTTCGGACGGTCTCGGCCTCAAATGCGGGGGATGCTCTTGGGACTGTTTGAGCCACAAATTCTGAATTAGATCCATGCCCGTCCTGGCTGGTTAAGGCTAGCCGGGAGACACTGGGACCGTTGCTGGCGGGGATAGTCAACGCCTCCCTTGGGGAGGGCAGGGTGCCGGGCTGTCTCAAGAAGTTGGTGATGCAAGCCCCTGGTCAAGAAGCCATCTTTGGACGTTGATGTCCTTGCCAGTTATCGTCCAGTCTCTAACCTTCCCTTTTTAGGGAAGGTTATTGAATGAGTGTTGGCTCAGCAGCTTCAGGAGCATTTGGACCAGATTAATTTTCTCGATCCCTTGCAGTCCGGCTTTCATCCGGGTTATGGCATGGAGACTGAGCTTGTGGCTTTGGCAGATGACCTCTCCCATGAGTTTATTATTATTTATTATTTATTTATTATAAATATTTATTAGCCGCCCCCTCATGCCAATGGCATCTCGGGGTGGCGTACAACAAATAAAACAACAATAACATTTTAAAAATCATCCAAATATTTTAAAACATTTAAAACAGAGTTAGACCAGGGTCATTCAACCCTGTTGATCTTGTTAGATCTCTTGGCTGCATTTGATACCGTTGATCATGAGTTGTTGGTGACTCGGTTGCGGGACCAGGCAGGGATTGGCGGGACTGTTCTTGAATGGTTCCGCTCATTCCTGTCCGGGAGAACCCAGCGTGTGGTGCTGGGGGAGTTTTCATCTTCCCCCCGGGGCCTCACGTGTGGAGTACCACAGGGTTCCATCCTATCCCCTCTCCTGTTCAACGTGTACATGCAGCCTTTGGGCGAGGTTGTTAGGGAGTATGGAGGAGTTGTCAGCAATATGCTGATGACACGCAGCTATATTTTTCATTTTCCTCCAACTCAGACCCTGCAGTCTCAGTGCTTACCTGGTGTTTGTCTGCTGTGGGGGATTGAATGAGGGCAAGCCACCTGAGACTAAATCCTGACAAGATGGAGGTGATGGTTGTGGGGAAGGCTGGGGGTGGTGGTGGCCTCCATCATTGATGGGGTCCCCCCCCTGGTTTCTCAGGCCCAGAATCTGAGGGTGATCCTGGACCCACAGCTTTGCCTGGATGACCAGGTGGCGGCTGTGGCGAAAGGAGCATTTTGCCAGTTACATCTGGTGCGTTGGCTTAGGTCGTATGTCTCAGACTCAGCTCTGGCCACGGTCATCCATGCTCTTGTTACCTCGAGATTGGATTACTGCAATGCGCTCTACATGGGGGCTACCCTTGGTATTGGTTTGGAAACTGCAGCTGGTGCAGAATGAGGCGGCCTGTCTCTTAAAGGAGATGGGCCAATGTGAGCATATAACACCGGTGCTTTGTTCTCTGCACTGGCTGCCAGTAGATTTCCAGGCTCAATTCAAGGTGTTGGTGCTGACGTTTTAAAGCCTTAAATGGCTTGGGCCCTGCCTATCTGCAGGACTGCCTCACCCTCTGGGTCCTGGAGCGACACCTGCGGTCAGCTGGGGGTGCCCTCCTCGGGGTTCCCAGGTGTCTACTATGAGGAGGTTGTTCTCTGTGGCTGCGGCGCGGCTGTGGAACTCCCTCCCATTGGAGATCCGCTTGGCTGCCGACCTCCCCTCTTTCTGCAGGCAATGTAAGACCTGGCTGTTCCGCCAGGCCTTTCCCGAGGGAGATGGGGTGGGTGGGTTGGGTTAGGGTGGGGGGATGGGGTTTTACATTCTTTTAACTGAAATGATTATGGTTTATTTTAATGAAATGTTTTAATATATTGTGAGCCGCCCCGAGAGGCCTGAGGCAGGAGGGGGCGGCATATAAATTGTAAAAATAAATAAATAAATAAATAAATATCCTCTCCACAACTGCTATATCTCCATTACAATCCTCAGTCCTGGAATTTCAAAATGGCCACTAACCTGCCTACTTCTGCGGAGTGGGTTCCGTGACTGGCAGGCGCCGTGATTGTGTCATGGTGCAGCTGCTGTTGCCAAGGCTTATGATTTATGACTATGACACAATTGTGAAAACCCAGAATAGCATGTACTAAAGCAACATTTCTGTATTTCCAAAATGTACATATGAATTATAGCTGTGTTTGGTATCAGTGTGATCCCTCTCAAATGTTAAACACAGTACTGTAAAAATAATATTGGTCAAACGGAAGTGATGAAGTAAGACTGGAATATGATCAAACGCTCAAGCAGAGAAACTCACTAATACACACACTGAGAAGCTACCTGGATGAGAACAATGCAGGGCAGTGAATGTTAAGTTCCCTGCTCAAAGAAGATGTCACCAAACAAAAAAACCAAACAGGCGACATCTTCTGATCTGGATCATTCTGACCACTTCACAGAGGTGACAAATGGATTTTTCTACAACAGGAGAACAAAGCGACTGTACGCCTTCTTGAGGCAGATGAGAGCGATTTGAGAGAGAACTGTTTGTGACCGTGTGAAAGAGAAGGAGCTTCGTTAAGCCTGTATCTAGTCTGCTTGGCTTTGAGATCATAATTCTTTGGACTATACAAGGTCTAAGAGTGAGACCTGAATTAGAAATATTCAAGTCAAATTAGCCTTTGTATTGTTTATCTTTTGCTTTCTTGTGTCATTTCTGTGTAAGCTCCGAACCACTTGCTTGAATTTAATTTCTTTTAAATTGAACTACCTGCTTGAATTTAACTTCTTTTATAAAAAGCTTCCTATAATATAAGCCTGATGAATGTGTGTTTTCTGAAACTAGTTGCAGAATTCTGGGGTGTTCTTTGGTTAGATACTGGAGTGGGCCTAACCCACGTATATTTTATGTAACTGGTGACACCGCAAAGATTTTGAGTAACAGAAGGATTACACTCGTGGACTGGCACACTTGGGGAGAGTGGTGTTGACTACAAATGGGAAAGTTATGGTTGGTTATGGTTGGTCTGAATGTTATTTGGGGTGTCAGACAGACAGAGTGGTCACCAAACCTTCATTACATCAGCAAGTGAAAGGCAGTAAAAACATACTCAGTCTGTCAGTGCCAGTTTTCAGGCTAAGGCACTCTGGGAAAGTCTGCAAATGATCAGAGTCTGACAAACAGAAATGTTATTTTTGTTGGTTTGGTTTGGCTGTTTTATTCTGAGTGTGGGTAGAGCTGAAATGGGTTATCTGAGAAAATGGACAGTCTGTCAAATCTGGAGTGCCAGAATTGATCTGGTCACGTTCGGTGCCCCAAACATGACCCGACAGGCTTACCTGCACACTCCATGGGCTGACTCAACCACCCAGTTATGCTGCTGCTGTTTCTTCCAGTCCGGCCCACTGTTCAGCAGAGCTGGGCAGTGTGCCACAGTCGTAGTGTGGGTGCACGCAGGGCTGGAGGAGCAGTGGTGCAGCTGGGTGGGTGAGTCGGCCCAAGAAGAATCGTGGGAAGCTCCTGCCCCCATGCACTCCCTGAGCTGACTCATCTACCCCTACCGCCCTGCACCGCTGCTCCTCTGACCCCATGCACACACCCCGCTATGGGGACTGCAGAGCACCACCCAGCTCAGCTGTGCAGTGGGCCGGCCTGGATCAGGACGAACAGCAAGAGCAGCAGCTGGAGGAGCAATGGGAGCAGCAGCGCTATCATGCAGGTGAGTCAATCCAGGGAGTGCACGGGGGCAGGAGCTTGCTGCAGCGCTCCACAGGCTGACTCATCCACCCGGCTGTATTGCTACTCCCAGTGCTCCTCTGGCCCTGCATATACCCCCGCTATGAGGACTGTGGAGCACAACCCAGATCAGCTGAGCAATGGGAGCAGCAGCCAGAGGAGCAGCAGCTCAGCTGGGCGGATGGGTCAGTCTACGAAACATGCAGGGGCAGGAGCTTCTGGCCATGTCCAAGAAAGATCCACATTTAAGGGCATCTGGGCACCCATGCAGGGTAAATCTGCTGGGTGCCCACTGGGGGTGCCGGGAAATGTGAGTATTACCTACAGGTAGCAAATGTGCTACTTGCTGCACCAGTGCATGTGGAATTTCAAACTGGCCTCCATCCTGGCCTTGATGCTGCCAGAGCGGGATTCACAGTGGAGCCCCAGATAATCTGACTCTCCTTAGTTGTGACTACTTCAGACGGTGTAAAATGAAAGTGTAACAGGGCAGAGTGCCCGTGGGCTCGGGGCCCTTTAAGTTCGCCCTGCTCGCACCAACAGTGTGACTGTGCAAACCAAGCTGCAAGTGCCACCAGATGTGAAGGATAGCTCCTCACTGAATGGAAGCAGCTGAGGCTGGGCAGGGCCACCCAGCCTAGATAAAGGAAGCAAGAGAGGCAGAGGAAGAGATAGTTGAAAGCAGAGGCGAAGCAGTGGGTTCCAGATAGTGCAGGAAACAGGCGCTGGGCTCTGTCTCGCAACCAAGCCAGAGAAAACTGCTGGACTTGGGAAAGCTGGCTGGAAGCTGTGGCGAGTGCATGGCTGTAAGTCAAAGCCAAAGGTGTGCACTTGACAGAAAGAGCCTGGGTAAGCCAGAGGTTGCTGCCTGGCCAATGGGGATTCAGCCAGCTGGTGGTAGGAGGCTGGCTAGGCCAGTGTTGGAGACTGGTGGAGATCTGTGTGAATAAAGGCTGAACTGTGCCAGAGAAATAAAGGGTTGCGTAAAGCTAATTCCCAGAGAGACAGGGATTTGTGGGCCCCGATCCTGTAAAAGCTTACCATGGGCAAGGCGTGAACCTGTCACACAAAGCGTGTTGCTAAGAAAGCCCAGGCCCTTCTTTATCAGAGAAGTGATTAAAAAAACAACAACCTTGTGCTAGTTAGTGCAGGCTCTTACTGCTCCATGGAGCAGGTGAACAATTATCACTTGCAGTCAGACTTCATGTTTTACAGGGGTGCTGTGACCTGTTTCCAATTAGCCCCAGAATGCCCTGGAAATTAACTTCTATCACTTGGGCTTATGGCTGGGCTGTAAGGGACTGGTGTATAGGTGCTTCCTCCTCACTGCACACACACGCTCTCCCCATGAAACTATTGCGCTGCATGCCATGCCTGTGTGTGTTCCACTCCTTCAATTCTTGATTGATATGGGGAGGGGAACTATGCCAGCCAGGTATTGACTTGTACCTTCTCTCCCCTGACACAGTCACCTCCTCCTCCCCTAACTGTTCAATAAGGGTCAAATTCAATATGTGCATAAATGGATAGGATGCTACTGATTTCTGTGGAGTTGCATCTTTTTTTGAGGGCTGAATAGGTTAAGTGATTTAATTTTATTATTAGTTGAATTCTTCTCCCACTTTATCCCAAGGGATCCAGGAGGGTAACATGTAAAAGCTACACATAAAATAGATATAAAATAGAACACATAAAATAATATCCAATATGAATATAACCACCTCTATTCCCCTGAAAAACCTGTCCCTACCTGCCAAATGGCTGGTTAAATAGAAAGTTCTTGCATCACCCCCCAAATGTTACAGGGGAAAGGAGCTTCAGCGATGTGGAGCAGCCACTGTGAATGCCTCTTTATGGACCTTTACCCTATGAAATTGGTGCAATGGTGGAACTAACAAGAGGTTGTTATCTGCTCCTTAAGGATTGCATTGGAGCTGAAAGCAGTCCTTCAGACTACAGGGTCCAAGTTGTTTAGGGAAAAAAACAGCTGCAACAGTTGATTTTAGTAAGGCTCATTCACCAAAGCTCCGGCTCTGGGAAAATGAAACCGAGAACAGCCTGTGCTGCCCTCAATGTGAGGCAGGGGTTGTGTGGAAAGGGGTCTGCTCTTTGTATTTCTTTCCTTGGAGCTAGATGGTTTGGTGAAGGAGTCCTAAGAGCTTAACTGCACTGTGCGCACTGGTGAGAATCTTCTCTTGGATTTAACAGAAACTCTGCACCTGGGTTCAGCTCTGAGTGACAACATGCCTAGCCACTAATACTACAGGTCAGATGCTTGATACTTTCAGGAAAAAAAAATCTCTCCTTGGTTGATCATCCACTAACACTAAGGCTGTGAATTATGACAGTTTCCAGTAGCTAGTAAAAGTGTATTCTACTTAATATAGGAATGCCTTCGTAGGGAGGCTTTCTTGGTTGCTGCCCCAATGCTATAAAACTCCCTTCCCCCGGAGGTTCATTTGAACCCAAGCCCGAGTGTCTTCCAGAGGCAGTGTAAGACCTTTCTGTTTGTAAAGGCATTTGGCGGGCAAGGATAGGGAATGGGGTCATTGGGGGGTGGAGGGCAGAGGTGTTATGGGGGCTGGATGTGGGGAATGTAGTGATGGTATTTGGTGGGTTTTGTGGGGTGTTGTGGGAACGTTTGGAGGAGTTTTTGTATTTTACTCTTTTTTTTAATGGTTTGTGAACTGCGCTGAACCTATGGGAAGGGCGGCATAAAAATTTGAATGAATAAATAAAATATTTCATGTAGCGGGGATACCTAATGAATCCAACTGATCGGGACCTAATTGTGTTAGGTGCTGTACAAGTGACAGTGTTAGCACTTAGTCTAAAGTAGCAATGGGCAAACAGATCGCGGTTTGGGTTCAGTTCAGCCTTTTGGTTCATTCGCCGGGTTCGGCCATTCGGTTCAGTCATGTTAGGTTTGGTTTGGCCATTTGGAAAAAGGCTTTTTGTGCAAGGAATGATGGCCCCAGAACCCTGACGGCGGGTCCTGGGGCTGGAGTGGCCGTTTCTTGATGCGGTGGAAAGACATCATCTCCATGCTAGGAGTGATGGCCCCAGACCCATCCTGGGGCTAGAGTGGCACCTTCTAGATACATATTGGCCACAGCCTCCAAACATTGGGACAGTGCTGAGACAGCAGGACCTGGGTCGGTCAAAAAATAGAGGTAAAGCTGGATGTCATCAGCATATTGGTGGCAATGCACACCAAACCCTCTCACGATCTCCCCCAAGGGCTGCATATATACATTGAACAATAATGGAGACAGAATGGAACTTTGCGAAATGCCACATTCCACAGCTGGGGGGCTGGAAGATTCAGCCCCCAGGACAACCTGCTGGTTTCTCCCCAAGAGGAATTAGCGGAACCATCCAAGGACAGTCCCGTCCAGACACCCCAGGGCT
>QEPC01013204.1:230748-265550 GCA_003113815.1 Sphenodon punctatus | reverse complement strand
ACCTAAATCTATCTAATATAATCTAATTAAATGATAATATGGAGGTAGATGGGTTGGATGGGTGAAATAGGAGGAGGATGGCAATGGATTGAGGAGAACAAAACTGCTGGGAGAGGGAGCCTTCTGAAACGCCTGCTGTTCAAGAACAGTGACTAGCTCAGAAGGTGTTGGGGAGGGGGGAGGCAATTAGTTTTGTTTCTTGCTGCGCCCGCCTCACCGCGCCCCTATTGGCTCCGTGCAGCCTAGCCCATGGCCAATTGCAGACTGCGAAGCCAGTGGTCTGAGGCGAAAAGGGATGGTGATTGGGTAGGCTGGTTACTACTCCAAGCCTCTCCACCCCTGGTGCCTGGAAGTCTGCTCCTCAGCTGACTCCCCCTCCCTGTCACGATTTGCCTTCCAGTCACACGTTTTTGCCACCCGAACACGATCCGAACTGACTGAACTGTTCAGTCATTTCGACGTTCGGAATTGAGTTTGGTTCGGTCTGTTCATGTTTGGATTCGGGTTCGGGTTTGGTTGTCCGAACAGACCAAGTTTGGGCCGAGCTTCCGAACCATGTTTGCCCATCCCTAGTCAAAAGTACTTCATAATATCCTTATTTTACAGACTCCCAGAGATGACTATAAATCCTAATCCCATTTAAGTCAATAGGGAAAGTACCACTGACTTCGGTATGGTTAGAATTACAACCATCTTGGTGATTTTTGTCGTCATGGCTACTGTAGCAGAACTAGGAACCGGGCCCAGATTTCCAGAGCCCCAGCCTTGGCCATTAACCACAAGCCTATCCTTGCATATGGTCATGCAGAGTGGATGAAGGGATTAAGTTACCATCATTTTTTTGGTATCTAAACATGAAGATAAGGTAATAGCCTAAGATTCAAAACAGAAAACCAAAATCTGGGGTTCCTACATTAATGGAAAGATCACTGCCTGTCAGGAACTGTGCAAAAAGTATAGAAGAAGAATTAATTTTAGTTCCTAAGAGCATAAAATGGTTTGATTGCCATAGTTTGCATGTGGGCAGGAGGAAACACAGCTTTATCACTTGCAGGACTTTAAATGTGACAGTAACGTCAAACAACTCGTGTGCCTTTCATTGTAGCAATTTAATTAGCTGTCATAATGGCAAAATGGAGCTTTTGAAAACTGCAGCAGCTGGGAACTCTCAGAAAAGACAGAGAACCTGTGGCAATTGATGAAGGCCAGGATAGAGCAAATTGTGAGTCATGTGTCACTCGGTCAGAGCCAAACCTCCCAGAACTGAAAAGGGCCTACACCCAAACTCAAAGTCTGAACCACCCAAAGTTCGGATCTAGATCTTAAATGAATGGCATGGGAACATCCCTAATTTTTGTCTAAGAAAAAACAAATAGCATTTCTGTGTTGTGCAGTAGGAAGAGAATGATTCAGTGTCATGAGGATGGACAAGATCACAACCTTTGGCCTCTGCTTTACTATCCCTGAAATAAAGGCCACTTTGCCTGACGGGAGGGATAGTGCATGCTGTCCACCTCCTTCTGCATCCACCTGCATTATGTAAGAACTGAAAACCTGTTGAAAAAATAATCAAAACAATAGGTTCAAAGCTCACATCAATAAGAATTCATGCACATAATTCCATATTCAAATGCATATTAAATAGCATTAGATGCTTTGTGGCCTGGAAATAACCAGAGGTGGATTAAAGGATGTTGAGCCCCCCCGCCCCCCCATGCTAAAGAGTACATTGGTGTCCCTCACCCTGGCTACTTACGCTACACATGCATTCCCAGGGTGTTTTTAGACTTTACAATATCTCACATTTCCAGTTTGATCCAGGTGGAAATGTGGGCTATCATAACACCAGAAACCACCACCAGATGTTAGCCTGGGCTGTTTCGCGGATGGTGTTGGCACTTAGCCCAGGCTCTGAGTTGGGGAAATCCCCAACTCGCAGCCTGGGGAACAGCTGCCCAGCTGGGCATAAAGTGTGCTGAAATGTTTGTATGGCCGCTTTACCAGGCTGGTGGTGGGGACCAAGCAGCATGGCAGCCGTCATGACCACCTGTCAGATGGGGGGGGCTGCCCCACAGAGCACTGGGGTGGGGCCAGGTGAATGCATATCTGTCTCCCCACCGACCATAACGTTTATTTAGCGGCCAGGACAACTCCTGGCCAAAGTGATGGCTCCCACCACATTCTGGAGATGTCCATGGTGACGGCAGGACCCATCACATTTGAAAGCACCCCCAGTCCTCACACACACACACCTCTACTCCACTCCATTTCCATACACTATACACTCTCACTTGCAATCTGCTTCCTCTTCCCACCCGCAGTTGCTTCATATTTAATAATTCCCCACTTTCCTTTATCTGTGTGGTCCATTCTCTCTCTGACCTGTTCATTAATTGCTCTGTTGTCATCTTTCAGGATTTTCTGTTGAGTCTAGTGGGTAGTGCACATTCAGTGTATAGACAAACAGTGGATGTCTTTATATATATATATATATATATATATATATATGCCTGTATGGAGTTAATTTCACCTGAGCACCAGGTTCCCCTTAAGATCTTGCTCAAAAAGTGCAATCAAATGTGATCATCTTCCCCACTGACTCCAAAACAGATTTAAAAGGGAGGGAATCTTGGGGCTATAGGTGTCATTTCACCTTGGAAGTAGGCACATTTTAGTACAAGGAGATTCTCACTCTTCAGTATTTCCATGAGTAAAATCAGAACCATCCATCAAACACTAGTCTGCCACCTTTCAAGGGCTAAAAGCACAGCCACTTTGGTTCAGCTCTTTTTGTCTTCAGGAAGCTGGGTACCTCTGCAGGCCCCTTGTTGGAGCTGACTGCTCAGTACTGAGGTTCTGGGACTGAACAATATCTTCTTGATAGCCTGAGAGGCTCCGTCTCCTTCCGTTAGATTGCTAAGGGTCAATTTACCATTTGTCGGCCCTATGAAATATATAAGAGAAGCAATTTTGGGACTATCAAAGTAAATGGCTGTAGATTTTAAGGAGGTAGTTTTAGGAGAGATTGCTTCCAGGTGGTTCGTTGGCTGGCTCAGGTTTTTGCCTGACACCAGAACAAATTAATCTGGCGGGGGTTGAAGGAATGAGATTAAAGGGGTAGCCGCCCACTTTCTCACTGTCTCGGGGAAGTGCTGGCACGCAGACAAAGTAGCTTAGTGGAAATCTGTGGGGTGATTTGAAGTGATTACCTCCTTGCTTATTAAAAAAAAAAAGTTATGAGATATATATGCAGAAAGATGATTGTTGGAAATTCTACTGAGAAAAGGGCACCGTATCTGCCTCTGGAGCTGGGCTGCATGAGATGGTGCAACAGGAGGCAGATTATAAGGATTTCCTGTTCATTATTGCATGATAACAAGGCACTTTATGTACATAATTTACAATAGCTAGATAGGAAAGCACTTGAGGTTATTGCTGCCGTGTAACACTCTTCACTTACTTATGGGGGACAAAATAGCTACAAGCCACATCTTGAAACAAGCCAAGTGTCTTAACTGTGATTAGAGGTTTAGTGGAGTTGGAGAGTGGAAGGCACTGGTACTCTTCCAAACTCCACCCACCAAATAAGCTCTGCCCATGGGAGCTACAAACATGAGACACTGTTGCAGAATAAAGTGGGCAGATATTAAAATACAATTGCATATATGGATTGGCTCCCTCCCAGTGGGAATTGAATACGTCCATGGGTTCTGCATAACTAGAGATTTATTGTTGTTGAAAAATGAAAGCTGAGATTTTAGAGAACAAGATAAAGGCACCAAGACAGGGCATAATGGGCATATATTGGCTGCTTTCAATCCCAGATTGTCATGCTGGGAGATAATTCACAGTTAACTAGTGACAGAATAGAGATGAATCCTAGCCAGACTTGGATTTTTTTTTCCAGCTCTCAGGGCTTGAAATCTAAAAGTAGAAATAGTTTTAGATTTCAGATCCAGCGCCCCTCCCCTGCTGCCCAGAGATAAGACCTAGGCAGCTTTTTCAGTGCATCGCCACTCTTAACCAAATTCAGCAGATGTGCTACTTGCTGAAGACATGGCAAGTGCTGAGAGACTGTAAGTACTCGTGGGATCAGCTGAGTGAATGATGTTATCAGCACTTCTTTGGAAGGTGGATCACATACTGTGAACACTTCTAATTACAAGATTTTCACGTGGTAACCAGCAGCATTGGGGCTGACATTGATCCATTGTGCTTGTACTACAGAATGGCAAGGCAGCGCATATGCATCAAATAAGTGAGGGGCTTAACTCATTGGTGTTTGTAAAACATTTGAAGTTCCTTGAGTAGGACACAGCCTATTTCTGAGAAATGATCCTTAGAAATTGTCATCTAATCTGTTCATAATCTAGTTATTGTGGGTTTTTTTTTCTGCTGTGAAGCACCACCGTGAAGTCCCATTTGGCAGAGGGCCACTATAAAAATAAAATTATTATTTATTAGTTCAGATCTAGTCTGGTTTTTCATTTTCATGGTATCCAAGCCTCCTAGTAAGTATTTCTCGTTTCTATAAGGGAGATTGTATTGAAATGACACTCCCTCCCGCCCGTTCCTTTTAAACCCCTTTCCCACTGCTCCCTAGATGGACTTGTCTGGCTGATAGACTCTACCCAGTCTTTTCCTCTTTCAGTTCCAATTGCTCCCAAATACCTCAACTCTGTTCTTTTGTTACCCTTTCCCCCCATGCACCATGTCTCTCTCCTTCTCCAAATCCCTCTGAAACTCACTTTGTTTTCCCAGACATTTGTTTTTGTCTCCTTTGAGACACTGCCAGTGCCCGCTGTTGAAGACAAACCTGAACTGTCTGGATTGAAGCTGTTAAATTTTGACTGTACGCTGCAGGAATCTTGCTTTGTGAATTGCCATGTTACTAGGAAAAGACTACCAGTTAGATGAATCCAAAGAGCACCTGATGTAGCTCATTCTGACAGTCTTCAATCATCTGGAGATGGGGCATGTAACGATGATACAGATCCTAGAGTGTGCCAGGGGCACACATTCCCTCCCATCATAGCTGTGTCCTCCAACCCCCAAGAAGACACATTCCCTGTCCCTCCCTTCCATGCACCCTTCCAGGCTTTGTTTTTGCTTACTGGGGAGTGGTTTGGGTTTAATGTGTGCCTCAGGGGAAAGGACAGGAAGTGAGAGGTGGAAGCAGGAGACATTATTTCAGGGATGGATGGGGGAGGGACAGGATGCAGTGCAGGCCTTACTAAAGGGTGACCTGGGGAAATTGTCCCAGGCTCTATGGGGAAGGGAACCTCATAAGATGCCCTGGTATGGGAGGGGCATGTCCTGGGAAAGATTTGGGCTAGAGCAGATCCCCCGCACAACTGGTAGCAGCAGCAGCAGAGCAGCACAGCACTGCTCTCTCCCTGTCCCAGAAGTAAGTCCCCCCTCTCCTTGCTGGCCTCTCCTGAAAGTGCCCCTTTCCTCTTCACAGACGCCTTGGTCAGAGCCATAGGAACACCACGCTACACTGGGACAACTATCTGGGGAACAGCAGGGCTCTTGTGCAGCAGCACCCCACCCCACCCTGCCTCGACACTCTGTCGATGAAAACTTCTGTGAACAAGGAGGGAGCACTTCTGGGAGATGGCAATGAGGGGAGGGGGCTCTTCCAGGATGGGGGGGGGGAGGGGTGAGAGCAGCACAATGATGCACTGCTCCAGCTACCAGCTGTCCAGCTCCAGCTACCAGCTGCGCTGGGCCTTGCCCATCCTGGGACCTGCTCCTCCTATCCTGGGGCCCCGCCCACCCTCCATAGGGCCAGCCCTGACAGGATGCATATGAGAGATACCCCCAAGCCATGACCAATTGGGAAGGGCGAGGGTGCACCCTCTCCCTCAAGATTATCCTGGTTGAGCCTGAGTATGATTTGGAACACATTCTCTCCCACCACTCACTGCTGCCCCGTTGCTCCCATACACGTGAATAGGTTGAAATATCTGAAGTATATAAGATTTTGACCCTAGGTTTTTGCATTGTAAGAAGGTGATGGGGTTCTGTTTCAACATCAGCAGTGGAAGCATTCACTCCCCTCCAGGTGAGGGAATTAGACAAACGAGGAAGGCCTTTCCTGCTGCTTGGGGGGGGGGTGGATTTGGCATGGAGGCTGGGGAAGAAGGCATTGTGCTGCACACAGCTCAGCGTGGGTGATCTCTTGGGGGCAAAAGGGGATTGAGCGTGATCTTTTTTCTGACCATTGGGCATGTTCCTGTTTTCAAAGACTTGGGCCCAAATGACTGTGGAGCACACTGGGCTGGTATTTAGCTCCCTCGCCTGATGCTGGCCACCATTGCACATGGCAGCCTTTGAAATGCACCTCTAGGGTGGATTTGAAGTGAGGGAAGGTTCATGAGGTAGTGGCCTGGATTATTGGCTTGAGGTGTCAGCAGAGGAACCAGCGGTGGCAGCAGTTTCATCAGTATTTGGAGGCGGAGGATCAGCCTGGATATGCCGTGTGGTATAAGATATCTAAGGAAGTTCAGGCTGGGTTTGTAGGAGGAACCTTCATTAGTTTGCCGTTGTTTACCGTAAGGATTTCCACCTTGGGCATTTTGCCTAAAAAAGCAGCAGGGGAGTATCTGTTGTTACACCACCTGTCATACCCAAGGGAAAGTTCGGTTAATGATGCAATTGACACAGCATTGTGTTTGGTGTGTGATGCATCTTTTGATTCTTCTGTCAAATTTGTTAAGGGAGTGAGTAAGAAGGCCCTGTTTGCCAACAGTGACATCAAGTCGGCTTTCAGGTTACTCCCAGTTCACCCCACGGATTTTGTCCTGATGGGTTTTGAATTCACCGTGGCCTTCTATTTTGACACGGCAATGCCCATGGAGTGTTCCATATCCTTTTTAACACTTGAGCACTTCAGCTCATTGCTGGAGTGGTCGGTTAGGTGGCAGGCAGGCACCAATGCAGCCACTCATTACTTGACAGGCAGATGCACTCTGATAGCTACTGTGGATGGAAATCTGCTTTTGAAAATGACAAGTTTTGGCTGAGAGTGTTGTGGAGCCTGGCTCTGCAGCAATCCCAGCCAGGGCCTTTCACTTTAAGAAGCCAGTCAGTACCACCCCTCAATTGAGAGGTGCTGTGTGTGTGTGAGAGAGAGACAGCCTTTGAAAGTGACAGGCCACAGCTAGAATTACTGTGGAGCCAGGTTCCACAACAGTCCCAGCTGGGGCCTGTCACTTTCAAAGGCCAGCTGGTGCTCCCCCCTCCCCCCCCCAGCTCAGAGGCACTTGCCCTGAGAGGTGCTATGGGGGAGGGAGGGGGGGGAGTGCTGGCCACCCTTTGAAAGTGACATGCCCTGGATGAGACCACTAAGGAGTCTGGCTCTGCAGTGGTTCCAGCCATGGCCTATCACTTTAAAAGGCCAACTGGTGCATTTGAGCAGCCCGTCGGGTCCTGCTTGGCATCAATGGTGCCTGAACAGGGTCATGTCAATTCAGGCACACCAGATTTATATGGGGTGCCTGAATCTTTGGGAGCCTGGCTGCAGCTCTAGTTTTGACCTGCTTGATACTTTTCAGAATATAGCGCTGTGGTTGGGGGTTCCATTAGCAGAGGAGAAGACTGAAGGTCCTATGGAGTGCTGAACTTATCTGGACATTGAGGCTGGCACATTGGCAGTGATATGCAAGTTGCCAGTGGACAAGTTAAATGTGCTGAAAGGGCTGGTGGAGTCACTACTGGGAAGAAAGCAAGTGACACTGAGGAAGTTACAGTCCGTGGTCATTTGAATTTTGCCTGAAGAGTTGTGGCTCCTGGAAGGGTCTCTTGTGCTTGGTTGCCTGTGACTACAATAGGTTTGACCAGAGCACACAACATGTGTGTGTGTCTAGGGGAATGAAGGATGACCTTAAGGTATGTGCTGAGTTCTTTCAGGAGTATAATGGGGTTTCACTTTGACTATCTAGATTGGTTTTGGAGACTGATGCAGTGGGTGGAATTCATTTGGAGATATCCCTACCACCATACCTTTCCAATCCTTATTCCTTACCCTTACATTTGACCCATTTCTTTCCCCTGCCTGTAGCCCCTCTATTAGGTGATAGAGATAGTGGATATACCTCTGAGTTTTCCTTTTCCCTTTCCCTATC
The DNA here is from genome assembly GCA_003113815.1 of Sphenodon punctatus. Lineage (NCBI taxonomy): Eukaryota > Metazoa > Chordata > Lepidosauria > Sphenodontia > Sphenodontidae > Sphenodon > Sphenodon punctatus. Next base: position 257,421 of record QEPC01013204.1, on the reverse strand, counting down.
TCCCCCTGTATGCTCTAGTGGAGTTGGTGTCAGGGGTGGTGTTGAGGTTCCTGAAGACAATAGTCTTGGGGGACTTCAATATCCACGCTGACATTGACCTTAGGGGAGCAGAGTGCAAGTTCATGGCAACCATGGGCCTGTCTGAGAAAATGATTGGCCCAACACATCGTGCGGGCATACCTTGGATCTTGTGTTTTGCACTGACCTTGAGGCAAGTGATCCATTAGTGGTGGAGATATCAACTATACCTTTGTCATGGATGGACCGTTACCTCCTGCAGACCTCGCTCCTGGCACATGTATGCCCCCGGAAAGGTGCAGACCCAGTTTGAATAGTTCGCCCCCGGAGGTTGATGGAACCGGAGCGATTCCAGAGGACTCTGGGTGAGAGACCCTCTGATCTCGACAACCGTCTCATTGATGACCTTGTCATATTATGGAATACTCTGATGACTGGGGCCATTGATCGGATGGTTCCTAGGCATCCGCTACCCACGCAGCAGCACCGCAGGCCTCCTTGGTTTTCCGAGGAGCTGCGGTTGCTGAAGCGAGAAGGGCAGCGGTTAAAGCAACGGTGGCGTCATTCTCGTCCTGAAGCCAACAGATTGTGTCATAGAGCCAGGCTACGGGTCTATGTCGTGGCTATTCAGGAAGCAAAGAAGGAGTTCTTTGCTGCCCTCATAGCATCCGCAAAATCCCGTCCAGCTGAGCTTTTCTATGGGGTGCAGGGGCTGGTCAGTCCAGCCTCCCTTCATTTGGAAGTGGAGTCATCTAAGGCCCGTTGTGACATGTTTGTGGATTATTTTGTGGAGAAAATCACTCGTATTCACCAGGACTTCGATGCTGTGATTTGATATAGATGAGGAACTGGAGGTTATGAAAGCCCTGTCTTGTCCAATTGAATGGAATCAATTTCAGTCAGTGACACCTGTCGATGGGGTCGATGTTCTTGGAGTGGTTAGGGCCACCTCTTGTAAGTTAGATCTGTGCCTGTCTTGGCTAATTAAATCTTGCCAGTAGACAATGGGTCCATTGCTGGCTGAGGTGGTCAATGCCTCCCTTCGGGAGGGCAGAATGCCGAGCTGTCTCAAGGAGGTGGTGGTCTCAAGGCCTCTGCTAAAGAAACCATTGCTTGACGCTGACTCCCCCACCAGCTATCGGCCTGTCTCCAACCTTCCTTTTTTAGGGAAGGTTATCGAACGGGCTGTGGCCCAGCAGCTGCAGGGGCATCTTGATTGCGTCAGTTTTCTTGATCCCTCTGTCAGGATTTTGACCGGGTCATGGCACTGAGACTGTGCTTGTGGGTTTGGTGGATGATCTGCACCAGGAATGGGGGTTTTCGACCCTTTTGATCCTATTAGATCTATCGACTGTATTTTATACCGTTGACCATGAGATGTTGGTGACGCACCTGCAGGGGTGGGCAGGACTGTTCTAGAATGGTTCCGCTCATTCCTGACTGGAAGAACTCAGCGAGTGGTGCTCGGGGAATATTTTGCATCATACCTCTCGTGTGGAGTCCCGCAGGGTTCTGTTTTGTCCTTTCTCCTGTTCAACATGTACATGCAGCCACTCGGTGATCAGGAGGTTTGGCATGCGGTGTCATCAATATGCTGATGACACCCAGCTATACCTCTCTTTTTCAACAGACCCAGGCCCAGCAGTCTTGGTGCTTACCCGGCGTCTGACAGCTGTGGGGGACTGGATGAGGGCAAACCGGCTGAGGCTAAATCCTGACAAGACGGAGGTGATGTTGGTGGGTAAGGGGATGGAAATGGCGGCCCCCGTCATTGACGGGGGGTCTGTCCTCTGTTTGTTTCCCAGCTCCTAGACCCGCAGCTTCATCTGGATGCCCAGGTGGTGACTGTGGTGAAGGGTGCATTTTGCCAACTACATCTGGTGCAACGGCTTCGGCCATATGTCTCAGACTCTGACCTGGCCACCGTCATCCATGCTTTCATCACCTCCAGGTTGGACTATTGTAATGCGCTCTACGTGGAGCTACCCATGGTGACTGCTCAGAAGTTGCAGCTGGTGCAGAATGCGAGGACCCGGCTTATGATAGGGCTGGGCCACTGGGAGAACATTACACCGGTGCTCCGTTCTCTGCACTGGTTGCCAGTGGTTTTCCGGACTCGATTCAAGGTGTTGGTATTGACCTATAAAGTCCTAAATGGCCTAGGCCCTGCATATCTGTGGGGCCGCCTCACCCCCCAGACTTTGGATCGGCCCCTGCAGCTGTCCAGGTGTGCCTTGCTCGAGATCCCCTGAGTCTTTCGGGGGGCCACACAGGAGAGGGTGTTCTCACTGGCCACACTGCAGCTGTGGAGCTCCCTGCTGGTGGGGGCCCGGCTGGCCCCTGACCTCCCCTCGTTTTGACGAAGTTGTAAGACCTGACTGTTCCGCCAGGCATTTGGTGAGGGTGATGGGTGGGGGGTTGGGTTTGGGTGGGGTGGGTGTGGGTATTTGGTACCTCCTTTTAAAGTTGTTTAAAGTTGTGTTAAGTATTTTTATATTTTGTATGAGGTGAGTCGCCCCGAGCTGCCTGAGGCAGGAGGGGCGGGATAATAAATGTTTAAAATAAATAAAATAAAAAACAAAATCTTCATTTGAAATCTGTACTGATACTGATAGCGATAACCAAAAATGATATTTTGTTGTTAACAAAAACAGAACTGACACATTTTAATAACAAAAATCGACGTGGGGCCCTGGTGCACATCCCTATTATGGAGAACTGAAATTATCCTGTCCAACTGACACAAATGCATCATTATACCTTTCTGGAAGCAAACAGGATCCAAGGAAGAGTTAAAAATTATTGAGGAATTGCTGTCCTCTGTTCCTGGTAAGCTATTCACTTCAGTCATAGTGATATGAAGTCACTGTGAAGTCACTACACTTTAAGGGGCAAAAAGGCAGCCTTTGAAAGTTACCTTTTTGTCTGGTCATTCTACTAACTGAACACATTTTCACAATGGGAATATGGGCGAAGTGTTTGATTTTTGTGGACATCCAGTCAGCTTTTGACGCTATTGACAGAGAATCGTTCTTGGCCATACTGAAACTAGCAGGCCCCCCTGATATGTTCTGAAAATATCCCACCTTCTAAATGACAGCTTCTGAAGAGGTGGCTCTGGCACAAGAGACAACCTCCTAGAGGAATATAATGTTGTTGGTGTCCTCTATACCAGTGTTTTTCAACCAGTGGTTTATGACACACCATTGGGTTCTGGGGAAGGTCTTTGGTGGATCCCAAGTGGGGTGAGGGCAACAAGGGGTGATTTCAGATGTTATGGGTGCCCGATCCACCACAGTGGATTCCCAGCGGTGGTGAACTGCCTAACCACCCCCCGTGGGCAAGACAGCCCCCAAACAGACGTGATGGGAGTGGGACCACGGCAGGGAATCGGACCGGCAGACCATGGCCCAGGGTAGCACAACAGACGTTATGCCGATCCCGGGCTGTGGTCAAAGCACCCGGAAGGCGCCAGGGCAGCTCGTCCCGGCTGCTGCTGCTTCTGCTGTCCCTCCACTGCCTCCATGTACAACACAATCACCTCCGCCGTCTCCTGCTGCCATGCTCTCTCGCCCTCCACTCTCCTCTCCCTTACGCCTCGCTCCATCCCGCCACGTCCCTCTGCCGCTGTGTGCCCTTTAAATCTCCCTCCCTGGCCTATGTTGTTGCTGGTTGCCTGGCAGCGACGCTGCGTGCTTTGTCCCCGGCTGGGAATCATGTTGCTTGATTCCGGCCGGTGGTTGCCATCCAGACGTTACTTTTTTTGGTTTCCCGTTGGGAATCGCTTTGACCACGCTTTCGGAGATGGTCCGGGCCGGAGCTCCAGAAGTGTGGTTATTTTTGACCCCTGGTGGGGATTGACACTGGTGAACATCTGGTGCCCCCAAAACAGATGTTCAGGGTGCTTTGGCCCCGCCGTGGGATTGAGGTGTGGTTCACTTTGGTTGACTGTGATCTCGTAATGTCTGAAAATACCCAAGGAGAGCCCACAAGCCATTGTGCCACTGCATCACATCCCCTGCTACATCCCCTCCTGCTGCTTGTTCTGGCTGCTTGTGCAGATGAGGGCTGGAGGTGGGATAAAGAGAGAAGAGGTGTGGCTTCCTACAGCTCTTCCGCCTCTCTGGATCCTGCATCCTTCTGCTTCTGCCCACTTCATATCATTTCCCCACTGCCAGAATCTGCTCCCCCTACTGCTGTGACCAATGTTGCCAGGATCATCCCTCCCCACCCACTGCTGCCTACTGGCACTCCTGGTCCTGGATTTTTTAAGGTGGGTCTGAATTATTTTTTTTAAAAAAGTTTTGATAGCTCTTGCCCTCAAAAAGGTTGAAAGAGCCCACTGCTTTATACTATCCAACTAGTAATGACAAGATTTTTAACCAATTTTACTCTCATTTGAAAGTTTACTCAGAGATCAAAAGACTAAAATCTAATGCATTTGCCCAACACTGTTCTCTTTAGGTCTCCAACAGACCTGAAATTAATATTTGAAGCAAATAGAGAACTCAGTGAATTTTGTATACGTGCATTTGTTTTAGCAAAGCAAATATGGAAGCAGGGTTTCCTTCCATCCTAGTTTTGCAATTTCAAATCTTTATTTTGGTTTGTTCTACACGTTATCATTTTGGTATTCATCTTTTTGTTACTTGGTTACTCATCAATCCTCTTAGAAGATATTGAAATCTAGTCTCTTTCCACTTGACCTGCTTTACTTGAAATTTAAAAATCAAATCAACAGAGAGAAAATGTGTGTCTCTGCATTATGTTTCCCTTTTTGAAAACACAACCTTAGCAATGAGCCTAATCTAAACTGATGCTGTCTTTTTAAAGTTTAACTACAAGTGTGTAAACAAAACTGGGTACAGCCTATCCATTAAAGTTGTCTGACCTCGAAAGTCCCAGTGAAAAAATATGGGATTTACTTATCTCAAAACAGGAGGGAACTTGAACTGTCCCCTGAGAGTGTCTGGGGTGTGAGGAGAGTCAAAGAAGAAATAACAGTCCTGCTGATACTTTGGGAAAATAGAATACCAGCTGATACATTTAGTGTTCATTGCTGTGAGGGAGAGGGGAAGGCTCTGATCAAGCATGTTGGTTTTGAGAGAGAATGGGCACTTCATGGTTGCTTATAACCCAGTTTATTTTCCCCACATTGAGTCCTGCTCCCAGGATCCTCACCGCCTCTTTTCCACCTTTGACTCCCTTCTCAACCCCCTCCCCCCCCGTCGTCCTCCTCCTCCTCCCTCTTCTCTCTCCGCTCACGATCTTGCTCTCTCTTTCACCTTTAAGATCTGCCTGGAAATCGCTTCCAAGTCCTCTTCCCCTACTACTCCCTCCTCCCCCACCTCTCTCCTGTCCTCCTTCCCTCCCACCTCCCTTGAAGAAATCTCCTCCCTGCTCTCCACTTGCTCCCTGGACCCCATTCCTTCCCGCTTCCTGACCTTTATGGTTTCTATCGTTGCCTCTCCTCTCCTGCACATCATTAACGTCTCCCTCTCTACCGGCTCCTTCCCCTCAAACACGCCACTGTCTCCCCCACCCTCAAAGTCCACGATGGATCCCTCTGAACCCTCTAATTAACATCCTGTCTCGCTCCTCCCTTTTGCTTCCAAAGTCTTTGAATGGGTTGTCTACTCCCGTTGCCTCAACCTCCTCTCCTCCAACTCATCCCTTGACCCCCTCCAATCTGACTTCCACCACCTTCACTTCACTGAAACCACTTTTGTTGAGATCACCAATGATCTTCTTATGGTTAAATCCAACCGCCTGTACTCCATACTTGTCCTCCTTGATCTCTCTGCTGCCTTCGACACTGTTGATCACTCGCCTCTGCTTGAATTGCTTCACTCCCTTGGATTCCGGGACTCTGTCCTCAACTGGTTCTCCTCCTACCTTTTTGACCGCTCCTTCAATGTATCTCTTCCTAACCCCTCTCCGTCCTCCTCCCTACCCCTCTTGGTCGGGGTTCCCCAAGGCTCTGTCCTTGGCCCTCTCCTCTTCTCTATCTACACCCTATCCCTAGGCAAACTCATTGCCTCCCACGGGTTCCAAGACCACCTATACGCTGATGACACTCAACTCTCCACTCCTTCCCTTTTCCCCTCTGTTCAAGCTTGTCTCACCAACTGTCTCTCTGATATCTCTGCCTGGATGTCTCAATGTCAACTCAAACTGAACATGCCGAAAACTGAACTCCTTATCTTCCCTCCCAATCCTCCCTCTCCCCTGTCAATTGCCATTGACAGGGTCTCCATCCTCCCTGTCCCCTACACCCGTAGCTTGGGTTTCATCTTCGACTCACACCTTACCTTCAAACCCTACATTGACTCTGTTGCCAAATCCTGCCGCTTCTCTCTTCACAACATTGCTAAGATCTGCTATTTTCTGTCTGTCTCCTCTGCCAAAACTCTTTCATGCCCTAGTCATCTCACGCCTTGATTATTGTAACCTCCTCCTCGCTGGTCTTCCCCGCTCTCACCTTTCTTCCCTCATCTCTGTTCAAAACTCTGCAGCCAGGATCATCCACCTAGCCCATTGTTTTGACCATGTGCAGCCTCTCCTCTCCTCTCTCCACTGGCTCCCTCTTTCTGAGCATATTCTGTACAAGCTAAGGAGCTTCTTCACCTACAAAGCCCTTCACATCCTCGCTCCCCCCTACCTCTCTGCCCTCCCTCCGAAACCCTGTTTGAGCACTCCGCTCCTTTTCTATCCCCTCCCTCATCCTCCCACGCCTCCCCTGCTCCCCATCCACCTTTGTCCGTTCTCCCTTGCTGCCCCGCATACCTAGAACTCCCTCCCTGCCCTCATCCGCCTTGCCCCCACCCTCCACACCTTCAAGTCCCTCCTCAAAACCCAGTGCCACTTCTTCTGCTCTGCCCTTCCTAACTCCTGCTAATCATCCCCACCCAGGATTATTCCCCACCTGTTATCTATAAACTCCCAATTTACTGTAACCAAGCCAAGAAAGTGTACCTGAGTTCCCGCATCCTCATGAATGTTGCATCCCTTGTCTCTCCCTCTGTTCCCCCTTCCGTCTCCCCTCCCGCTGTCTTTAGTTTGTAAGCTCTTGGGCAGGGTCTGTGTCTATCTTGTTTTTTGTAAAGCACCAGGTACATTGCTGGTGCTATATAAATGCTTATAATAATAATAACAATTAATAATAATATTTTCAGGAATCTATTAATGTACCTTAGTCCAATGGAACCATAGCTATGGGACCATAATCTGGGGAACATAAGAATAGAGACTAGTTCTCACATTATTGAGAGCCCGTATGGCATAACAGATAAGTGTGCAGTACTTGGACTGGGAGGTAGGGGAGGACCCCGGTTCTAGTCTTGCCTTACCCAGAAACTCACTGGGTGACCTGGGCCAGTCACATTCTCTCAGCCTAACCTACCTCACAGGGTTGTTGTGAGACTTAAACAAAAAAGAAGTTGTTCGTTCTACATAAAGCACTTTGAGTGCCATGGCAGTGGGGCACTATATATAAATAAAAATTATTATTTATTTGGAAGCTATGCCGAGGACCAGAATATGTGTAAATGTGTCCACTTTTGAATTTAACTGAGAAATCGTATTTGACAAGGACACTAAAATTTCCTATTGTATGCACTAGTGGATTGCAGTGGGCACATTTCACAAGATGAGCAGGGCTAACTAATAGGGATGTGCGAACGCTGTTCGGAGTTTGGGCTGAACTTGGCCTTTTCAGACGACCGAACCGAACGTTTGAATGGCCAAAAAGTTCAGATGAGTTCGGGGGCAGGGAAAACATGTCTGGAAGGGGGAGACAGCTGAGGAGCAGACTTCCTGGCACCAGGGGTGGAGACCAGGGGTGGCTTCAGGGCCAAATGATATGATACCGAAAAAAATATTCAATTTCGGTATCAATAGCGCTATCTTTGGATCGAACTCCGCCGTCCAAACAACCGAACCCCAACTCAGGTTTTGAACCGAACATCTGAACCATGTTCTGTTCGCTCATCCCTACTAACTAATCACAGAAGTTCACCTTTGTTGTGTGAAGGAAGGCACATTAGCAGTTTGTCAAAAGATCCCAACTCTGTAGAAAGCCCCATCAGTCCTGTATTACCTAAGGGATAACAGCCAGGCTCAATCAGGGAGCAGGGTTTTTCACTACAAGTCTTACTTGACCCAAGTGTAAATGATCTGGTCCCTGATAAGAATCTGACTCGATGCATGTGCAAGGCTATTGAAACAACCCTGTTCCATGACTGAGCCCTGCCATTATTTCTTAGGCTATGTAGGACTGATGGGGTTTTCTCCTGGGTTAAGATCTTTTGGTGAACTGCTAACGTAACGTGCCTCCCTGCATACATTAAAGGGACTCCTCTACTTGCCTGCCGCTCTCATCTTGTGGAATGTGCCCACTTTGAATTTAATTGAGAAACAGTATTTGTGATGACAATAGTAAAATTCAGTGAGATTCATGGTCCCTACTGCATTATATCCAGATTCATATTGTTGTTGTTATTATTATTATTATTATTTTATTTTCTTATCAATTTCTACCCCTCCTAATCTGTCTCAGGCAGCTCAGGTGGCTTACAACAATAAAATTCACAATAAAATAATTTTAATACTAGAAAAACCACTCCGGAGTGTGAAAAAGAACAAAAACCCACCCACCCCAAACCTCCTCTAACCTCTCCCCATCACCAAAAGCCTAGTGGAAGAGCCATGTTTTACATTGGCGCCAGAAGGTGAGAAGATTAGGGTTGAGATGGATACCCACCGGGAGCAAGTTCCACAACACCAGCACAACCGTCAAGAGCACCCACCTTTTGGTTCCCCACCAATCTATACCGGGGAACCTCCAGGAGGGTGCCCTCCAGCAACTGCACGGGCCACCCCAGAGCGCGGGAAGTGAGGCGGTCTTTCAGATAGGCAAGGCCCAGGCCATTTATTTATTTAATTTATCACATTTTTATGCCGCCCCATCCTACTTATGCATCTCGGGGCGGCTAACAACATTATAAAAACAAATACAATAATAAAAATCAGACTGACACATTTAAAATATCCCAACCAAAAAGAAATCCCACCCTAACCCAACTCACCTGTCTTCCTCAGCAAAGGTCCAGCAGAACAGCCAGGTCTTACACTGTCTACGGAAAGAGGGGAGGTCTGAGGCCAGGCAAACCTCCAGCAGGAGGGAGTTCCACAGCCATGGAGTGGCCACCGAGAACGCCCTCCTCATGGTCTAAACCTGGGGGGATCTCAAGGAGGGCGCCCCTGACTGATCGCAGAGGCCGATCCAGGACTCGGAGGGTGAGGCGGTCCTGCAGATAAGTGGGGGCCAGACCATTCAGGGCTTTAAAGGTCAAAACCAACACCTTGAATTGGGCCTGGAAGACTATCGGCAGCCAGTGCAGAGAGCAGATCACCGGAGTAATGTGCTCGCAATGACTCGTCCACCTAAGGAGATGAACTGCTGCATTCTGCACCAGGTGCAGTCTCCAGACTGTCACCAGGGGTAGCTCCACATAGAGCGCATTACAGTAATCCAATCTCGAGGTAATAAAAGCACGGATAATTGTGGCAAGGTCCAAGTCTGAGACATACGGCTAAAGCTGTCATACCAGATGTAATTGGCAAAATGCACCCTTTGCCACAGCCACCACCTGGGCATCCAGGTGAAGCTGTGGGTCTAGGAGCACCCCCAGACTATGGACCTGAGATACATGGGGGGGACAGACCCCATCGGTCTTATCAGGATTCAGCTTCAGTCGGCTAGTCCTCATCCAGTCCCCCACAGCCGCCAAACTCTGGGAAAGCACCAAGACTGCTGGGCCTGGGTTGGATGAAAAGGAGAGGTAGAGCTGGGTATCATCAGCTTATTGATGACAACGTACCCCTCACCAACACACAATCTCCCCCAGCGGCTGCATACATAAAATTAAGACAATGAATAATGATACATGATATAATGAGGTTCCACTGTAATGCGACCTATCTGAATTCATTGGTGTGATGTGAATTCCGAGGTTGGAATCAAAGCTTCACACCAGGTTTTGCTTCATTTATTGGTCATTTTGTGGTTTATTTTCCTGTTTGTTACTTTGGTAATTTGGTTCTTCATTATCCAGAACTCTGATTGCTTTGTTTGTTTCATCTCCTTTGTTTGCTTGGGCCACAAGCCACTTACTCAGCCACCTATGGGCTTCAGTGGGATTATTTCACAGTAAGTGGCTTGCAGATTAGTTATCTGGAATTTTGTGAGTCAGTCCATCATGTCTTCAGTGGTACTATTTGGTGGTGGAGGGTGAAATATTAATTTTATTTGGCCATCTGTGTGATGTACTAAGAACATAAGTAGTGCCATACTGGGTCAGACCAATGGTCCATCAAGCCCAGCATCCTGTCTCTGACAGTGGCCAATCTCTGTCTCTTGGGAGAAGTACTCATCAGATCACAATGGGCAATCCATTCCCTGTTGTTCTATCTCCCAACAGTAAGAGGTTACACCCCCAAAATCTACTTTGCTAATAGCCATCAATCTTCCAAGAACTTATCCACTCCCTTTTGAAACTAGCTACACTATCAGCCTTGACCACTTCCTCTGACAATAAATTCCACACGTTAATTTTGCTCTGGGTGAAAAAATACTCTTTCATTTGTTTCAAACCTGCTGCCAGTTAATTTCATTGAGTGTCCCCTTGTTCTAGTTCTGTTAGAGAGGGTAAATAACAGCTCCCTATTTACGTGTCCCACACCACTCCATGATTTTATAAACTTCTATCATATCCCATCTCAGTTGTCTCTTCTCCAAGCTGAAGATTTCCAACTTATCAAGCCTCTCTTCATACAGGAGCCCGTTCCATACCCTTGATCATTTTTATCCCCCTTCCTTGTACCTTTTCTAGTTCTACTATGTCTTTTTTGAGATGGGGCAACCAGAACTGCACACAATATTCCCGGTGCGGTCGTACTATAGAGAGAGGCATTATGATATTTTCAGTTTTATTCTCTATCCTTTTCTGAATGATTCCTATTATTCTGCTTGCTCTTTTGACCACCACTACACGCTGAGCTGAGGATTTCAGTGTACTGTCCACAATAACTCCCAAGATCCTTTTCCTGAGTGGTAGATTCTAATTTAGAATGCAGCATTGTATACATACAGTTTGGGTTATTTCCCCCTATGTGCATCACTTGTTTACATTAAATTTCTTCTGCCATTTAATGCCCAGTCTCGCAAGATCCTTCTGCAAATTCTTCACAGTCTGCTCGGGTTTTAACTACCTTGAATAACTTTGTGTCATCTGCAAATTTGATCACCTCACTCTTTACTCTCTTCCCCAGACCATTAACCAGTCTCAGTACAAACCCTTGGGGCACTCCACTAGTTACCTCGCTCCACTGTGAAAAATGATGGGTAAACCCGTAGAATATACTCTACCTACCTGAAACAAAAATGGCAGTTCAGGTAATAACAGATATCTGTTACTTTCTGTTGGGACAAAGTAGTGTAGAGAGATCTTTTATTGGACCAACTTAGGTTGGTGGAGGTTTGCAAGCTTTTGGACCTCACAGGATCCTTCGTCAGGCAAGTCACACACAGTCAGACTACTTTGTCTCTACAACCTATTTTTGGGACCAACACAGCAAACACACTCTTTCTGTGACTGTCTGTTGGGAATCTATTTCATTTATTCCATTTCAGTTTTTTCATTTCCTCATTTAGTATTTTGGTTATGTCATTTTGGCAATATCAGTGCTATTGTGCATGCACAATTGCCAAAATGACATAACTGTAATACCACAATGATCAAGCAACAAAAATAACCAAACCAAAAAAATCAAAGAGGAATATCTTTAAAAAAAAATATGAATATGCGAGTACTCATTTTGATTGTGAATATTATTTGTATACTCAAAGGACTACCCAAAATGCAAATGTAACTAGTGAATAATACCCACTACCCATTTCACCTCTAATTACAACAAGTAACCCACTAACAATACTGCAGTGGCAAGTTTCACAACAGTAGTGAGTAACAAAACAGATACCTGGTTTTGGAAATCAAGTCATCCAAATTTTCTTTATGAATTTAAAATGGCATATTCATTTCAGTTCCACACAAGACTGGCCACAAGTCATGAAAATTAAAACAAAACACACGGTTGGGTTCTTTCTTATTTGCCTTCTAATGTTCAGCATTTAGGATTCACAATTTCAAGTTTACTCTGCCGCTATAATGGAAAGAAACTCCATTCAAAAACACAGAAGCTGTGATCCTCAGGAAAGCACCTGTCTCCAGGGGCTTGGTCTTTAAGGAAAACATCAGCCATCATGGGTGTCAGGAGCAGAGGCACAGCGAAGGGGACACTTACCTGCCCCTGGACTTTGCCTGCCTCTGCCCCTTTGAAGCATCATGACATTCCATGAGGGGTGTGTGTGTGGCCATGTCAGAAAGAAATTAGCAAGCCAAAGTGGAGTTTGGTCTTTTTCTGATGTGGCCCCAGGGCAGGTAGGTGGCCAGCCTGGGCTGCATCCTTGGAAAAATTCCAAGGATGCAGCCCAGGCCAAGGGCCGCCCACGCGGGACAACATGGACTGGCATGTCTGTTGAGCTCCCCACTCTACCCAGGGCGTATGGGCAGCAGGACGGCTCTCCAACTGTGCGTGTGTTAGTTAGGTGCCCCTCCCTGACCCGAGAAGAGGTTTCCTGCCTCAGTCCAGAGAACCACCACGTCACCTACACATCTGTTTTTACCCGACCATGAGACTTCTAGAAAAATCAGGAGAACTGGCAGCTCTGTAGGCTATAGCACCGTCTGAGTGGAAAATGTTTTCCCATGCCTTTCAAATTTTCCTCTCTCAAGGGATATCCGCCATTTTACTCCTAAATTGCTCTCTAGTCTGTATTGATATGGAGTCCACACATTAAAATCACTGATCAGAAATAAAGATGCAAGAAACTGAGGTTACTGACTGAAAGTTATGTACATTAAAACAAGAAGTCCATGGAATTGTAAAGTTCCCTATGTGACTGACTTTGGGGGGTGATAGGTCTTTCTTTGTTATACATCTCATCTCCCATTTTGGGCCTCAGTATATGCTTCCCCCTCTGTTCATCCCTGATAGAATTTAGTTCCCAGCTAGGAGAATTAAACTTTCTCATGCCAGATTCACCAATATGCTGTCTTTAAAAAACAACACAAGTTCGGGCTAAGTGCGTTTTGTCTTTGAGAGGTTGAGTTTTCCCTGTTTGGCTTTAGAATTCAGCTAGTCCTGTCCATGTATACAAAATGAGAATTCTCAATCCTCTCCACTCCTGTTAAAATGATTTAAACCAAAAGAAGACTATCTCCCTCCCACTCCAATGCTAAGTACAGAAAAGCGTGAGGCCGATTCTGCTGTGTCACTAGCTGATCTTTCGCAGATGCTGAAAAGCTAGGAAGTGCAATTATGGGGAAATTGCACTAAGGCAAACAAGTACATGCCAAGTTCTGCCATTCCCCATTACCCACCTGAGCCCCTTGATTGTGGCAGACAACGCAACATCTGTATGTGCTTTGTAGAGAAAAGAATTTCGCAAGAATGGCAATTGAATGGAGGAGAACAGAAAAGGGAAGGAGGTTGCGAAGTTCTGAGATGGAGAATGCACCAAAGAGCCACAGGGGAGAGTTAACAGGGCTCACGAAAAATTCCAACTCAATTGGTGCAGCTTTTCCATGGATTTGGGTTACTTGGTACAGCAATGGAATAACTTAAGAACAGTAATACAGTAGGATGGGTTCCACTCAGCTCCAAATTCCGGGGGCGTCTCCAAGTATTCTATGAACTCTGAGCCTCTGGAGATTGCAACACTCTTTGAGTTCTTGTGAGAATGTCCTTTTTCAGAGTTGGAAAACATCAGGTAGGTACTTTCAGCTCCTGGTTGGGCCAGATATAAACCAGGAACTCTTTTGTGGGGAGACTTGAGGAGGAGGTGGCATTCTGGTACATCTGTTTCTGATCCCAAATGAATTCTGTGAGTCCTGAAGTGTCAGAAAATGACCAATAATGGAGGCGAACAAGGGAAAGGAAAAACTCACCTAAACCCATTGGTACATCACACGTGGTTTCAGTCTGGCCTCGGGGTAAAGGGCCTGGTTGGCTGCTGCTTTATTTGAATGGCTTTGTTCATTCATATTTATTAACTAATTTCTCCTAATTTTTAGGAATGCGGGGGACCCCCATGGGTGTTTGGTTGACAAAATGTGTAAGATGATATTATCTTCCTTCTGTTGCTGATGGTTTTTGTGTTTTGGGGCACTGTAAAGAAGTGCAGAGGGACACCCTGAGATCTGGGTGAGTCATGGCAGGATTTGCACCTAAGGACAAGCACCAGTAGCACATGATGAGGAAGGAGCCAACTGAGTAGGAATGGGTGAACACAGTTTGGAGTTCAGCCCGAACTCGGCCTGTTCGGATGACCGAACGCGAACACAAACATACCGAACAGAACCAAACGGCGAAATGGCCGAACAGTTCGGTCAGTTCAGATCGCGTTCGGGTGAGTTCGGGTGGCAAAAAAAGGTTCACTGTAAGGTGACAGGGAGGGGTTGTACTAGTCACTGAGGAGCAGACTTCCAGGCACCAGGGGTGGAGAGGCTTGCAAGAAATGAAACTATCTGCCTCCCCACTTACCAACACCTTCTGAGCTAGTCACTGTTCCTGAACAGCAGGCGTTGAGTAGGATTATTAGATTGCTTTAAGTTTCATTTCAGTTTTGTACTGAAATTAAACTTAAACCTTAAACTGAAACCTTGTGTTTGTGATTTCCCCCCCATCCCATATATATATATATATATATATATATATATATAGAGAGAGAGAGAGAGAGAGAGAGAGAGAGAGGTTAGGGATAGTACTTGTAGGAGCTAGCCTAGTGATAGAGATAGCGTTAGTGACTTAGTTTTAGTGTTTGTAGGAGTAGGCCTGTGTACTTAGATAATCCATTTAGTTCATAGCATTTAGAATAGTTAATAGCAGTTAGATTTAGTGTAGATAGATATATAATATTAGATAAAAAAATAAAACCCATATAAAAACAAAAAAACCAAATAAAAAACAAAAGAAAACCATATAAAACCCAATAAAAAACCAAAAAAACATATAAAAAACAAAAAAAACCACCCATAACATTTCCTGAATGCGTCCGAACCCGAACGTGGCCGAACCCGAACCGCGATCTGTTCGCCCATCCCTACAACTGAGTGAGGTAACTATGGGCAGGAAGTTGCTGTGAGGGCCATAAAAGCCTGAGCCACAGCTCAGGGGCGGAAGACCATCAGAAAGGAGCCAGAGTTTATTAAGGAGCTTGCCTGCAAGGCTACTTCAGGTTGGGATTGTCCATGATGTGGGCAGACTTCAGAACCAGATCCAGAAACGGAGTAGGATTGGTCCTGAGTAACAGGAACAAATAGGAACCGGCTTGGATACAGGCATAGGAATAAGGTCAGGAACAGATGTAGGTGTATAACTGCAATTAAAAGGGGGAATAGGGTGCAGCTTACTGATGAACCCTTGTCTTGCTTACACCAGGTTGTTCAATAAGGAAAAGCAAGGTTTACCAGGATTTTCTTTCTAAAGGGATTTACAGCAAAGATTTCCCAGAGGTAAACTTCCCACCAAGTGCGCGCACACACACACTAGCCATTTAATACCATATTTAATAAAAGAGATCACAAAAGGAAATAAGCTTATGCTTATGGAATAGTTGCAAGACTGGAAAACAGCTTATAACAAGATAGCTGTACTTAACAATCATCTCTTCCACTCTAATGGAGCACAGGTGATGGTATCACCTGTGATACAGTCCTTTCCAGCTTGTTTGGCCTTCTATAGTTCTTGATTTCTCTCTCTAGGTTGTAGACTTTGTATCTTTACACAGATCTTGGCTCGTAGTTCTCCAGGATGCATCCTTCCTTCCTTCCTTCCTTCCTTCCTTCCTTCCAGTTTAACTGGAGTTCAATTGATAGGAATGACTCAGGATATAGATTGAGAGTTAAAATCAGGAAAACTAAATGCCCTGCCACAGAATAGAAAGAAATGAAGTAAAACCACACGACGACTGGTTTTACCTAACATAAATAACCTCCTCCCTATTTATGTGTAACTGACCTAGTTCAAGCTGGTCAGGGTCTAGCAGAAAACCCCCTTAACCATTCCCTGCAACCCCCCCCCTCCCCTCCACCCACCCTTACGCAGTCCCTGCAAGCCCCATTGCTCCACATCTCGCAACCTCATCCACATTCCCTGTCTTCCCCCTGATCAACTCCCCTTCTCCTGCTCCCTCTGGAACTGTCGCTCGTCCATTAACAAAGCCCCCTTCATTCATGACCTCTTCCGCTCCCATCGCTTTCAACTCTTTGCACTTACTGAAACCTGGATTTCTCCCTCTGACTCTGTCACCCTGCCACCCTCTCCTCTGAAGGCCTTTCATTCTCTCACTGGTCCCGCCCCGAAGGCCGGGGTGGTGGCGTGCGTCTTCTCCTTGCCAACCCCTGTCGATTCCAGCCCCTTTCCCCTCCCACCTCCCTCTCCTTCCCCTCCTTTGAGGCTCACTCTGTGAGTCTCTACTCCCCCCTTCACCTTCGTGTCACTGTCATCTACTGGCCCCCTTTCCTCTTTTCTCCTGGACTTTGAATCCTGACTTACCTTCTTCCTCTCCGATGATACCCCTGCTCTCATTCTTGGTGACTTCAACATCCATGTTGGCGCACCTTCCCAGCCCTCTATCTCCCGCTTTCTTTCCCTAACCTCCTCCTTTGATCTCTGCCTCTGGACTGATTCCCTCGACCTCATTCTCTCAAGAAACTGTCCAGTTTCTGGCTTCTCCTTTGACCTTTGTCCCATGTCCGACCACTACCTCGCTTCCTTCAACCTCTCCCAACAACTCCCATCTTCTTCGCCAGCTCCACGCTCCTTCCATGATTTGCAGGCTATTAGCCCTTTAGATTTTGCTTCCTCCCTCTCCCCCCTCCTGTCTTCTCCTCCTCTTCCCCTGACACCACCATCTCTTCTCTTAACGCCTCTCTTGCCCCCCTCTCCTCCCACCCCGTTCGACCCCGTAACCCCCGTCCTTGGCTCACCCCTACTATCTGCTACCTCCGCTCCTGCATCCAGGCTGCTGAACGCCTCTGGCGCAAATCCCGCTCCCACCCTGACTTCCTTCACTACAAATTTTCCCTCTCTTCTGCTATGTCCCTGGCCTGTCTCTTATACACATCTAGATGTGTATAAGAGACAGCTCTCCTCCTTCCCTCCTACCTCCCTCGAGGAAATCTCCCCTTTGCTCTCTGTCGCCAACCCCTCCACCTGCCCTCTCGACCCAATCCCCTCCCACCTCCTGACCTCCATTGCTGCCACTGTTTCCCCCTCCCCCCTTTTACATGTCATTAAACTCTCCCTCTCCACTGCCTCCTTCCCCTCCGCCTTCAAGTATGCCACTGTCTCTCCCATCCTCAAAAAGTCCACCCTTGACACCTCTAGTTACTGGCCGGTCTCCCTCCTACCCTTCGCCTCTAAGCTTCTGGAACGTGTTGTCTACTCCCGCTGCCTGGATCTCCTCTCTGCCAACTCCTTCCTGTACCCTCGCCAATCTGGCTTCTGCCCCCTTCACTTCACTGAAACTTCCCTTGCCAAGATCGACTTGTCGCTAAATCTAAGCGCCTTTACTCCATTCTTGTCCTCCTTGACCTCTCTGCTGCTTTTGACACTGTCGACCACTCACTCCTACTGGACTCTCTTCGCTCCCTTGGCTTCTGCGGCTCTGTCCTTGACTGGTTCTCCTCCTACCTCTCTGACCGCTCCTTTAATGTGTCTCTTCCCAATTCCAACTCCCCCTCCCTCCCCCTCTCAGTGGGGGTTCCCCAAGGTTCTGTTCTGGGCCCTCTACTCTTCTCTATCTATACCCTGTCCCTTGGCAAACTCATTGCCTCTCACGGCTTCCAATATCCCCTCTATGCTGACGACACTCAACTCTATCTCTCCACCCCCTCTCTCTCCCATTCTGTCCAAGCTCGCCTCATCAACTGTCTCCCTGATATCTCCACCTGGATGTCCCAACGTCAGCTCAAGCTCAACATGGCTAAGACTGAGCTTCTTATCTTTCCTCCCTATCCTTCCTCTCCCTCTTCCCTGTCCATCCTTCTTGATGGGGTCACTCTCCGTCTCGTTCCCCAAGTCTGTAGCTTGGGCTTCGTCTTCAATTCTCACGTTTCCTTTAAACCTTACACTGACTCTGTTGCCAAGTCCTGTCACTTCACCCTCCATAACATTGCTCGGATTCACCCCTTTCTCTCTGTCTCCTCAGTCAAAACCCTTGTACACGCCATGGTCATCTCTTGCCTTGACTACTGCAACCTCCTCCTTGCTGGCCTCCCCCACTCTCACCTGTCCCCCCTTATCTCCATCCAAAACGCCACTGCTAGGGTCATCCACTTTGCTCGTCGCTTCGACCACATACAATCTCTCTTCTCCTCACTTCACTGGCTCCCCCTTCCTGAATGCATCCTTCACAAACTCCTGGTGTTCACATACAAATCCCTTCACAACCTAGCTCCCCCTTACCTCTCAGCCCTAATCTCCTTACACACTCCTGCACGCACGCTCCGCTCCTCCTCTGTCCCCTCCCTCGCCCTCCCTCATCTCCCCTGCTCCCTTAACCGCCTTCATCCCTTCTCCCTTGCTGCCCCCCACGCCTGGAACTCCGTCCTTGCCCACATCCGCCTTGCCCCCTCCCTCTGCACCTTCAAATCCCTCCTCAAAACCCACCTCTTCCTCGCCGCCTTTCCCGACACCTTTTAGAACTTTCCCCGCAATATTTACTGTCTGCCCTCCCCACAAACTCCTGCCAACTGCAACCAAGCCAAACACGCGCACCTGCAACTTCGCATCTGCTTGAATGTTATTTATTCATTGTCTCTCCCTATGTCCCCTCTCCTTGTCTTCCCCCTCCTTGTCTATTAGATTGTAAGCCATAGGCAGGGACTGCATCTTTCTTGTTGTTCTGTAAAGCACCAGGTACACAGCTGGCGCTTTACAAATACTTATAACAATAATAATAATAATAATAATAGTAATCCTAGTAGTCTGCTTCTCTTGGAGGCTGCCTCCATTACTCACTTGCCACTCTTACCTCTGCCCTTAATGGAGGCAGCCAAATGGCTTGAAGTAAGCTGGAACCTTCCTGATGGGGTAGTATTTGGGCATGTGCATCCCTAAGGACTTAACAAGGAGTGTATCCCTACCTCTTAAAGAGCTACTACCCATTTGGTGTATGGGTTACAAGTGCACACTGGGAACAGGCCACAGGCCAGGAATAAGACAGGGACACAGGTCAGGTTTCAGTTCAAGATCAGGCACACTCCTGCCCAAACACAAGAGTCAGGAAGGACGGGAAATGATGCCACTATTCCACCCAGCTTCCTGTGACTAATGGGAAACCTTATACCCTGACAAATGGACAACCAGGAAGACTTGGGGTGTGTGGCATAGCTAGAACAGAGGGGCCTATAAAACAACCCTAGGCCCAAGACATGGCAATGGCTTAATGGGGCCAGTTCCTGACAGGCTAGAATGTTCTTGTGAATCCCAAAAGGGAGAAAGTTCCAAGGCCAGGAGGTTTTCTACTACTACTCATTTCTATGGCACATGCAGTGCTTTACAGTCACAGATTTTGGAGATAGGTCTCTGCCCAGTGAACTTACTGGCTAAGGGGAACACAGGGAGAAACACACACATTCCCATTTGTACAGATGGAGAACTGACTTACTCAAGGCCACCCAGTGAGTTCATGACTAGGGTGGGATGCAAACCCTGGCCTCACAGGACCAAGTACAGTACCTTAGCCACTATGGCACACTGACTTCTTGTGGCAGATCACATTGGTTCTCTATAAAACATCTCTAGGCCCAAGACTAAGGCTTCTCTAAGACTGACTAACAAAGGAGGTTAGGCCAGAGGTCCAAGGGCTCGGAGATCAGGAAGGGGTTTGCCTATGCCTAAAAGAGCTAGGAGATGACGAGAGGCTTGCCCCAAAGGCAAGAGAGGAGAATGACCCCTGTCAGGAAAGGCTGGTCGGTCTAGAGTGTTTACAAGTAAAAGAGCACTCAGTGAAGCAAACCAGTGCATGGATGCGGTGTATTTGGGACTGATTCTGTAGAAACTTACACATTGCTGGGAAAACCTTTTCACAGGGCACTTGCCCATCCTTGGAGAGTCTCAGCTAAGGCAGTGTGGATGAAGTATTAGCGTCACTTTTCACAAGGGGCTGATTGACCAGCCCCATGTGATTTCAATTAAAGGGAAATTGCTGAAATTTCAAAATATGTGTCTCTTTATTTTGCAAGCTTTGAAACAAATACATTTTCCATTTTTAGCTTCCCTCCTCCCCCTTAAAATTGATTTTTTTTTTCTGACCAAAAACTGCGTTGAATAATACTCATTTTGGGGGTATATAAACAAAGTCAAGACTGATTTAGAAACTTATTTAAATGAGAACAATTATAACATTGACAAAAACCTTGCTGACAATTTGACTGTAAACAGAAAACATTCATGACGTCAATGTTTTTTTAATGAGAAAATTCATTCCAACACACATCAAAACTGTGTATGATAAAGCTCAGCCAACTCTAGTATTACTAATGCTCTGTGGTTCATCTTTACCTCTTTTGCCTTTGGATGGGATGGGGTTGCTAAAAAAGAATTAATTATGTTTACAGATATTAAGAACTGTCAGTTAAGTTCTTCAATTGCCTATAAAACCACATATTGGCTTCTGGTCCCTTCACCAGCCTCAGTGTGGTTTATTGATAACTTCACTGTGCATTAATCCTTCCATTCCTAGCACAATTCGCTCCTACAAGGCCTATTTATTTATTTATAAAACTTAATACCCCGCCCTCCTGCCACAAGCAGCCCGGGGCAGCTTACAATTTATAAAAAGATAAAAATAACAGTCAAACCATAAAACACAGTAAATAAAACACTGGAGGTTAAAAACACCAATTCCACCCTCCCCCCCCCCAGTCGCCTCCACCCCCAACCATCACCCATCTCCCTTGCCCAATGCCTGGTGGAACACCCAGATCTTACACCTTTGTTGAAAGGAGGGGAGGTCCGAGGCTACCCTGACCTCTGTCAGGAGGGAGTGCCACAGCCTTGGTGCAGCCATCGAGAACGCCCTCTCCATTATCGCCCGCCGGGATACCCAGGGGGGACTTTGAGAAAGGTGCCCCCGGTCGACTGCAGGGGTCGATCCAGCACCCGGGGAGTGAGGCGGTCCTGCAGGTTGGTAGGGCCCAAGCTATTTAGGACTCTATAGGTAGGTAACAACATCTTGATTCAGGCCCAGAAGACTATAGGCAGCCGGCGCAGCAAACTGAGCACTGGTTATTATGCTCCCGATGACCCGTTCCCGTAAGGAGACGGGCCGCCGCATTGTGCACTAGCTGCAGTCTCCGAAACATCACCATGGGCAGCCCCACGTAGAGTGTGTTACAATATTCCAGTCTTGAGGTGATGAAGGCATGGATGATAGTGGCCAGGTCGGAGTCTGAGACATACGGTGCTTACTCGGTGTCTGTCGGCTGTGGGGGACTGGATGAGGGCGAACCAGCTGAAGCTGAATCCTGACACGACAGAGGTGATGCTGGTGGGTAGGGCAGTGGGAGTGGTGTCCCCCATCATTGATGGGGCTGGCCCCCCGCTGATCCCCAGGTTTGTAGCCTGGGAGTGCTCCTCAATTCCCAGTTCTGGCTGGTTGTCCTGTTGGGGGCTGTAGCGAGGAGCACATTTCGCTAGCTTCATCTGATGCAGTGACTTTGGTCGTACATCTCGGACTCCGGCTGGCCACCATCATCCATGCTTTCATTACCTCTAGACTGGACTGTTGTAACACATTCTATGTGGGGCTGCCCATGGTGACCATTTGGAGACTATAGCCAGTGCAGAATGCAGCAACCCATCTCTTGACTGGAACAGGTCACCATGAGCACATTACACTGGTGCTCCATTTGCTGCACTGGCTGCCTATAGTCTTCCAGACCCGATTCAGGGTGCTGGTGCTTACCTATAAAGTCCTATACGGCCTAGGCCCTGCCTACCTGCGGCACCGCCTCAGCCCCCGGGCTCTGGATCGGCCCCTGCGGTCATTCAGGAGTGCCCTTCTTGAGGTCCCCTGGCTTTTTTGAGGGGCAACTATGGAGAGGACGTTCTTGCTGGCCGCACCTAGGCTGTGGAACTCCCTTCCAGCAGAGGCCCGGATAGCCCCAGACCTCTCCTCTTTTTTCAACAACGATGCAAGATCTGGCTGTTCTGTCAGGCTTTTGGCAAGGGAGATGAGTGAAGGGAGGGGGAATGTGGGATAGGGTGGGGTTTTAAATGTATTTTCTTTAATTTCCCCATTTTATTGTTAACATTTGATTTTTATTATTCTACTTTTTGTATTGAATATTTTTAAGTTTTTAAAAATTGTTAGTCGCTTCGAGCTGCCTTCGGCTGGAGAGGCGGGATATAAAATTTTATATAAAAATAAAAATAAATAAATACGGCCGAAGCTGTCACACCAGATGTAACTGGCGAAAAGCGCTCCTCGCCACACCCTCCCCCTCAACATCCTGGCAGAGCTGGGAATCGAGGAACACATGCAGACTCCGAACCTGGGGAACCAGTGGGGGCCTTGATGGCACTGGGTTGGGTTTCCTTGGCCCGGTCCTCACCTCATCTATGGTTGATGGACTCCTGAGGGAAGTTGAATCCATTAGATCCTGATCTTTCTCCCTGGTCCTTCCTGGTGATCCCCTCCTTGTGAGCTTCAGGCTTTACTATAAGTGAAAGAGAAAGAAAGCCACTTTCTTACTTGCTTCCAAGTGGATTCCACATAGCTGGGCAGCAACCTTCCACAAAGGTCACACCATAGGTGACTCATGGGGGAGCACAGGTACATTCCCCCCCAATTTTCAGAAGCCCTATAGAAATCTGCCCAGACCTCACTCCTATGCCCACCCCCACTATTGACCGTTACCTATCGCCTATGGGTCACACCCTGCAAAGACTGAGGGTGCATTCATACATGAGAACACACAAGACTCTTCTTCAAGCTGTACTCTTTGTTGCGGAAGTTTATATTGGTGAATCGTTCCCAGGTTCCCTCCCCTGCTTTAGAAATACCCTCCCACTTCAAAATTTAATGGAGGTATTGCCGTGGCTGATAATAGGTGTCTCATTATTATGCAGGGTTTTTAATTTATTTTATCATGAATGCATTGTTCTTACCAGGCGGGCAGTGGGGGTTCATCCCCTAATGGGGAAATCACCTCTATTTCCCATAGCAGCAATTAAAGCTGACTGATATGTGGATTAATCCTTTCACATGATATTGGAAATGCAAAAGATGGATTTAGCATTAATGTCAACCCTTACTTTTCTGGCTTAACTTTTAGGACTTGACCAGCAACAAACTCGGTGCAGCCTGTAAGCTAAGCCTTGCACATGTTCACAAATAAGGCAGGGGTGAGGGTTTTTTCCATGCTAAACGTCTCACGTGAATGCAGCCTGAGTGTGTCAGACATCAGGTCAGGACTTGGAATGGGCAGAATGACAGCAGGATCAGGACCATGTGAATTACAGCAGGGTTGGGATCAGCACAAGACAAGTCTGGTCCAAACATGATCAGGGGAAGGTCCAAGCAGGTCCATCAAGGTCCAGGATGAGAGTAAAACCTAGAAATCTAACCAAGCCAAGTCATCAAGCTGAATTGCAGTCTGAAGAATGGCTTCTTTGAACAGGCTAGGCGGCAATGGCAGAGAGACATGTCTGCCGTGAGCAGGAAGGGATGGAAAAGTGGGAGGAACAAGGCTGGGAGAAAGATGCTGGAAAAGGGGAACAACAACAAGGCTAGGAAGCAGGCTGGCAGGATCAAGGAACAGCAAGGTTGAGATGCACCAACACAAACATGCCTAAAGTAAACAACATTGCTCTGGCTGGCTTCTTTTTGCTGTCAGGTGGGTTTTATCAAACCGGAGTTAAACAGGCCCCATTGGGCAGGAAGTCCTGGTAGACTGGGATTAGGGTGCAGGAGCAGGGCCTAATAAGCAGGAACAAAGGCCCAAATCAGAGAATCATAGTGGTATTGCAGTCAGATTGCTTCTTCAGGGTCCCAAGGACATTGGGTACTTTCAGACATGACGCTAACCACCCTTTAACCACCCTTGGTGGTTATTTATGCATGTTGCAGGGCTGCATAGGGCACCAATACAGCCCTGCAACATGCATAAATAACCACCAAGGGTGGTTAAAGGGTGGTTAGCGTCATGTCTGAAAGTACCCATTGGTTCTGATCCTAGCATGCCCTGACAGAGGGCCTCCACCGAAAGCAAGGCCTCTCACCCTGCCAGTGCTTGTGGCGATCCATTACTTGCTCCTTGAAACTTCCTTCCAGGCAGTTCTATTTGCTATTCCTTCCTTCTCCCACCACCCCAGTCACTTGGGATTCAATATAATCTGATGGAATCTGGCAAAATTGAAATCAGGCTTTGATCCTGTACATGCTCACTGCCCCAATCAGCAGATGCCACAGGCATCACATCTTTAAAGGTAGTATACACAAGGGGGTTGTTATGGAAACCTCCTAGCCCAGCCCCAGCTTGTTTAGTGGGCAAAGCTTCACGTCTGGCTTGAAACCTCTCGCTGTAGATCAATATGATTTAGCTGGTTTTATTTAAAGAGATGCAGGGCTCCCTCTACTGGCTCATGCATGGAGAGAAAAGGATCCACTGGATGCCCATCGTGTGGTCACAGCTCAGCTTGATCTTAACAGTTGAAACTGGACTAACACCAGTCCAGGCTCAGACCAGCATAATAATGGAGGTTGGAGCAACCACTGTGGTATAGTAACTTTTTCTGTGTATGGAATTAACTGATCTGATCCTGAACTAGCCTGAGAAAGCCAAGAGGTTGAGTTCTAGTTCCAATCCTAACACTGAGAAATGCCTATCAATCAATTATCCTCTTCCTTTCACTTTGAAGGCATTCCCAACTTTTGCCAACGCACCTCCCATTTCTGTACAGATACCCGGGTCCACATGCACATCAACAGATGGGTGCAGACCAGTTTAGAGAACTGTGTATGTGAGTCTCCGACTCCATCAGCAGCGCTTTGCTCATACTTCACCTTGTGGTTAAGCTCCCTAAACGTTGCCAGATCTGAGCGAATGCCAGGTAAACACTTATGAGAGAGATTTTTTCCTTCATTCTGCAAAGCAGTTGAGCAAACTGAGAGCTAGGTGGTGCGCTTCCTTGGCCCCTTCCAAACCACAGAAAACTCATTTTGTCTGGAACCACCTTAAAAGAGCTGCTGACACCTCATGGAAAACATTTTGTTTAGAGACGTTCTGGTGATTGTTCCAGTTTCTGGATTGCTCTCCCCACTTTCTCCTGGTAGTTGTTATGAAAGATATCCACACAAAAACAGGATCATTGTCCCTTGAAGAGTCCACCTGCCATTGAGGGCTTATTTCTCATTTCAAACTTGAAATAATAAGAAATCGTAGGGAGTTCCATACAATTAAACTCTAGACCAAGTTAAACTCCCTTATTGGTTTGGGCTTCCCTGTTTCAGATTGACAAACCGTACATGGAATCCGTTTTTAACAACTAAGGCTGAACTTTAGGTGTATCTAACCCACATTCAGGCAGATTTTGGATTGACTTTGGGAAGAGTTTTGGATGACCTGGTTCCTTCCTCAATAGTTAAGGAGGGATTTATAAACTTGGGTGGGAAGTGGAGCTGAGAGAACACAGTTACAAGTGTCCTCTAATTCCTTCTAAGCTTTTTACTCTCCTTTAGTGCCTCTTGGATTTTCTAGCAGGAATGTTTACAGGAACAACAGATTTTAGAGCAGAGGTTTTTATTTGGCCCCTTTCTGGTTCTGGTGCCTTGGATCCAATCCCTACCCTCCAGCACTGAAAGAGTGAATGCAGTGCAAAGTAGGGATGGGCGAACAGATCGCGGTTTGGGTTCGGCTGCGTTCGGTTCGACTGCATTCAGTTCGGCCGTTCGGTTAGTTCGCCGAGTTCGGGTTCTGCTGTTCGGTTCAGTTGTCCGAGCAGACCGTTCGGTTCGGTTCGGCGATTCGGGAAATGTTGTTATGGGTGTTTTTTTGTTTTTTATATGGTTTTTTGGTTTTTTATTGGGTTTTATATGGTTTTTTTGTTTTTGTTTTTTGTTTTTATATGGGGTTTTTAAATTTATTTTTTAAATCTAATATTATATGTATCTATCTACACTAAATCTAACTGCTATTAACTATTCTAAATGCTATGAACTAAATGGATTAACTAATAAGTACACAGGCCTATTCCTACAAACACTAAAACTAAATCACTAACGCTATCTCTATCGCTAAGCTAATTCCTACAACTCTCTACAACTCTCTACATCTATCTATCTATCTATCTATCTATCTATCTATCTATCTATCCCATATCCATATCCATACATATGTATGGATATATGTATGTGTGTGTGTGTGCGTGCGTGTGTGTGTATGTGTATATATATATATATATATATGTATGTGTGTGTGTGTGTGTGTGTGTGTGTGTGTGTGTGTGTGTGTGTATATATAT
>QEPC01013204.1:192007-223017 GCA_003113815.1 Sphenodon punctatus | reverse complement strand
ACCCCCCCGGTCACGCAGCCGTCTCAACAGCAGCCCATGGTCCACGGTGTCAAAAGCGGCCGAGAGATCAAGCAGGATGAGAAATGTTGAACATCCCGCATCCATCTCCCGGCGGAGGTCGTCCACCAAGGCCACCAACGCCGTCTTGGTGCCATAGCCGGGGCAGAACCCAGATTGAAAAGGGTCAAGGAGCCCGATATTATCTAGATGACCCCGGAGCAGGAATGCTGCTGCTTATGAGGAATGCTGGAGACAGTACTTCCCTTAAAATAGAGTTGTGCTGTTGTTTTGGCATCCATCTTGGCTCTGTATCTCTAGTATGAAACCTGACATGATGTCAGAATAAAAAAAGAGAAAAATCCACAAGATTGGTCCTGATGGCCAGGTTCCATGCCCCAGAGGGCTTCACCTTCAACAGACCCTCAGCCTGGCCTGACTGGAAGGAGTAATTTGCCTGTTTTTGCACTGCAACAAAGCTCCACACGGAGACTGGAGAAATACAGGTTAGTTCCCTGATCTATGCCATTGGCAGGGAAAGCTGAACACATTTTAAATCCTTCACCTTTTGAGAGGAGACCCTCAAGAATAGTTATGCAGAGGTACTTGCTACGTTTGGTGAACATTTCATACCTCAGTGTAATGTAGTCTGAGAGAGCATGTTTCTATGTGTGGGAAAATCCCAGGGAATCTGTAGAGTCTTTTGTAAGGGGCCTATGAATCGTTAACAAACAAGTTGAAAAGGAGTGGCACAAGCAAACAGCCCTGCCGTACTCCCTGCTGCAACATAAAGGGCCTGGTGGTTCGGCCTTGGGCGTCCATTCTAACCACCGCCTTTGTATCTTCATAAATGTGCATGATTAACTTCAGCAGGCAGGGATCTATACCCTTCGCAAATAACTTCTGCCATAGCAACTTCCTAAAGACAGAATCAAAGGCTTTTGTCAAATCAATGAAAGCTACATATAGCTTCAATTTCCTTATCCGGGCACATTTATCAATAAGGTGTGTTAAGATAAAGCAATTCTCTAGGGTTGACCACTCTGAGCGAAACTGCGTCTGCTCCTCTGCCAAAAGGGAATGCGACTGGACCCACTCCTCCAACAGGTTCAAAAGTGAACGGGCATACATTTTGTTTAGTACAGGTAATAAGCTGATAGGCCTGTAGCAGGCAGGGTCCCCAGGGTTAGAGAGGGTTACAGAGGGACCTGACATTGCAGAGGGAAGATTCCACTGCGGTACTTCAGGGCAAGAATCTTGGTAGAGCTCTGAATAAAAAGAAACCCAAGAATCTTCCTCAATACGTGCACCCCGCCGGGCTCTATTCCCCTGGAACCACAAATTAAGTAATTTCCAGAACTTAACTGCGTCTTGGGTATTAGCCGCCACCTGCAATTAATTAATTGAGCTGCTTTATAACGTATCTTATTCCTTAGGAGACTATAGTATTCTTTTCTTTTGACAATATACAGTTCCCAATCTCCCCTCAAGTGATGCCTATTCCACACTCTCCTGCTCTTAACGAGATCTCTTTTAGCCACCTTACACTCATGATCATACCAAGCATTCTTGGCGGGTCGCTCTTTACGAGACCCAGACTTCCTGGAAACATAAGCTATTCTATAATAGAAGCCAATTGAGCGCAAACTTCTTCATGATCACCTGCTGATATAAGAGACTCCCACATAGCCAAGAGATCAGGGGAATAAAGTATCTGAGCCACTTGCACTGAGACTGAGGGGGACCATTTAACTGGTAAACAAGTCTGAAAGGAAGGCAAAGCATCAGAATGATCTTGGACCTCCTGGTGGACAGCACCATCTAACTCCAACTATGGGATAGTGATTCCCCTCTGGTCTAATCTTGACCTCAAAATCTTTAATAAATGTAAAATATAATGGCGAAAAGATAATGTAATCAATAACACTAGCCCCCAATAGTGACTCATAGGTAAATTGCCCAGCGTAATCTGAGGGAAATCTGCCATTAGCTATCACAAGGCCATGATCCAGCACCAGCTGGAGCAGCTTCTTCCCGTGAACATTAACAACTGTGTCTAAGGATCCTTGAGTGGGAATGTTTAAACAGGATTGAAGTTGGGAATCAATAATATCCAATGAGTAGGTACCTATTCTGGCATTAAGGCCCCCCATAATAATTACCCCGTTAGTGCGGTGCTCTTGCGCAAGATGATCCAGCAGATGGCTAAAATGCTCCCAAAATGCAGGTGGATAATAGGGAGAATTTTCAGGGGAAACATAAAGATTAACAACCAAGAGATCGCCTATACCCCAGCATTTAATCTGGACAACCATACAGCTCCTTAAGTTAACAGAAATTAATTTAGGTGCAGCCTGCATTCTATTAGAGATCAATATAGCTAAACCTCCTGAAGCACGCCTCTTTCCCCCCTCCTTCATTCCAGGTACATCAAATGTCTGAAATCCATCAAAATGGAGAGGATCTGCATTATTTAGAGTATGCCACATTTCTTGACGGCACGCTATATCCAAACTGGCCACAAAATCCAACCAGTCTCTATCTAATAACCTGGTTCTGATGCCCTCAACATTCCATGAAAGACAATAAACGGAAGAGGACTGTGATCGTCATAAGGGTATAGATCTAATCCTTTTTGTAGGAGATTGTGCCTCCACCACCTCCGTATAGTTACCGTAACCCAGAGAGGTACCAGTAGGAGCTGACTGTAACCACGGGGTTGCCAACTCCCCAAAACTGTAGCGCAGGGATAAATCCAATGAAGAGGCATCATCGAGTGCTGTGTCCCCCTGCGCTTTCAAGAAGGGCATACACAGAAAGCCCAGGGTATCTAATATCTCCCAATCTGACACAGATTCGGGGTTGGCATGAGAGCGGGGGGAGGTGGCTGGTATAATAAAAGATGGCCCACCCCTATCTTGCCTTTAGCTAGGCGCTGAGGTGTGATAAATAGCGTGAACTAAAGTATTTTCCACTTTCTGTAGAAAAATCCCAGAGCCTTTTAAATGTTTCCGGGCGATCCACAAATCAGATACGAAACCTCCTTGCGTAAAGGATAATTCCCATCTGTGGACATGACCCCTACTTATCAGGGGGAACACAGCTACTACATCATCCGAGCTAATCCCCACTCTCATTGTCCTCCATATATAATCAAGAAATTGCACCAGGCCCAGTGATTCCTTACTACAGAATTTAAATTGCTTTCTCTTATCCACATGCACAATAATAGGTGGGGCCCAGCACTGCTTGGTATCCTGCAGCCAGACTTTACTTTGACCAGGACCCATAGGCTTACACAAGGCGCCTCTCATAGTAAACCCCTGGTTCTGGCGGGATGACTGCTCTAGACCGCCATGATCCGATTCCTCCTCCATGGGCTTACTATTCATATTCATTACCATGGGCCCCTCCCATAGGTCTTCATAGAGTTAGAATGATACTTAACATATTTTAAGTCAGTCTTTTGTTTAAGGACAGCTCCTTGCAGAACCCTCCCAGACAATTTATGGCACGTGCCATCCTGAACAGGGACCCCATTCTGCTCAGCAGGTGGGATCTTCTTAGGAGATCCCAAAGGGAGGAGGCAGAGAGCTCGTACCTATAGGAGGATATCCACAGGTTACAGCAATGGAGATGTCAGTTTGTGTGGCTACACTATAGGAAGGGAGATTAACTTGATTAAACTTATTAAATTCAAGCCATAGGCCACCCACTAACACTTTCATGGAAAAAAGGTCATGTGAGCACTCCATTCTTTCCTCCAGTTCTTTAAATTTCGTGTCTATATCAATCTCCTGCCTTATCGTACAATCATAAAACCTCCTACCAAGGGACATTAGTTGAGATTAAATATCTGCCATACTGATGGCTGTTCCTGAGGAGGCAGTTATCATAGGGCAATTAGGAGAACCATTTCCAGAGTTAACGGACTAGGCCTCATTCATACCCTCCTCATTGCTGGTCAATGGCCAACAGGGCAGAAAAAACTGAGTAAGCTTGGATTGAACCAGAGTGGCCAGTTGCAGACACCTAGCAGTAGCAGCTTCCTCTGCTTGCTCAATCTCCATGGCTAAATTAGGGTGACCATGGAGTGTGCGGGATCTCAAATCCATAGTGTCAACTTATAAGTCCCCTCCCAACCACTAGTCCCTAATCGGCCAAACTCCAGCTTACTACAGCCAACCGAAACTCCAAGGGACAGCCCACCACAGGTATGGCCTACTCTCTGAGCATGGCCACACAGACTCTCACTACATGAAAGATAAAGGTGTCAAGCAAGGAGATAAGGACAAACATAATAGTACTCAAACAGAAAGGAGTGGGGCTCTGCTTCTCCAAGGGCTGCAGACAAGGGCGACAATCCTTGGGCTCTTGCCCTTAGGCTCACGCCCAAGATTCCCCGTCACCCTATCTCTCCGCGGGCAGAAGACTCCTCCTCCGTTGATCGGCGTCTCCGCTCTCCCTCGGCACAAGTGAGTCTCTATCAATCAAGGGAAGAGGCAGCGGCTCTGCTGAAGAAGCCCCCGACGTGTCAAGGTGAGGAGTCCCTGCAGTCACTCCTCCAAATCCTCTGCCAGCAGTATTCTCCTGGTTAGAACAGGGGGTAGGGCACTGCCACTGTGGCCCCAGATGAATGGGCCCAGCTAACAGACGACACCCTTTGAATGTCGCCCTTCGGCTGGCGCCCAAGGGCTGATGCCCAAAGGGGCCCCAGCCCCTGAGTATGTACCTGGGGATTGAAGGAAAGAGCCAATGAGCTCTGGGGACTTCAGGAAACACTCTCTTCCCCCAACTCAGCCCAGCTGCAGACACTTCACCCCTCTAGCAGCCAGGATGGGATCAACCAGCCCTGGACTGCTGGGGATCCCCTCAACAATAGGGGACATTGGTGACCCTGGAGGAACAATCAAAGCACCTGCTCCAGAACTGAGACAGCCGCAGCCTCATGTCTTGCAGGCCTTCCAGTGCCCTGCATGGCACTGGAGGACGCTGGCAGGAGGCACCACTGAACCACTCCCAGAATAGTGCCACTGCTGCTGGGAGACTCTGAATCCTGTCTCCCAAAATCATGCCTGCGAAGCTTGGGGCATGGTGATGGGCTCTGGCTGCTGCTGCTGCCTGCTGCCACTCCTTGGGCATGGCCCCTACCACCACCTCTGCCACGTGCCCCATTGCCCTCCTTACGGGCAGCAGACCGGCCTCTCTTACTTCCCTTCTCCATGTCTTCCAACCAAAATGCACACAAATAATTTATTTATTTATATATATATATATATATATATTTCAATTTTTTCTAATATTTTCTACACTAACTCTAACTATAGTATTAACTATTCTAAAATCTATGTAAGTAAATATTATATCTAAAGGCCTAGTCCTACAAACACACTCTAAAATATCAAAACTGAATAACTACACACTAATACTATATCTATCTCTATAACTGTGTTCAGGAGGGGCGGGATATAAATTGATTAAATAAATAAATAAAATAAAAAATAACTAAGCTAACTCCTACTACAACTATGTATCTATCTATAGTAACTATATCTAATATCTATCTATACAATATTACACAGGGATGGGGGGAAAACACAAAGAACACAGGAAGGGGTACAAAACTGAAATGAAACCTAAATCAATCTAATAATCCTATTCTAAATAAATTCAAAAACAGGGGGAGGGAATAGGGGATGGAATATATATAGGGATAGGGAAAGGATTCAATGGAGGGGGGAGGAAGAACACAGGGAGGGGTAAAAAATAAAAATAACACCTAAATCTATCTAATATAATCAAAATAAATGATAATATGGAGGTAAATGGGTTGGATGGGTGAAATAGGAGGAGGATGGCAATGGCTTGGGGAGCTGGGAGGAACACAAACTGCTGGGAGAGGGACCCTTCTGAAAACGTCTGCTGTCAGGAACAGTGACTAGCTCAGAAGGTGTTGGAAGGGGGGAGGGCAATGAGTTTTGTTACTTGCTGTGCCCGCCTCACCGCAAGCCCCATTGGCTCCATGCAGCCTAGCTCGTGGCCAATCGCAGCCTGCGAAGCCAGTGGTCTGAGGAGAAAAGGGATGGTGATTGGGCAGGCTGGCTTCTACTCCAAGTCTCTCCACCCCTGGTGCCTGGAAGTCTGCTCTTCAGCTGACCCCGTCCCCCTCCCTGTGTCAGGCAGGGGTCATGTTTTACTGGTGTTTTACTGTTTTTTGTTTTTCTCCCGGCTGCTCTCGATCCAAACCGACCAAAATGTTTGGTCATTTCAGAGTTCGGTATCGGGTTCGGTTCGGTTCGGGTTCGAATTCAGTCATCCGAACTGACTGAATTCGGGCCGAACTCCGAACTTCCAAACAGCGTTCGCACATCCCTAATACATAGAGATAATGTCTCTAAAAGGTGCAACATGCCACAGTGTTATTGAAAGACTGAAGAGTACATTTGCTCATTTTGGTATTCCGGAACAAATAGTAACTGATAACACCCCCCAATTCACCACAGCCGAGTTTAAGAGGTGCCAGGAAAGTTATGATTTTGAACATATTACTAGTAGCCCACATTATCCACAAGCAAATGGAGGAGTAGAGCAGGCAGTACACGCAGCCCAGAAAATATTGAAACAGGAAGATACAATCTCGCTTTTTGGAGTTATAGAGCAACTCCAATAACCACTACTGGCTGCAGTCCAGTCCAGCTCCTAATGGGAAGATAGTTAAGGACTACTGCTCCAGTTCTGGAAAATAATCTAGTCCCTAAGTGGTCAGACATGAGAAAAGTAACCAGACTGGATAGAAGGGCAAAAAGGGCTTACAGACACTTCTATAACAAATATTATTCCGTGAGAGAATTGCCAGGCTTGAAGCCAGGGGATCATGTATATGTTAAATTGGATGGAGAAAAAGTGTGGAAAACTCCAGCTCTTGTGAGGAAAAAGAACACATCGCCAAGATCCTATACTATTGAGACTAACAGCAGAGATGTTGGTAGGAACCATCAACAATTACAGTTCATTCCAGAAGATGAACTGTCTGAAGAGCAAGTCCCACAACTGGTTGAATCAGAACCAGATTGGAAGATTCATCCACTCAGAACCAGCCTGGGACAGTCATTAAATAACAGACAGTTGGATGACCAAGTGGTGGTTACCCATTCTGGTCGCATAATTAGAAAGCTCATTAGATTTCGGGACTCATGTTACAGTTTTCTGTTATTGTTTTAGGCAAACAAAGAAAAGGGGGGGTGGAGGATGTGATGGAAAGCTAATATTGCAATATGTGACCTAACCATTAGGTGGCGCTGTTATATGAGACTTACTCTTGAGAACTACTGGAGACCGTATTTCCTTTAAAATAAAGTTGCGTTGTTGTTTTGGCATCCATATTGGCTCTCTATCTCTGGTATGGAAGCTGACGCTTACCAGGAACAGAGGAGAAAGATCAGAGAAAAACAGTGCAATGTGTAGCCCTTACACCCACATGCATAGACAGTCGGATTGCGTTAGATAGGTTTAACTTAAACTCTAACTTCAACTTAAACCTATCTAACTTAAATCTATCTTAGGTTGCATTTGGATAGATTCAAGTTAGACCCAGAATCCTTGTGGTTTGCAGCTTCAGGTGTCTTTTTTGGGGAGGGGGGTGGGGGGCGGGAATCTATTAATGGTAAACACAGAAACCTCTTTTTAACTTATCAATACAGGGCTGGTCCTGACTATTTTGCTTCCCTGGATAGAAGAGATTTTGTTGCCGTGCTCTTTTTCCTCCTCCCGCCCCCCGTGCAAGTCCCACTTCAGAGAAGTGGCTGCACTCCTACTCCCTGACCAATACCCCAACAGCAGGGAGCAGCAGCCCCAAGGATGGCGCACACCTGGCTTTCCAGGGAACAGCACTTTCAAAGCAAGGGTGTAGCTATATAATGGAGAGAGGAGGTGCAGCTGCACCAGGGCCCATAAGCCTGGGGGAGGGAGGGGGACTCACTGGTGTAGCTGCATCCCCTGCCTCAGGGGCAGGGGGCCTGATCCAGCTTCTGCACCAGTGCCCATTCCAGCCTAGCGGCTTCTCTGCCTCAAAGGCTGCCATTCTGGGCAAATTGCCCACCTCATCCCATGGACAAGTCAGCCCTCTTGCTACAGCACCTTCCATTTCTATGCTTTATCCCAGAGCACTTAAAAAGCCTTAGGAGCCACTCAGGCCCTGCTTAAATGCAGCCACCTCTAGAGTGGGCTATGGCAGCCATGCTTCATGGCCAAATCCACACGATGTAACTATGTATAAAGGGGGAGCAAATACTTCTGAGTCCAGTCAGACACACAAGGGGATTTAAGAATGAAGAATAGATTTACAAGACTTGGTTAAACCTGGTTCTTATAAAATGTACTGTATTATTGCAAAGGACAGGGAGTGCCCAAGTTCTTATTATAGCAATACATGCTCAGTGTCTCATCCATAAGGTAGCACTACCACAGGCAGTGTATGGGCTCCTAATTAGAGGTGTGCACCAGAGACCCATTTTGTTATTTGTTTTTGGATTTCGTTTTCTTTATTTAAATCTTTCAGTTTCATTTTTGCAAATATCAAAGTTTCGGTTTTGTTTTTGCTTTTGTTTTCCATTTTCCATTGATTTAAATGGAAAACACATTTTCGGGTGTAACATTTTTGTGTTTCATTATGCTTGGATGAAACCTGGAGGGAGTGTACTTCCACTGGACAGCATTATGTGTACCAAATTGCAGAAAGATTGGATAATGGAATCTGATTTTTATAAGCAGTTGAATTATGTTATTTTGCCAAAAATCTGCATATACATTCCTGACTATAACGACTTTGTCTCCCATCTAATGTGGATGGAACTTGGCAAGTTTATAACCCTCCCCAAGTTTACTAACTATCCAACTTACGATAAAACTTTCAGAAGGATTGGCTAAAGGTTCCTGGTGGTATAAGCAATTAACTTATAAATTTATGTCTGACTGTAAAATCTTTTTAGTCCAATCAGTGTACATGAAGTTTCGCAGGACTGTATCTCACACCTTCAGGATCATCTCTGCCAAATATTGGAAGGATGTGATAAACAGTCCCAATTTTATAAGCCTGGACAGCATATGCAGAGAATGAGCCTATGGCAGGGATTATCTTACATGTCACTGTGGTATAACATCTGTTTGCAGAAATGTCAACCAAATATCCTCATTCTGTGCTGTGACCACCCCAACTTCTTTCCCCCACTTGTTACTGGGAAGTCGGAAGCATCTGTTTAGGAAAAAGCCAGTAGAGATTCTCTTACGTCCTCTGTCACAGTGCTGCAGGATGTGATTGTGATGATAATTGACCAGCCTGGATGTGTAAGCCATGTATCCTGGTTTCTGGGATGTTATCCCCAAAGTCCTAGTTATGTCCCTTCTATGCCTGTCTCAGGGCCACCCCATATGCCCACCTTGATGCCACCACCGATTGGTCTTGTAAAACTGGAAGCATGCAGTAACTAGCCAGTGAATGTGTCTGTCAGTCTGTTGGGTTTCTCCTCATTCTCCCTCCTACATCCTCCCTCCCCTGCCATGCCAGGTGCCTGCCTTTGACTGGCACTGCATGTGCTGCTATTTATCTGAATAATGGTCTTCAAGGGGACAACTTCAATTGCTTATAAAATTGGGGCCCTTTATTAAATTGCTTTGCAGAGATGAAAGGAAAGGTGTGGGGTGCATTCCTGTCAAATGTCTTGTAAACAGAATGGAATATGAAAATCTACAGCAGGAAATGTATTTTCAACGTAATGTCGTTTAACATCAGAATCCTTTATCCAATCTTTCTGAAATGTAGTAGGATTGGTAATCTTGGGGAGGGTCATTCTGTTACCAGGTTTCATGCAAATTGGATGGAAGATAAAGAAGTTGTAGCCAGGAATGTGTAAGTAGCTTTTTTTATAATCACAACATTCAATTGCTTATAAAATCGGTTCTTTTTATCCAGTCTTTCCAAAGCATGGCACACATAGTGCCCTCTATTGGTGGTATAATTTCCCCATATTTCATCAGAAGTGAATAAGAAACAAAAAAGTTATAATCAGAAATGCGTTTTTCAGTTTTTCCCCATTATTTTGAAAACGAAGGGTTTTTTTGTTTTCATTATTATTGTTTGTCATGTTCGTTTTTACAATAATAAAAAATAAAATGAAAGTTTTCATTTGCGGTATCATAATAGTGAAAACGAATTGCACACCCCTACTCCTTATATACTATTAGGATAGAATCAATTTCAGAGGTAAGAGCACCACTTACTGAATCCAGAGGTCACTTTTTCCAGCACATGGAATTCTTTTCAAAAAATTCCTATGGGCCTTTCTACATTAAGAAGAAAAGGTGGGGTTTTTAATTTTACTTGAGTACTGTCTGCTCCCTACCCTCTTTAACATAGGAGGGTTGAAAAGATGAGTATAGCCTGAGGTGGAATGGATACAGGTAATTTGACTGTCTATATGCATGTGGGTGTAAGGGCTGCACATTGTATTACTTCTGTCTGATCTTCTGTCTCTGCTCCTAGTGCTAGTTTCTCTGTGTCTTTAGAGACGTTTTCAACTGAATAAAATGTTAATATTTTGAGGGAAACTGGTATATTCTGTGGTTGGGAGAGGCGCACACTTGAGAAATGCAACCTTTAGCCATTGACAATTTGTGTCCCAAGGAGGCTATGACCAGCTGCCAAGCTGTTTTCCTGAAGATCAGCATCTGTGAACTTGTCTGCACAAAGATAAATGGTGTGGTTTTAGCCCAAGGTAGAGGTGAAAATATAGTGAAGATGTGGACACTTATATCCAAGTACAGCTTATATCTCTTGATTAATCTTCACTTGGTACCTCAAGGTAAAGACTTCCTGCACTTTGACTTTACCACAATTTCACCTCAAGGTAGCTACCTCAAGTAAAAATGTACCTTCTTGTTCCTCTGTGGGTTGCATGCAGCCATGCTTAGGACGCTGTTTCTCAGTTGGAGCTCTTTCATGGAGAGAGGCACTCGTTGGTAACAAAGCTGAATTGAGGAAGGCAAGGGAGAGGGGAAAGGAGGGTAATAGGCTAACCACAGAAAATTGTCTGTTTTTAATGCTCCATTTATTCATTCCAAAAGAATGCAGGCTAATGCTCTGATCTGTTGAAAGCAAGGCAACGTTTTGGCATTTAATAGCCGTCTGGAACTGGAATTCATGCTGGGGTAGGCGCAGGCAGCAAAACGCACACATTTGTAAAAAAAAAGAAAAAAAAAAAGGGGGGGGGTGTCTTCATTCTGTTTTTTTAAAAAACCAAACATTCACTGAAGGGAAGTATATTGTCAGGTGTACATTAATAATACAGAAACATAGGCCCTATTCTCAGCTATACTAAGACCACTTACACCATTCTGGCAGGCTTAAAGTGGGTGTTAATGTCCAAACAGCTACCTCCCCCCTTTACACTGCTAAAACAGTATAAAGTAGCTTTAGGCAGCAATCCTCAAACCCTTTAGTCTGGAGTTGCTCCAGCATTAAGCCAATGAGAATACTCCTGGAGTAAGTTACTTGAGGTATAGTGTAAAAAAATAGAATCAGATTCTATATATTTCATACGCCCTAATTCCATAATTGGATAGGTACTGATGGAGCTAAGTGCAGGACCAGCCCCAGCTAAAACAGCCCCGACTGTTGAAGACCCCATGACACTCTTTAAAATAGCTGGGGTGTCAGTCCAGCTTTCTCAGCCACAAAGTCCAGCTTTCTGA
The DNA here is from genome assembly GCA_003113815.1 of Sphenodon punctatus. Taxonomy (NCBI): domain Eukaryota; kingdom Metazoa; phylum Chordata; class Lepidosauria; order Sphenodontia; family Sphenodontidae; genus Sphenodon; species Sphenodon punctatus. The sequence goes on along the minus strand of QEPC01013204.1, from coordinate 211,275 downwards.
GTGGGTGGAAACAGACATAACGATAAACCATGCACAAATCCAATGCATATTAAATTTGATGACGTCTTCCTAGGCATGTAGCTGCATATTTTACAGACATCTTATGCAGCTGTGCGTTTGGGGCTCCTGAAGCGGCTCCTGCTGCCAGCTCCTCCATTCACTGTCCTGGGGCTGCTTCTGTCCACTGGGGCTCATTCTGGTCCTCTGGCCCACTGTTCCAGCTCCCCGGTGGCCAGCAGAATGATTAGTGCTCGGAAGGTTTTCTGGGCACTGCAAGCCTCACCACTTTTGTGGGAAGGGGCAGCCATCAGGAGGTAAGAACATAAGACGTGCCATACTGGGTTAGACCAATGGTCCATCAAGCCCAGCATCCTGTCTCTGACAGTGGCCAATCTTAATCGCTACGGAGAAGTACCCAACAGGTCAAAATGAACATAAGATGTGCCATACCCAACAGGTCAAAATGGAGTGATCCATTCTCTGCTGCTCACTCCCAGCTCCTGAAAGTCAGAGGCTGTATCCCCCAGCCTGCTTGGCTAATAGCCATTAATGGACCTATTCGCCAATCCTTTTTTAACTTATCCAATCCTTTTTAAAACCCAGTTATGCTACTGGCCTTCGCCACCTCCTCTGACAACAAATTCCAAAAGTTAATTGTGCATTGCTAGAAAAAATACTTTATTTTATTTGTTTAAAATCTGCTGCCAGTTAGTTTCATGGAATGTTCCTTGGTTCTGGTACTATTTGACAGAGTGTTGACTTTACTACTTGGAGACATTCAGGCAACAGTGACATGAGGCCCACCCAGAGAGGCAGTGGCCTAGTAGGTACGTCTTGGTTGTCTCTGTGCCCAGCCTGTCTGCTCCAGATGCAGCCTCTGGGTGGCCACCCCAGGGATCAAACACTACTATTTATGCTGTTACACACCAAACTGTTGCACAATAGTGCTATTGTGCCGATATAACATTTGCAGAACAGTTTGGTATGCAGTAGACCAAACAGTACAAAAATACCCAAATGATCAAAATACCTAGATGAAATAACCAAAAGACTGAAATGACCGTGTAGCAGGGCCAGGTTGGGTGTCTGACCCTGGCCCTTTAAGGAGGCTTAGCACTGACCTGGGAGACATAGGCATACATCTTCCAACCTCGACAGCCATCCACTCGATGACCTCGTTGCTCTCTGGAACACCTTGTTAGCCGAGGCCATTGACCGGATAGCTCCCAGGAGTCTGCTCCCCGAGCAAAAGCAATGCAGGGCCCCATTGTTCATGTAAGACCTGCATTGGCTGAAGCAGGAGGAGAGACAGAGGGATGGTGGCATCGTACTCGTACTGAAGATGACTGATTGCGACACAGAGCTGCTCTAAAAGCCTATGCCTAGAAGAGTTTCTTTGCTACCATCATATCATCTGCAAAGTCTTGTCCAGCTGAGCTTTTCTGGGTGGTGAAGGGGCTGGTCAGTCTGGCCTCTCTCTGCCTGAAACTGGAAACTTCCAGTGCTAGCTGTGATGCGTTTATTGACTATTTTGCGGTTAAATAGCTCGTATTCACCATGATTTCAATGCTGCGCTTGATGCGGTAGGTGTACCTGGGGTTATGGATGCCCCAGCTTTTCCAATTTTGTGGGATCAGTTTCAGCTGGTGTCGTCTGCTGATGCGGTGGAGGTGCTGAGGCTGTGAGGGCCACAATTTGCAAACTTGACCCATGCACGTCCTGGCTAGTTAAGGCCAGCCGGGAGACGTTGGGGCCGCTGTTGGCGTGGGTTGTCAATGCCTCCCTTGGGGATGGCAAGTTCTTGGGGTGCCTTAAGGAGGCTGTGGTGTGACCTTTACTCAAGAAGCCATCTCTTGATGTTGGCTCCCTGGCCAATTACTGGCCAATCTCTAATCTTCCCTTTTTAAAGAAGGTTATTGAATGGGTGGTGACCCAGAAACTCCAGGGGCACCTGGACTGCATTAGTTTCCTTGATCCCTTGTAGTCCAACTTTCATCCAGGTTAATTGCAGTGAGACTGCGCTTGTGGGCTTGGTCAACGAACTCTGCCATGAGTTGGACCAAGGTAGGTCCACTTTTTTATTAGACCTATCAGCGGCTTTTGACATGGTTGACCATGAGATGTTGGTGACCCACCTGTGGGACCATGCTGGGGTGGGCGGAATTGTCCTTGACTGGTTCTGCTCTTCCCTGGCTAGAAGAACTCAGCGTGTGGTACTGGAGGAGTTTTCTTCATCTCTCCGGGATCTCACATGAGGAGTCCATTCTGTCCCCTCTCCTGTTAATGTGCACATGCAGCCTTTGGGCGAGATTATGAGAGGGTTTGAGGTTCGGTGTCATCAGTATGCTGATGACACCCAGCTTTACCTCTCATTTTCATCTAAACCAGGCCCTGCAGTCTCTGTGTTTACCCGGTGTCTGGCAGCGGTGGGGGCAAGCTGCCTGAAGCTTAATCCTGATAAGAAGAAGGTGATGTTGGTCAGAAGGGGCGAGGGGGTGGAGGCCCCCATCATTTATGGGGTGCATCCCTCCTTGGTCCCACAAGTTCGGAGTCTGGGTGTACTCCTTGATTCGCAGCTCCGCCTGGATGCCCAGGTGGGGGCTGTAGCAAGGAATGTGTTTTGTAAATTACATCTGGTCCACCATCTTCGGCCTTATATTTCTGGCTTCGATCTTGCCACCATCATCCCTACATTCATCACCTCAAGATTGGACTACTACAATGCACTCTACGTGGGGCTACCCTTGGTGACAACTCAGAGACTGTAGCTGGCGCAGAATGCAGCAGCCCATCTCCTAGCGGGGACAGGTTGCCATGAGCACAGAACACCAATGCTCCTCTCTCTGCACTGGCTGCTTATAGTCTTCCGGGCCGAATTCAAGGTGTTGGTTATTACCTTTAAAGCCCTAAAGGTTCAATTCTGTCTCCATTACTATTTAATGTATACATGCAGCCCTTGGGGGAGATCGTGAGATGGTTTAGTATGCGTTGCCACCAATACACTGATGACACTCAGCTTTACCTCTCTTTTTCAACTGACCCAAGTCCTGCCATCTCAGTACTGTCCCAGTGTCTGGAGGCCGTGGCAGATTGCTTACGGCAGAGCAGACTGAAGCTTAATCTTTATAAGACGGAGGTGATGGCAGTGGGTAGGGCGGGGGAGGTGCTGGCTCCCCTCATAGAGGGGGTCTGCCCTCCCGTAGCCCAACAGGTTCAGAATCTGGGGTGGAGATGGTGGTGAAGGCTGCCTTCCGCCAGCTGTATCTAATGCGGAGGCTGCGTCCATACATTTCCAGACCCAACCTGGCCACCCTCATCCATGCCTTCATCACCTCGAGGCTGGACTACTGTAACGCGCTCTACATGGGGCTTTCCTTGACACTGACTCGGTGGTTGCAGCAAATGCAGAATGCGGTGGCTCATCTCCTGATGGGGACATCAGTGAGAGCATATTACTCCTGTGCTCCGCGCACTGCACTGGCTGCCTATAATGTACCGAGACAGACTCAAGGTATTGGTTTTGGCCTATAAGGTCCTACACGGTCTTGGTCCCGGATACCTCAGGGACTGCTTCACCCTCCGCGCCCCAGGGTGGCCCCTTCAGTCCGCTAGGGGCACCTTCTTAGAGGTCCCCCGCATAAGGTGGGGGGCCACAATGGAGACGGCGTTCTCGGTGGCCGGGCCGCGATTATGGAACTCCCTTCCAGAGGAAGCCCATCTGGCCCCAAGTCTGTTGGTTTTCCGCCGAGCCTGTAAGACTTGGCTGTTCTCCCAGGCCTTCGGAGGAGGGGGGGGGTTAATAGTGAGGGAGGGGTAGTGGGTTTTTAGGTGGTTTTTAGATGTTTTAAATTGTGTTGATGTTTTAAATTGTTTTTATTGGTGTTGTAAGCCACCCCGAGATGCCATGGGCATCAGGGGGTGGCAAATAAATGTAATAAAATAAATAAATAACATAAATAAATAGCCTGGACCCTGCAGGACTGCCTCACCCTTTGTGTCCTGGATCAGCCCCTGTGGTCGGCTGGGAGCACCCTCTTAGAAATCCCCCGGGTGGCAATGTTCAAGAGGGCATTCTCGGTGGCCGCACCACAGCAGTGGAACTCTCTCCCAGCAGAGGTTCGCCTTTCCCCGGACCTCCCCTCCTTCCATATACAGTACAAAACCTGGCTGTTTCATAAGGCGTTTGGTGAGGGGGACGGGTAGTTGTTTGGGGGGGTGGGGGGTATTTATTGGCCTTATCTGTTTTTGAGATTTTATAGTTTATATTTTATATTTATATTTTTGGATTTTTGCTTTTATTGTTTGTTGTTAGCCATCCTGAGCTGCCATTGGGCAGGAGGAGGCAGGTTATAAATTTTGATATAAATAAATATAAATATAAACCAGTAAGCAGCAACGCTGCTACATTCTGAACAAGCTGCAAGCGACATTTAAGCACTGCTGGTAGCCAGTAGAAAATGGAATTACAAAAATCAAGCCTTATAGTCACCAGGGCATGGGTGACACTGGCAAGGTCAGACTGGGATAAATAAGGGTGTAACTTACGCAAATTGCATTGTTGAAAAAAGCATTTTTGAACCACGTCCGACACCTGGAATGGATATTCATTTCTGTAAATGAAGCAGGAAATGAATAGTGCTTTGTGTCTGCTTTGGTGGAACCGAGTCATCGGATTACGGTATTCACTATGGCTTTGAACTTTCCAGTTCAACTCTAGTTAATGTCCCCTCCCTTGCAAAAAGTGTTACATGATCTTCTGTAAATAGAAAAGCTCAGGATCTCAGTATTAAAGACCCAGTCCCCATAATCCACAGTTCCCATAGAGCCAATTTAAGTATCCAGTGCTGCTCCAATCCTGCAAGGTCCTGAGCACTATCCTGATTCATCAAAACACCTAAACAACTGCTAATTTCAAGCATATGAAAAAATAGTCCCCATGTTTAGGGGCTTTGCCAGATGTGGACCAGAGCATGGTTCAGCACCTGGAAGACTCGAGATCTCTCAGTTTTAGTGGAGATGGATGATGTGTGTTCTTGCTTCTGTAGCATTACAAAATGTGGTTTGTTCTGAAGCTTGAGCCTGTATGAAGGAAACCTTACAGAAAATGTACTCAGCCATAGGTGACATTGGCAGAGAACAGGGTAATATGTCCCTGTACTCCAGCAGTGGCAGTGGGAGAGTCAGCATGTCACCCCCCGGGGGGGGGGGGAAGAGGAGGGGTCTCCAGGAGGTGAATGTTGCCCAGAGTGCTGCTCCTCTGGATGGGTTGACTTTAATATTTGGAAACCTTGGGGCAACAACGGCATGGGGCCCACCCAGACACAGGCATTGTCCCAGGAAACAGTCTCCTCCTAGAGCCCCTGTACTCCAGGAGAGAGCCTGTTGAACCTGCCACTACTGTACCGAGCCACCCACCCCTCCAAGCTCTTCACCTACTGAACACCAGTGGTCAGGACTTCTGAGGGAGAGGGTGGTAGCATGCCCTCCCCACCCTCATTTGCCATAGTGACATGTTGCCTTTGTCAGTACAGTTGTGACTGTTGGAGGGGGCTGGGCAGGGATCCTGACAAGAGCTGGCTGCACAAGCTGCCTGGATCCCTTGCAGCTGTGTCATTCTCCTCTCCTCCCCCAGGTAACTCTATAAAAGAGCCATTGGTGGGGCGTTAGCGGGCAGAGGCGAACACCGTAACGACTGGGATTACCATCATGCTGCTGCCACTGCCGAGCTGCCATTGCTGCTGCCCTGCCACCACCGCCATCACCGCCAGGAGCCGGAATCCAGCCCCGGATCGGGACCCACCTCCTCACGGGGAGCTAGGAACCAGATCCCTACCACAAGACAGACACAGTCAAAATTCTTCTAATTGGGCTTCCACTTCCCCAACCCTTTGGACAATTTGTCAATACTGGTTTCTACACCTTCACCATCACTGCAGCACCTCATCATCAGTAGAATTACACTACGGTGTAAGAGAGAGGAATATCAGGCTTTCTTGACCCAGGAGGGTATTGGGAGTAGGGATTGGGTTGGGGGTCCCAAAATATGCGCCCAGATGTGAGGTGGGGGCATATGAAGGGAGGGGTGTTGCCCAGTGTGAGGGAGCAACGAGTGGATAGGGGGGAGGGGGTAATGGGGGGAGGGATGAAGGGACTAGGTTGGGGGAGGGGCAGCTCCCCTTGGTGTGAGGGAGGGTCACAGCTCGTGAGGGAGGGGGAACTGCCCTCCAATGCAAGAGGAGGGTAGGGGGTGTAGTCGTGGGTGGGAATCTCCCTTGGGAGGCTGGCGGGATGGCCCCTGGGGGGTTGGGGGGCAGACGGGGGGGGTGCGCAGCTATAGGGGTCATCTTGGGCCTGGGGAATTATGGTCCATCTGGGAGGAAAATTAGAGCTGTGAGGCGGGACAGATGTTATATTCTTGTCCCGCTCACTAGCCCCCAGGCAGATGGTGAGGTGATCCGGGATCAGAGGGCCCTCGGCCTTGGGTTACTGCTGCTGAATGTGAGGTCAGTGGCCAATAAGTCAACTGCAGTCCAGGAGATGATCCTCGACTAGGCAGCCAACCTCGCATGTATCATGGAGACCTGGCTGGACAATGAGTCGGGGCCTATATTGGCTGACCTTGTTCCGGCTGGGTACTCCGTGCAGCCTCAGCTGGGGGGCCTGGGGTGGTGGTGGTGGTGGGGTGGTGTAGCCATTGTTTTTAAGGATACATTGTCGGTGAGGAGACTTCCTCTGCAAACCATCATGGGGATAGAGGGCCTAAAATTGGTGTTGAATTTTGCTGGAGACAGATTAGGGATACTGCTGATATACCGGGCACCCACCTGTACGACAGCTTCCCTATCCACACTGACTGAGCTGGTGTCGGGGGTGGTCTTGCGATCTCCCAGGGTGATAGTCCTGGGGGACTTCAATATTCATGCCGATGCCAGTCTTGGAGGAGCAGAGCGTGAGTTCATGGCTGCCGTGGCAACCACGGGCTTGTCTCAGAGGATGGTGGGCCCCACACACATTGGGAGACATACCGTAGACATGATGTTTTGAACAGGCCTTGAGGTGGGGGATCCATTAGTGGGGGAGGTGTCAGCAGAACCCTTGTCATGGACAGATTATTATCTCCTCCAGGCAGGTATCCTGGTGCATGTCAACCCCCGGGAGGGTGCAGAACCAATTAGGATGGTTCATCCCCGACGGCTTATGGAACCTAGAAGGTTCCAGACTGTTCTAGGGGGATGTATCCTCTGATCTCGATGGCTGCTCACTCGATGACCTCGTGACCATGTGGAATTCCGTGTTGGTGGAGGCCATTGACCGGGTGGCTCCCAGGCGTCCGCTCCCGAACCGCTGACAACGCAGGTCCCTGTAGTATACAGAGGAGCTGCTGCGGATGAAGCGGGAAGGGCGGCGGTTAGAGCGACAGTGGCATCACTCGCGTGCTGAAGTTGACTGATTGTGGCATAGAGTCTGGTTACATACCTATGCTGTGGCGGTGTGGGCAGCAAAGAAAGTTTTCTTTGCTGCCCTCATTGCCTCTGCTAAGTCACACCCGGCGGAGCTTTTGCAGGTGGTGAGGAGGCTGGTCAGTCTGACCTCCCTCCGCCTGGATTTAGAGTCATTGAATGTCCGCTATGATTTGTTTGTGGCCTTTTTTGCAGATAAAATCACTCAGATCCACCACAGTTTTGATGCAACACTTTTAACAGTGGGAGAACCAGAGGCAGTAGAAGCCCCGCATTGTCCTGTTTTGTGGGATGAATTTCAGAATGTGTCACCCTCCGATGCTGGGAATATTCTGGGGTCTATTTGAGCCACTTATTATGAATTAGACCATGCCTGTCCTGGCTGGTCAAGGCCAGCAGGGAGACATTAGGGCCATTGCTGGAGGGGATTGTCAACGTCTCCCTGGGGGAGGGCAGGGTGCCGGACTGCCTTAAGGAGGCGCTGATGTGGCCCCTGCTCAAGAAACCATCATTGGACGTTGGCATCCCAGCCAGCTTTCGGCCAGTCTCTAACATTCCCTTTTTAGGGAAGGTTATTGAGTGGGTGGTGGCTCGACAGTTGCAGGAGCATCTGGACCAGATTAACTTTCTCGATCCCTCGCAGTCAGGTTTTCACCCTGGATATGGCACGGAGACTGCACTTGTGGCCTTGGTCGATGACCTCTCCCGTGAGTTGGACCAGGTTCATTCAACCCTGTTGATCCTATTAGATCTCTCGGCTGCATTTGATACCATTGACCATGAGTCGTTGGTGACTTCGGCTGTGGGACCGGGCAGGGATTGTCAGGACTGTTATTGAGTGGTTCCGCTCTTTCCTGGCTGGGAGAGTCCAGCGTGTGGTCCTGGGTGATTTTTCATCTTCTCCCCAGGGCCTCACATGTGGAGTCCCACAGGGTTCTATCTTGTCCCCTCTCTTGTTCAATGTGTACATGCAGCCTTTGGAGGAGGTTGTTAGGGAGTTTGGTGTACGTTGTCATCAGTACGCTGATGACACCCAGATTTATCTCTCATTTTCATCCGACTCAGGCCCAGCAGTCTCAGTGCTTACCGGGTGCTTGGCAGCTGTGGGGGATTGGGTGGGAGGGAGCCATCTGAAGTTAAATCCTGAGGTGATGGTCGTGGGGAAGACCGGGGGAGTGGTGGCCCCCATCATTGATGGGATCTGTCCTGCCCTGGTATCTCAGGTTCGGAGTCTGGGGGTGCTCCTGGACCCGCAGCTCCGCCTGGATGCCCAGCTGGTGGCTGTGGCGAAAGGGGCATTTTGCCAATTACATCTGGTGCGTCGGCTTCGGCTGTATGTCTCGGACTCCGACCTAGCCACAATCATGCTTTTATTACCTCGAGATTGGACTACTGTAATGCACTCTACATGGGGCTACCCTTGGTGCTGGTTCGGAGGCTGCAGTTGGTGCACAATGCGGCGGCTCATCTCCTAATGGGGAAGAGCCAACACGAGCATATTACACCAGTGCTTCACTCTCTGCACTGGCTGCCTATAGTCTTCCGGGCCCAATTCAAGATGTAGGTGTTGAGCTTTAAAGCCCTGAATGGCCTGGACCCCACCTACCTGCTGGACCGCCTCACCCTCCAGGTCCTGGATCAGCCCCAGCAGTCGGCCAGGGGCGCCCTCCTCGAGGTCCCCCGAGTTTCTCGGGTGTCGACCTTGCAGAGGGCATTCTCTGTGGCCACACCGTGGTTGTGGAACTCCCTCCTGTTGAAGGTCCACCTGATTACCGACCTCCCCTCTTTCCATAGACAATGTAAGACCTGGCTGTTCCGCCACATCTTTCCTGAGGGAGAGGGGGTGGATGGGTTGGGTTAGGGTGGGGGGTATGTTGTTTTTATATTGTGTTTTAATAGTGTTTTAAATCATATTATTGCTGTTTTAAATTTGTTTTAATATGTTGTTAGCTGCCCCGAGATGCTTTTAGCAGGAGGGGGTGGCATACAAATTTTATTATAAATAAATAAATAAATAAACACTCAATATTTTTTCCTTGAAAAGCAGAACTCAGATAGGCCAGCCTATAGTTCCAAAAGAGATATTAAGAGGTATAAAGATTTTCTGGCTCTTATGGGATTTGATTTTGATTAAAGTCGAGGTCCCCAAAACATTTTCACTGTATGGACCACATCTTAACAGTGGCGGTGTCTCATGGACACCTCCTGTTTCATTCCCGATTATGTGTCCCATCTTTCCCCTCTTCACAATGGTATGACCCACCTCCACTCCTGCTCTCATAACCTCTCTGTGGTGTCTACGGCAAGGCGTATATGGAAAAGTAGCATTAGGAAAGTATTTACTATATTTTTAGCTGCTTTTAATGTAATTAAGCAGCTGGAAACAGGGAGGAAAGCCAGAACCATGTGACCAACCTGCTTCCCTTGGACCACCAGTAAATACTCAACAAACCAGTTTAAGAGCCACTGGCATAAATAATGCCAGAGCTCAGTCCTGGTCTTTGAAAGTTTATCTGAAATGTATCCCAAGTAAGGGAAGTTTTACTGCTAGTCTTAGAAATGACTAGAGAGAAGAAAAGCCAGCTGCTGCTAACTACAAAAATAAGCTCTGGCATCATATTGGAGTCGTGATGGGGCGGGGGAGATATGGTCCCTCTGGAAGGAATGTGAGATCAGTGAGACAGGTCAGGTGTTTGTTGCCCGTCCCTCTCATTTTCCCCCAAGCAGGTGACGAAGTGGGTCATGATCAGAGGACTCCTTGGTCTGAATCTGATGCTGCTGGATGCGAGGTCGGCAGTTAATAAATCCACTACAGTCCAGGAGTTAATCCTGGACCATGATGCCGACCTCGTGTGCATTACGGAGACCTGGCTGGAAGATGAGTCAGGGCCTATTTTGGCTTACCTCATGCCAACTGGGTACTCAGTGCAGCATCAGCCTCGGTTGGAGGGGTGAGGGGGGGGCGGGGCAGTATAGCCATTATTTTGAAGGATTCATGGTCTGTCAGGAGGTATCCGATACAGGCCATATCGGGGGTAGAGGACCTCCATCTTGTGTTTGATTTAGCGGGGGACAGATTGGGGGTGCTGCTAGTATACCATGCACTTACCTGTATGGCAGCATCCCTACTCACTCTGATGGAGCTGGTATCAGATGTAGTGTTGCGCCCCCTGAAGATATTAGTCTTGGGGGACTTCAACATACATGCTGCTGGTGCAGAGCATGAGTTCATGGCCTCCATTGCAACCATGGGCTTGTCCCAAATTGTCAGCGGCCCAAAGCACGATGGGGGCATACCCTGGACCTGATTTTTTGCACCAGCCTGGAGGTGAGGGATCCGTGGATGGGGGAGGTGTTAGTAGAATCCTTGTCATGGACGGATCATTACCTCCTGCAAGCACCTCCTGTTGCATGTCTGCCCCCGGGGGTGGGTGGGGTGTAGAACCGATTTGGATGGTTCGCCCCCAGAGACTAATGGAACTTGAGAGGTTCTAGAAAGCTCTTGGGGAGTTATCCTCTGATCTTGACAACCGCCCGCTCGATGACCTCTTGGCTTTATGGAATACCTTGCTGTTGGAGGCCATCAACCAGACAGCTCTGAAGCGTCCATTCCCTTGGCGATGGCTCCTCAGGCCTCCATGGTTTACGGAGGGCCTGAGGCTTCTGAAGGGGGAAGGGAGACAGTTGGAGCAATGGTGGCACCATTTGCGTGCTGAAACTGACAGATTGCAACATAGAGCCAGTTTACGTACCTATGCTGTAGCTGTAAGGGCAGCAAAAAAATGAGTTTTTTTGCTCCTTGTATAGCCTCTGCAACATTTCATTCAGCGGAGCTTTTCTGTACTGACGGTTCTGTACTCCCTATGCTGACGGTTCGGAGACTACAGCTAGTGCAGAATGCAGCGGCCCATCTCCTTATGGGAATGGGTTGCCATGAGCACATTACACAGGTGCTCCGGGATCTGCACTGGTTGCCTATAGTCTTCCAGACCGGATTCAAGGTATTGGTTTTGACCTATAAAGCCGTATATGGCCTGGACCGACTTACCTGCAGGACCACCTCTCTCTCCGTGCTCTGGAGTGGCCTCTGCGGTCGACTGGGAGTGCCCTTCTCAAGGCTACTGGGAGTGCCCTTCTCAAGGCTTACCCTAACCCTAACCCTAACCCTGTGTAGCCCAGGGGGCCACCAAGGAGAGGGCGTTCTTGGTGGCCGCACCTAGACTGTGGAATTCCCTCCCAGTGGAGGTCCAGGTGGCCCTGGATCTCCCCTACTTCTGTTGTATGTGTAAAATCTGGCTGTTCCATCTGGCTTTTGGTGAGGGAGATGGGGTGTAGGTGGGATGCGGGGCTGGGAGGGGGGTTGGTTCTTTGCCTTCTCTTTTTATTGTATTGTTTTTACTGGTTTTATGTGTTTCATGGGAGTTACCAGAGGGAGTACAACGGTGTCTCAGCAGCAGTGGAGACCTACCTGGAGGAGGAGCCATGCATAGAACCCAGCAGCGATCCCTTGGCCTATGGGCCACAAGACCAACGTGTAGCTGGCCCTGTCCAAAGTGGCCACGGGTCTCTTGTCCTGCCCACCAACCAGTGTCCCCAGTGAGCAGGTGTCCTCCATGGCGGGTGACATTTGCTCGCCGCACTGCCTGAGACTGCGGGCCAAGTTGGTGGAGCAGTTGCTCGTCCTGAAGGTGAACCTTCCGCTGCTGGGATTCCCACGCCATCCCATGCCAGGGGCAGTCTTGGGATGGGACTCCTCCTCAATCTGGGCTGCTGCTGCTGTGCTGAGATGCTGTCCCTCCCTCCCAATGCCCGACGCCTTCCCTGCCTCTCTCTCTTTCTGACTAGATGGCCTCAGCCAGCCTATATGACTGACCTCATCACACAGGGTGGCATTGGAAAACTGTAAGCCTGCCAGCCGGCCTCTAGCTAGACGATCTCGGCCCACCTATGTGACTGGCTCTCTCTCGCATGTGCTGCACACTTTTTGCCAGCCTGAGTGCCCTGCCAAGGTCCCTACTGCCTTTCATGCCACACTGCCTGTCTGCCCACCGTGGTTGCCAAGCTCAAAGCCTGACTCAGTGTGCCTGCCTTCTGCTCATGCCACGCTGCCTGTCTACCCGCCCAGGTTGCCAAGCTCGAACCCTGCCTCAGTCTTCCAACCTTCTGCTCATGCCACGCTGCCTGTCTTCCAGCCCTGTGGGCAAAGCTCAAAGCCTGCCTCAGTCTGCTTGCCTTCTGCTCATGCCATGCTGCCTGTCTGCCTGCCCTGTGGGCAAAACTCAAAGCCTGCCTCAGTCTGCTTGCCTTCTGCTCATGCCACACTGCCTGTCTGCCTGCCCTTACAAAACCTGGGTGATGTGCCCCGCTGGCCCGGTTATCCTGCTGCTGCTGTCTGCTGGTCCATGGGTGCTCTGCCCTGGCAAATCTAAATGTGCCCATGCAATCCTGCTGCTGCCATCTGCTGCTGTATGGGAATTCTTCCCTGGCAAATCCTACCATCCTGGTTCCATAGGTGCTGCGCACAGGAAAATCCTGCTGCTTCCATCTCTGCTGTTCAATGGGTTCTGTGCCCAAGCAATCCAATGTTTGCTGCTGCTGCCAATACCGCCTCTGCTGTCTGTGCCACAGGTTCTGTGCCTAGACAATACAATGTCCGCTGCTGCTGCCAATGCAGCCTCTGCTGTCTGTGCCATGGATTCTGTACCCCGGCAATCCAGTGTTTGCTGCTGCTGCTGGTACTGCACGTCAGCCATTTTCTCCTCACTGTTGTAGATGGCCATAGCTCGGATGAGTGCGCCGTCAGGCAGGGTCTGGGTGTACATGAGATTCACCACCGGGCAAGGCTTGCCCAATTTGCAATAGAGCGTCTTGAGTTCAGTTGAGTAGGATGCCAGCCTGCAAAGCCTGGCCAAGTAGGGGTGCCAGCCACTGAGCCCTGGCCAGGCCTCTGCCACTGCTGCACCAATGCCAGCCAGCCTGCAACGCCCATCCAAGCAGGGGTGCCGGCCACTTCAGCCCGGACCTACCATCAGAGTTCTGGTGCCTACGTTACAGGCAGGGAGGGCTGTCATTCCACTTCATCCAGAATCTGCCATTCTAGTCCAAGGACCCACCATCAGGGGGGCCATCATTCCGTTCACAGAGAGCCTTTGTTCCACTGCATCAAGTAACAGCCACTGCAGCCCCAGGACCCACTGTCAGGGTTCTGGGGCTGTCATTCCGCTCCAAGGGAGCTGTCATTCCACGGCATCAAGAAGTAGCCAGCCACTCCATCCCCAGGACCCACCATCAGGGTTCTGGGGCCTACATTCCAGGCAGGGAGGACTGTCCATCCACATCATCCAGAAGCTGCCACCCTAGCCCCAGGACCCACCGTCATAGTTCTGGGGCCGTCATTATGCTCACAGGGAACTGTCATTCCACTGCATCAAGAAGCAGTCAGCCACTCCAGCCCCAGGACCCATCATCAGGGTTCCAGAGCCTACCTTCCAGGCAGGGAGGGCTGTCCATCCACGTCATCCAGAAGCTGCAACTCTAGTCCCAGGACCCACCGTCAGGGTTCTGGGGCCATCATTCCGCTCACAGAGAGCCTTTGTTCCACTGCATCAAGTAACAGCAACTCCAGCTCCAGGACCCACCATCAGGGTGTTGGTATATGCAACATCCATAAGTTAATGCCTGCTGTTTTAAGAACAATAATTGACTACAGAGCCACCAGATGGCACTGCTACGTTTATGCGTCCATGGAAGGGAAATGGGGGTTTGCAGTTGAATTCCTTTGTGTAACCACTCCTTCTTCCCTTCTCTCTCATTGTCCCAGTCTCCATTTTGTCTTCTTACTATTTAGATGCAACTAAGGATCTGTGCCTGGAAAGTTTAAGTAAAGTTCTGTGTTTTAAACCTTCAGCTGCATTTGTCCTTACTGATTGTGAAGCAGTTATTACTCTGCAACAGGTTATGGGCCCAGACCTCTCCAGAACAGCCCAGAACAACTCTGAAAGGAAAAGAGGCCCAAAGGAAACTCCCAGAGGCAGCCTACTAACTGTAAGTGAGCCGAAGAACCAGAATCCCAATCTGAGGGGAGGGAAGCAAGCATGGCCAGCAGCTATGAATTAAAGCTTTCAATCTGCAAGCTAAATAACACAAACTACCAGTTGTGGAAATTCAAAATAGAAATGCTCCTATGCAAAGATGACCAGTGGGAGGTGATCACCACAGACAGACCTGCAGAAACCCCTGAGGTATGGGACAGAAAGAACAGACAGGCAAAGGCAACCATAAGCCTGCTACTAGAAGTTGACCAGTTAATCCACATAAGGGGGGAGGCTACAGCAAAGGGCATGTGGAATGCACTGCAGAAGCAGCATGAAAGGACCAGCTTGAACAGTAAGCTGTTTCTCCTAAGCAGACTGTACCAGATGAGACTTGGTAAAGGGAAGGAGATGCAGGATCCCATAAATTCAATGCTGGAAGTGGTAGCACAACTGTGAAGCATCCGTGAAGAGATAAAAGACAACCACGTGGCGGCCTAACTTCTCTGCAGCCTGCCTAAATCATACAGCACCCTCATAAACACCCCAGAGACAAGGCCTGAGGCAGATCTAACACTGGAATTTGTAAAAGGGAGACTTATGGATGAATTCCAGCGCAGGAAAGAAATCATGCAAGATAATCAGGACCAGGACAAGGTAACTGCCCTGAGAATTTCAGACAACAGATTGCACAAGAAGGAAACAAGGACATGTTTTCAGTGCAAGAAAGGACACCTAAAGAAAGACTGCTCCATATGGAAGGCAGAACACCTAAAGCAATCACCACAAGTGTCGAAGCAAAGGGCCAAGGCTGCAACCAGTGANGGGAGAAGACAAACAAACATTCAGGCGGATGCGAAGTCTCAGGTGCGTGTGCTTGGCTTGGTTACAAAGAAGTTGGTAGCAGCAGTCAGCAGAGGAGGGCCGACAGTAAGAGTAAGGGGAAAGACTAGCGGGCATTGGGAAAGGCAGCATGGAAAAGGTGGGTCTTGAGGAGGGATTTGAAGGAGTGGAGGGAGGGGGCAAGGTGGATGTTGGCAGGGAGGGAGTTCCAGGCATGGGGGGCAGCGAGGGAGAAGGAACGAAGGCGGTACTGTAAAAATTAAGGGACTACATAACCATGACAAGCAACAGATTCCAATGCAAGCCACTTGTACTCTGAACCGACAACAGAGGTGAATACACAGGGAAGAGAGTTGAAGACTTCCTGAGAGCCCACGGGATAGAGCACCAGAAGATGGTACCATACACGCCCGAGCAAAATGGGGTAGCTGAAAGAAAGAACAGAACCTTAACTGAAATGATCAGGTGCATGTTGATGGACTCTGGACTGCCAGAAAAATATTGGGGCGAGGCAGTAGTTATGGCGACATATCTACAGAACCGACTCTACTCAAGAACAGTGAGTAAAACCCCAGATGAACTTTGTTACGGAGAGAAACCTAGTGTGGGACACATCAAAGTGTTTGGATGCAAGGCATACGTGTACATTCCAGAAGAGAAATGCACCAAACTACAAAACCGAACTGTGGAAGGGATTCTTGTTGGATACAGCGAAGACACCAAAGGATACAGAATCCTCAACCCACACACAGATAAAGTAACTATCAGCAACAGCATGACTTTAAAAAAAAACCCAAGCAACAGTGTAATGTCCTTACAAGAATCAGGCGAAGAAGCATGTCCTGAATCAGGAGGAGAAGAGCATCCTGAACAAATAGTTGAAATCAGCACAAGCTCAACTGAGATGCAGAAACAAACCCAATCGCCCTCAGATGTTGAAATCAGATGATCTACCAGGAAAAATAAAGGCAAACCACCCACCCGCCTGTCCTACAAAGCAAGTACCGACAGACTGTCTGAGCCATCAACATGGGAAGACGTCTAACAAACGTCAGAAGGGGAACACAACAAATGGACAAAGGCAGCTACAGAAGACGTGGCAGCAGATGCCCTGACAAAACCTTTAGCAGGAGAGGGCCACGGAAAGCTACTAAGTAAAATGGGCATAGTAGCTTAACTTCTGTCTGTTGGGAAGGGGTGTTGGTATATGCAACATCCATAAGTTAATGCCTGCTGTTTTAAGAACAATAATTGACTACAGAGTCACCAGATGGCGCTGCTAAGTTTATGTGTACATGGAAGGGAGATGGGGTTTGCAGTTGAATTCCTTTGTGTAACCACTCCTTCTTCCCTTCTCTCTCATTGTCCCAGTCTCCATTTTGTCTTCTTACTATTTAGATGCAACTAAGGATCTGTGCCTGGAAAGCTTAAGTAAAGTTCTGTTTTTAAACCTTCCGCTGCATTTGTCCTTACTGATTGCGAATCAGTTATTGCTCTGCAACACAGGGTTCTGGGGCCTACGTTCCAGGCATGGAGGGCTGCCCATCCACGTCATCCAGAAGCTGCCACTCTAGCCCCAGGACCCACCATCAGGGTTCTGGGGCCGTCATTCCGCTCACGGGGCGCTGTCATTCCACAGCATCAAGAAGCAGCCAGCCACTCCAACCACAGGACCCACTATCAGGGTTCTGGGGCCTACATTCCAGGCAGGGAGGGCTATCCATCCACGTCATCCAGAAGCTGCCACTCTAGCCCCAGGACCTATCATCAGGGTTCTGGGGACGTCATTCCGCTCACAGAGAGCCATCATTCCACTGCACAAAGAAGCAGCCAGCCTCTCCAGCCCCAGGACCCACTGCCAGGGTTCTGGGGCCGTCATTCCGCACACAGGTAGCTGTCATTCCACCTTTTCTTTATGAGGTAGCAACCTTCTGCTCATGCCCAAGCAATTGCCCGCCACCATGGTATGCCTGTCCTGATGGCCTTGAGCTCCTCTCTAGACCAAGAAGCACTCTCCCTTTCAGAGTGACAGTTCCATCTAACCCTTTCTAGGGATATAAGACAAGTCCATGCAAGGATGGAATGCAGGGTGGCATGGTGAGAATGATGAGAGCCAGCGCGAAAAACTGTTTTTTAGGAGGTAGCAACCTGCTGCTCGTGCCCAAGCAACTGCCCACCATCATGGCATGCCTGTCCTGATGGCCTCGAGCTCCTCTTTAGGCTAAGAAGCACTCTCCCTTTCAGAGTGACAGTTCCATCTAACTCTTTTTAGGGATATAAGACAAGTCCATGCAGGGATGGAATGCAGGGTGATGTGGTGAGAATGATGAGAGCCAGCGCGAAGAACCTTTTTTTATGAGGTATCAACCTGCTGCTTGTGGCGAGACAGAGAGAGAGAGAGAAAATCTCCCCACTGCTAGATGGAGAGACAGACACGATCCCACCCATGCTGTCATCTGCAGTATATGGCCAGAGAGAGAGAGAGAGGCTCCCTGCTAGAAGGAGAGAGATGGGGGTGGAGGGAGAGAGGTGTATCCAGCTCAAGCTGCCACCTGCCAGAACCAGCGAGAGCTCTCATCTGTTCTCATGCTCAGTGCCCACATCCAGCAGCAAACCTACCAGAATGAGATGGAAATAATACACAAAGAAATTATGTGCCCCTGCCTGTGTGTCTCCTTGTATCACCTGTACCTCCCTGTACCACCTGTTGGAATGATTGAATGAAGTGTGCCCAATCAAGCACTAATTCTCGGGACATCATTCAACTCCCATGGACTGTAATTCCACTGTACTTGAAGCAGCCACTCGAGTCCCAGGAACCATCATCAAGATCCTGGAACCATCATTCCAGTCACGGGGGGTGGGGGCTGTCTTTCCATTCCACTGCATCCAGAAGCAGTTACTCAAGTTCCAAGAACCATCATCTGGGTGCTGCTGCTGCTGCTCGTGCCTGACTGGCCAGTGGCCACCAGTGCCTGCCAGCCAGCCTGCCCCCCCCACTCCTCCACACCCACCCATGGATGCCAGCTGAAGCTGCTGAAAGAGTTCCTCCGACCACCAGCACCCACCGCCTGCTGCCCGCTGCCAAAGAGCCTCTCTCTCTTTCTCTCTGGCACCCCCTCACAGGAAATATGATATCCCTGGCTGGCTGTTCTACCTGGGGTGCTGTCTGTAAGTTTGCCCCCCCACCCCACGGGTGATCTTTCTACAAGCTGAACAAACCTCTCCACTCAAGGGCTTCAAAGGGACCAACCAACATATGTAACCAAGTATTATATATCACAACTCGGCTTCCCAAGGCTTCCCCCCATGCGGTGATCTGTCTGTGAGAGCGGGCAGTACAACAAAAACAATAAATGAAACAATAAAACACAGCAAAGATAAAAACATTAAAAACCCCATTTAAAAGACATAACTACCTCCCACCCCACCCTCCCCTCCTCCGAAGGCTTGGGAGAACAGCCAAGTCTTACAGGCCCGGCGGAAGGCCAACAAACTTGGGGCCAGACGGACTTCCTCCGGGAGGGAGTTCCATAATCGCGGTATGGCCACCAAGAACTTTCCGGGTGCCCGTGACCCAGGCGTCAATGCCACAGATGAATGCAGTCCTTGTGTTGCTCATGTGCAGTGAGTTTTGCTTGTTCCTTGGTTGCACTAAGAACGCCCTTTCCATTGTGGCCCCCGTTTAACACAGCGGACCTCCAAGAAGGCACCCCCAGCGGACCGAAGGGGTCATTCTGGGGTGCGGAGGGTGAGGCGGTCCCTGAGGTATGAAGGGCCAAGACCGTATAGGGCCTTATAAGCCAAAACCAACACCTTGAATCTGGTTCGGTACACTATAGGCAGGGCCCCGATTCTTCTGCAAAAAAAATTCTGAAATTCTGCGACCCAAAATGGAAAATTCTGCGACCCAAAATGGAAAATTCTGCGACCC
>QEPC01013204.1:177797-190307 GCA_003113815.1 Sphenodon punctatus | reverse complement strand
GAGGCAGCAGCGGCGGCGGTGATCCCAGCGGCGGCGGTGGAGGCAGCAGCGGCGATCCCAGAGGCGGCGGCGATCCCAGCAACGGAGGCGGCGGCGGCGATCCCAGCAGCGGAGGCGGAGGCAGCAGCTGGTCCTTGATTGGCTGGTCCTTGGCTGTCCTTGATTGGCTGGTCCTTGAGCTCACTGCCAAGGAAGGGAAATCCCGCGGGGATTTCCCCAGTTTCTGCGAGAATCCTGCCTAGGGCAGGATTCTGCGCACATTCCGCGAATCGCGGGAGCGCGGAAGACTCGGGGCCCTGACTATAGGCAGCCAGTGCAGCACGCGGAACATGGGGGTGATGTGCTCCCATCAGCTCGTCCCTGTAAGGAGACGAGCCACCGCGTTCTGCACTACCTGCAGCCTCTGAACCAGCATCAAGGGAAGTCCCACGTAGAGCGTGTTGCAGTAGTCCAGCCTTAAGGTGAGGAAGGCATGGATGTTGGCAGCCAGGTCGGATCTGGAAACACATGGATGCAGCCTCCGCACCAGATACAGCTGGCGGAATGCAGCTTTAGCCACTGCCTCTACCTGCTGATCCAGGCGGAGATCTGAGTCCAACAATACTCCCAGACTCTGAACCAGCTGGGCTACGGGAGGGTGGACCCCCTCTACGAGGGGAGCTGACACCTCCTTCGCCCTACCCACCACCATCACCTTTGTCTTATCAGGATTGAGTTTCAGTCTGCTCTGCTGGAACCAATCCGCCACAGCCTCCAAACACTGAGACAGTACTGAGATGGCAGGACCTGGGTCAGTTGAAAAAGAGAGGTAAAGCTGGGTGTCATCGTAAAGCTGGGTGTCATCAGCATATTGGTGGCAACACACACCAAACCCTCTCACGATCTCCCCCAAGGGCTGCATATACACATTAAACAACAATGGAGACAGAATGGAACCTTGCAGAACACCACATTCCAGGGGCTAGATGATTCAGCCCCCAGGACAATCTGCTGGCTTCTCCCTGAGAGGAATGAATGGAACCATTCAAGAACAGTCCCGTCCAGACCCCCCAGGGCTCGCAGTCATCTCAACAGCAGCCCATGGTCCACTATATCAAAAGCGGCCGAGAGATCTATCAGGACCAGAAATGTTGAATGTCCTGTGTTCATCTCCCAGCAGAGATCATCCACCAAGGCCACCATCGCCGTCTCTGTACCATAGCTGGGGTGGAACCCAGATTGAAACAGGTCAAGGAAACCAATGCCATCAAGATGCGCCTGGAGCTGCAGTGCCACCACCCATTCAATAACCTTCCCTAAAAAGGGAAGATTAGAGACAGGTCAGTAACTGGTAAGTGCGTCCACATCCAAAGATGGCTTCTTCATCAGGGAGCACACCACAGCCTCCTTGAGACTGGGGGGGGCAGTCTCCCCTGCCGAAGGGACGCGTTGATTACCCTCGCCAGCCCCGTCCCCAATGTCTCCCTGGAGGCCTTCACCAACCAGGACGGGCATGGGTCTAATTCACAACTGATGGTTCTAACAGACCCCAGAACACCCACAGCATCAGCTGGCATCACTTCCTGAAACTCATCCCAAGAAGCTGGACCAGACGGGGCCTCCATAGCCTCGTGCTCCACCTCTACTGCCCCTAACCCAGTGTCGAAGTTGCTCTGGATCCGAGCGATCTTGTCTGCAAATTAGGTGGCAGACTCCTTTGCAGAAGCTATGAGGGTGGCAAAGAACTCTTTCTTTGCCATCCTCACAGCCTTAACATAGGACCGCAAATGGGCCCTATGGAGAAGTTGGTCGAATTCAGCGCGAGTCTGACTCCAGCATCGCTCTAGTTGCCTACCTGCCTGCTTTATACACCTCAGCCCCTCGGTAAACCAGGGGGCCCTGCAGTGACGAGACAGAGGCAGGAGACATCTCGGAGCCACCCTGTCAATGGCCTCCCCGAGCAAGATATTCCAAGCTCCAACGAGTTCATCAACAGAGTGACCATCAGGGTCTAAGGTTAAATCCCCCAGAGCCTCCTGGAACCATTGAGGTTTCATCAGCCTCCGGGGGTGGACCAACCTAATTGGTCCCTTCCCCTTCTGGAGGTGGTGCGCTGAGAGACTGGCCTGTAGGAGATAATGATCCGTCCATGACAAGGGCGTGACCCTCACATCCCACACTACCGGATCACCCACCCCAAGACAAGAGCAGAACACCAGGTCGAGGGTATGTCCCCCCCCCACATGGGTCAGGCAGTTAACAACTTGGGACAAGTCCATGGTTGCCATGGCAGCCATGAACCCTCGCTCTGCTTCCACAAGACCAGCATCGGCATGGGTATTGAAGTCCCCCAGGACCAAAGTCCTGGAGGAGTTCAGTACCACTGCCGAGACCAACTCTGCTAGAGCGGCAAGGGATGCTACTGGGCAGGAAGGGACCCGGTACACCAGCAGCACCCCTAAATTGCCCCCAAGCCAAATTGAACATCACATGGAGGGCCTTGATCCCAGGGATCTCCTGAACTGGATACCTCCTAACAGGCCATGTCTCTCTGAAAGTAATAGCTACACCACCTCCCCAGCCCCCAGTGTGGGGTTGGTGCTGCACAGCATACCCAGCTGGAATGAGATCGGCCAAGATTGGTCCCACCTCCTTGTCCAGCCAGGTTTCCGTAATACATACAAGGTCCACAGCCCCATCCAAGATCAGATCTCGGATTACCGGGGCCTTATTTACCAGAGACCTTGCATTTAACAGCATCAGCCCTTCACTGGCGGACCTTAGACCCTGCTCCTCCTTCACCTCCAGTTGGGGGGCGGGGAGGCTCTTTTGGCATCCACAAGGAACCTAGGTCCCCTGGGAGCCCGAACCACACATCCCCGTGGACCATACCTTCCCCGCCTCACAACCACTCCTACCAGCTGCTCCCCCAGAGCCCTCAGAGGTCCCCACCCCCTTTCCCCAGAATATCCCCCCCACCTCCCCTTCCTCCCCCCTTCTCCCTGGGACTCCCTCTCTCACAGGAAGTCCCCCCTCCCCATTTTTCAAGCACTGCCCCCCAATCTCACTGGGGGGCAGCGCCCCCCCTCCAACCACCCTCCTCTCCCTGGGACTTCCTCTCTCACTGCATGCCCCCCCCACTCCCCTCATTCCCCCACCCCACTCCCTGGGACTCCCTCTCTCACAGGGAGTCCCCCGTCCCTATTTTTCAGACAGTGCCCCCCTGTCTCACCAGGTAGCCCCAACCACCCTACCCAAGGGCCACCTCCCCTCCTCTCACCAAGGGGGTTGGTCCTATCCTCCCTAACCCACTCCCCATACCCTCCACTGTCATATGACACCCACCTCACCCCCACCCCCCAAACCCCTTAAAACCACAAAGCTAAAAGATACAAAGTCAAAGCCTCCTGCCCCCAATCCCCTCAGTCCCACTAAGGCCCACTAAGGGGGAATAGTCCTCCCCCCCTGTGGCAGATCCAGAAATAAGACACGTGCAAATCCTGCCCTTCTTGGGGGTGCCAGTGTTGGCAAGTTGAGACCCTGGCTGGCACGTGTCTGGGTGGGTGCTGTGGCTCGTGCCTGACTGCTGGAAGAGCCCCCCCCCTTCTAGCAGACCCAGAAATAAGACACGTGCAAATCCTGCCCATCTGCTGCCACCTGCTGATGCCCACTGTTTGTGCCTGACTGCCCACCACCCACCCACCCGCATGCCAGTGAGCTCACTCTAAAGGATAGTATTCTTCTTGTCCTCAAAGTTATATGGAACAATAAACAAAAATAAATTTTACAAACCTGGCAGCAGTGGCACCTCTGCCCTCTTCCTCCTCTAGCGAGGAGCCGACCTCCACCACCTCACCAGATGGTCCAGGCTGGGCCTCCACTTCTTCCTCCTCCACCTTGACCTTCCTCAACTTCATTTTACTCAGCTTCATTCCACTACTTCCTTCACCTTCCATCTCAACCACACACACACACCCCCACACACAAGCTCACAACCAATTTTTCACACACTTTTTCACACAAGCCAGACACAGACACCACTCCACCGCACACGAGAACACACACGATCGAAATAATGTTTCGTTTTTGGTCTCACGAAATCACGAGACCAAATGATATCGATATCGATAATGAAAATAAAATCGTTGAAATTGGTATCGGTATCGATAACAACAATAATGAAAATGACATTGCACAGTCTTTGCTAGCCTAGCTGAGTGCCCTGCCAAGGTTCCAGCCTGCATTCCCTACTGCCTCTCATGCCACGCTGCCTGTCTGCCCGCCCAGATTGCAAAGCTTGAACCCTGCCTCAGTTTGCTTGCCTTCTGCTCATGCCACACTGCCTGTCTGCCCACTCAGGTTGCCAAGCTCAAAGCCTGCCCCAGTCTGCCTGCCTTCTGCACATGCCACACTGCCTGTCTGCCTGCCCTGTGGGCAAAGCTCAAAGCCTGCCTCAGTGTGCCTGCCTTCTGCTCATGTCATGCTGTCTGTCTGCCTTCCCTGTGGGCAAAGCTCAAACTCTGCCCTGGCCTGCCTGCCTCTCATGCCTAGGTGGCTGTCTGCCTTCCCTGGCAACCGTGAGTGATGTGCCCCACTGGCCAGGTAATCCCACTGCTGCTGTCTCCTGGTCCATGGGTGCTCTACCCTGGAAAATCCAAATGGGCCCACACAATCCTGCTGCTGCCATCTAGGAGCTGTTCCCTGGCAAATCCTACCATCCTGGCTCCATGGGTGCTGCACACAGGCAAATCCTGCTGTTGCTGTCTCTGCTGTGCCATGGGTTCTGTGCCCTGGCAAATCCAATGTATGCCACAGCAAATACCGCCTCTGCTGGGTGTGCCATGGGTTCTGTGCCCTGGAAAATCCAAGGGCTGCTGCTGCCAATGCTGCCTCTGCCGTGCCGTGGATTCTGTGCCCTGGCAAGCCAATGTCTGCTACTGGGTGTCCACGTGATTCACCACCAGGCAAGGCTTGACCAATTGGCAGTAGAGCTTCTTTAGTTCTGTTGAATATGAGCCAAGCCTGAAATGCCCGGATGAGTGGGTGTGTCAGCCACCAAGCCCTGGCTGGGCCTCTGCAGATGCTCCACCCATGCCAGCCAGCCTGCAATGCCAGCTTCTTCCCCCCGCTTGATCAGGGAGCAATTAACTTATAAATGTATATCTGATTGTAACATCTTTGTAGTCCAACCAGTGTACATGAACTTTGGCAGGGCTGTATATCACACTTTCACGATCATCTCTGCCAAATATCAGAAAGATGTGATAAAGGATCCCACTTTTATATGCCTGTACAGCATATACAGAGAAGGAGCCTATGCCAGGGATTCTCTTATGTGTCACTGGTATAAGATCGGTTTGTGATGCCAATTGACCAGCAGAAATGTCAACCAAATATCCTCATTCTGTGCTGTGACCATCCCAATATCTCTCCCCCAGTTGTTACTAGGAACTCAAAAGCATCTGTTTAGGAAAGAGCCAATAGTGCTGCAGGTTGTGATAGTGATTGGTCAGCCTGGATGTGTAAACTGTGTCTCCTGATTNCCCCCCCTCCAACCACCCTCCTCTCCCTGGGACTTCCTCTCTCACTGCATGCCCCCCCCACTCCCCTCATTCCCCCACCCCACTCCCTGGGACTCCCTCTCTCACAGGGAGTCCCCCGTCCCTATTTTTCAGACAGTGCCCCCCTGTCTCACCAGGTAGCCCCAACCACCCTACCCAAGGGCCACCTCCCCTCCTCTCACCAAGGGGGTTGGTCCTATCCTCCCTAACCCACTCCCCATACCCTCCACTGTCATATGACACCCACCTCACCCCCACCCCCCAAACCCCTTAAAACCACAAAGCTAAAAGATACAAAGTCAAAGCCTCCTGCCCCCAATCCCCTCAGTCCCACTAAGGCCCACTAAGGGGGAATAGTCCTCCCCCCCTGTGGCAGATCCAGAAATAAGACACGTGCAAATCCTGCCCTTCTTGGGGG
Source organism: Sphenodon punctatus (assembly GCA_003113815.1). Classification (NCBI taxonomy): domain Eukaryota; kingdom Metazoa; phylum Chordata; class Lepidosauria; order Sphenodontia; family Sphenodontidae; genus Sphenodon; species Sphenodon punctatus. The sequence goes on along the minus strand of QEPC01013204.1, from coordinate 184,349 downwards.
TGCCAGTGTTGGCAAGTTGAGACCCTGGCTGGCACGTGTCTGGGTGGGTGCTGTGGCTCGTGCCTGACTGCTGGAAGAGCCCCCCCCCTTCTAGCAGACCCAGAAATAAGACACGTGCAAATCCTGCCCATCTGCTGCCACCTGCTGATGCCCACTGTTTGTGCCTGACTGCCCACCACCCACCCACCCGCATGCCAGTGAGCTCACTCTAAAGGATAGTATTCTTCTTGTCCTCAAAGTTATATGGAACAATAAACAAAAATAAATTTTACAAACCTGGCAGCAGTGGCACCTCTGCCCTCTTCCTCCTCTAGCGAGGAGCCGACCTCCACCACCTCACCAGATGGTCCAGGCTGGGCCTCCACTTCTTCCTCCTCCACCTTGACCTTCCTCAACTTCATTTTACTCAGCTTCATTCCACTACTTCCTTCACCTTCCATCTCAACCACACACACACACCCCCACACACAAGCTCACAACCAATTTTTCACACACTTTTTCACACAAGCCAGACACAGACACCACTCCACCGCACACGAGAACACACACGATCGAAATAATGTTTCGTTTTTGGTCTCACGAAATCACGAGACCAAATGATATCGATATCGATAATGAAAATAAAATCGTTGAAATTGGTATCGGTATCGATAACAACAATAATGAAAATGACATTGCACAGTCTTTGCTAGCCTAGCTGAGTGCCCTGCCAAGGTTCCAGCCTGCATTCCCTACTGCCTCTCATGCCACGCTGCCTGTCTGCCCGCCCAGATTGCAAAGCTTGAACCCTGCCTCAGTTTGCTTGCCTTCTGCTCATGCCACACTGCCTGTCTGCCCACTCAGGTTGCCAAGCTCAAAGCCTGCCCCAGTCTGCCTGCCTTCTGCACATGCCACACTGCCTGTCTGCCTGCCCTGTGGGCAAAGCTCAAAGCCTGCCTCAGTGTGCCTGCCTTCTGCTCATGTCATGCTGTCTGTCTGCCTTCCCTGTGGGCAAAGCTCAAACTCTGCCCTGGCCTGCCTGCCTCTCATGCCTAGGTGGCTGTCTGCCTTCCCTGGCAACCGTGAGTGATGTGCCCCACTGGCCAGGTAATCCCACTGCTGCTGTCTCCTGGTCCATGGGTGCTCTACCCTGGAAAATCCAAATGGGCCCACACAATCCTGCTGCTGCCATCTAGGAGCTGTTCCCTGGCAAATCCTACCATCCTGGCTCCATGGGTGCTGCACACAGGCAAATCCTGCTGTTGCTGCCTCTGCCGTGCCGTGGATTCTGTGCCCTGGCAAGCCAATGTCTGCTACTGGGTGTCCACGTGATTCACCACCAGGCAAGGCTTGACCAATTGGCAGTAGAGCTTCTTTAGTTCTGTTGAATATGAGCCAAGCCTGAAATGCCCGGATGAGTGGGTGTGTCAGCCACCAAGCCCTGGCTGGGCCTCTGCAGATGCTCCACCCATGCCAGCCAGCCTGCAATGCCAGCTTCTTCCCCCCGCTTGATCAGGGAGCAATTAACTTATAAATGTATATCTGATTGTAACATCTTTGTAGTCCAACCAGTGTACATGAACTTTGGCAGGGCTGTATATCACACTTTCACGATCATCTCTGCCAAATATCAGAAAGATGTGATAAAGGATCCCACTTTTATATGCCTGTACAGCATATACAGAGAAGGAGCCTATGCCAGGGATTCTCTTATGTGTCACTGGTATAAGATCGGTTTGTGATGCCAATTGACCAGCAGAAATGTCAACCAAATATCCTCATTCTGTGCTGTGACCATCCCAATATCTCTCCCCCAGTTGTTACTAGGAACTCAAAAGCATCTGTTTAGGAAAGAGCCAATAGTGCTGCAGGTTGTGATAGTGATTGGTCAGCCTGGATGTGTAAACTGTGTCTCCTGATTTTTGAGGTGCTATCCCCAAAGTCCCAGTTATGTCCCTTCGATGCCCGCCTGAGGGCCGCCCCCTATACCCACCTCAAAGCCACTACCGATTGGTCCTGTAAAACTGGAAGCATGCAGTAATTGGCCAGTGAATGTGTCTGTCATGTCAGTCTTTTGGGTTGCTCCCCATCCTCCCTCCTACAGTCTCCTCCCTCCCCTTATGGGGCCGGACATTGCAGGCTGGCATCCTACTCGCCAGATCTCAACCAACTCTTCTACAAATTGGTCAAGTAGCCTTGCCCAGTGGTGATTCACATGGGCAACCAGACAGCCACTGCCTGCCGTGATGGTGACTAGAAATGGAGAACCCAGCCAGCATAGAGCGAGCAGAACTGGAGGCCTGCCAGCCTGCAATGCCCGGGCAACCCAGGGTGCCAAGCACCAAGCCTTCCCGGTCTCTGCTGCTGCTGCTGCTGCTGCTGGGTCTCTGACAGTCTGACATGCCATCACAGACACCCCCAGGGGCCAAGCGCTGAGTCTGCCTGCCCAGGCAACCCAGGGTGCCAAGCACCAAGCCTTCCCAGTCTCTGCTGCTGCTACTGCTGGGTCTCTGATGGCCTGCCATGCCACCACGGGCACCCCAGGGGTCCCTGGAGTGCCTCAAGCCTCGTGGCGGGTCTGAACTCTGCCAAATGTTCGGTGGGACCGAACTCCGCTGAACCGAACGACCAAATCCGAACTCGGTTTTCGAACCGAACGGCCAAACATCAGAACCCCATTCTGTTTTCACATCCCTATAGAGTGTGTCCAAGCATCACCCTTCCCTCTTCCATGGCCCAGGCCGCCGTCATGCTTCTTTGGCGACCCAGCTGGCTCTGACCTGGAGTGATGGCTCCTGCCATAGCCCAGAACAGGCTGTGGCAGGCCCATCATGTGTAAAAACACCCAAGCTTTAATAATTTGGGGTCATCTGAAAATTTAGCCACCTCACACTTTAACCCTTTCCCCAGATCACTAATGAATATGTTAAACAATACTGGTCCCAGTACTGAATCCTGAGGCACCCTGCTGTTTACCTTTCTCGAACTTGAAAAATAACCATTTGTTCCTTCCCTTTGTTTCCTATCTATTAACCAGCTACCAATCTTTGACAGGACTCTTCTCTTATCCCATGACTACTTAGTTTGCTCAGGAGTCTCTGGTGAGGGACAGTGGATGGAAACAGAAGTGACGGCCACACAGGAGCTCAACCCGTGCTGGGAAACCATGACAGACACGGTTCAGACTGGGTTGGGTCACACAACAAACAACCCCGAGGCCGGGCTGCCAGGGAGGGTGGGGAGATGCACAAATGTGCAGCTGGCCGGGACAACCCCTGTGCTTCATCCAGTGCCCCACCCCTTGCCTTGATGGGCAGTCATCGTGGCCAATGACAGCCAACCATGGTGGCCAGCTATGGTGGACTTGATATGGGCCCTGTCTGCTGGGCCACAGCAGATGTGATAGTCCACTGTAGTGTAGCCCGCTTTGGCTCAGTCAGGTGAACCTTAGTCTGGGCTGTGACCTGGATATAGTCTGGGGGTGAGAGTCCAGGTTAGCCACCGGGACAGCCCATAGCAATCCAAGGGCAACATCTGGCAACGACTGCAGAAATGTGCAAAGTGGGTCCAAGCAGGTCACAGTGGGCCAATGTCACGTCTGTTTTTACCCTTTGTTAAAAGCTTTTTGAAAATCCAAATATGCTATATCAACCGTGCTTGTTAACTATCTCATAAAATTCTAATAGGTTAGTAAGGCATGATTTCCCTTTGCTAAAGCCAGGCTAGTTTTTACCCATTAAATTATGCTTCTCGATATGCCTAGTAATTATGTTTTGAACGATGGTCTCCACCAGTTTGCCTGGTACTGATGTAAGGCTTACCAGTCTGTACTTTCCAGGGTCACCACTGGAGACCTTCTTTACAATTGGGGTTACATTCGCTATCCTCCTATCCTCTGGCACAGAGGAGGATTTTAGCGATTAGTTAAATATTAACGATAGTAGTTCACCAGTTTCGGATTTGAGTTCTTTCAGTACCCTTGGATGAATACCATCAGGCCAGGATGAATTGCTACTGTTTAAATTATCGGTATACAATAAAACTTCTTCTAGTGTGATGCTAATTTCAGATAATTCCTCAGATTCCTCACCCACAATATATAGTTCTGGTGTGGATATGACCCCAACATCCTCTGCAGTAAAAACTGATGCAAAGAGCCTATTTAATTTCTCATCAATGGCCTTGTCATCTTTTTTCCCCTGATCATCTAGCAGATCAACTGCCTCTCTAGCAGGTTTCCTGCCTCTCATGTACTGGGAAAATGTTGCTACTGGAGTTGGTATCCTTAGCAAGTTTTTCCTCAAATTCCGTCTTATCATGCTTTTACACTTTCTCTGCCAGTGTCTGCGCTCATTCCTATTTACCTCATTTGGAATACTTTTGCCCAAAATACTTTTTGAAGGGCCATGCAGGCATCTGATTGGGTCTTTTCCTGCTTTTTTTTACTTGTGTATACCTTTTAATCTGGGCATCTATGATCCGGTTAAATAATAATCTGATTAAATGTATGTCAGACACCCTTAGCCCAGTTCCAAAGCTTCTCATCAGGACTCCAAGCATGGAATCTTCAAACTCCCTCTAGCCTTCATTTTGGGCCACGTGCTCCCAGGCCGGAGTGACTCTATCCCAACACTAGCTAGGACATATGCAGGTCTGTCTCCACACAGCCTGACTGCTTGACTCACTTTGATGCTGTGTTCGGATGAACGCTCTAACGCTGGCATTATTTATAAAACCGGCATTATAATCACCTGGTTTTAATCAGGATTAAGTGTTCAGAAGATGATCGCAGTCATGCTGATATAAATCATTAAACTGGTGTGGCCGTCTGAACGCTTATGCTGACTCCATCAATCCCATGGTTCACTGCCGCTGCATTTCAGTTCCCCTCATGCCACTCCCATTACAGAGGTGAGCAAGGCTCTTCGATTGCAGAGGGAGATTCCCTGACTCCCTTCGGGAGGGGGACAGTGTCAGTTCTGGTCTCCAAGCCTGGCCAGGAGAGGAGACCCTCAGGCAGCATGGGCTCTGCTCAATCCACTCCCGAGACTCCATGAGTGGGGGAGGGAGAGCGTGCCTTGCAGGGCTCCTGCCTTGCTGAGGCTCAGAGAATGGAGAGGAGGCAGAGCCCGGGCAGCAGACAGCTACCTAGATACAACCCGTTCAGTTTAAAAAAAGAGATAGAGAAAGGAATGAGAAAAAAACTTTAATAAATCTCAAATAAAAGGAAAAGAAATCAGGGAACAGAGTCTGTGTGTCTCTGGTCTGCTTCCTGCCTGGGTAACTCTTCTGACTGCTGCATAGGCAGCTTTGAACCCCTCTTCTCACAACATCCTTGCTGCCATAGGTTCCTGGAGCAGTTGGGTAGAGGGGGACATAAACTCTACCAGAAAATATCTGTGGTCTAGGGTCTTAATACCGGTTTAGGTGTCCACACGATCATTATGCTGACATTATTTGAAACAGATATAGATAAGACCTTTAAATCTAGGTTGAACTATACCTGTATTTAACTAGGATTCACCTGGAAGAAGAACTATTTATATCGGTACGTCTTTTCAGACAATCACCTTCAATCCAGATTTATAGGGAATAATACCGGTATTATGTTTGTTTGAAAACAGCCTGTGGCTCTTTCTTAATCAGCCTTATCCGTTCAGTTCAGTGTTGCCTTTATGGATTTTGCTTCTGTGTCTCCCCCTTCCGCATACGCACACCTTCCATATCACTTCCTCCACCCTGATACAGCCTCCAAGCTGGCTAGGTGCTGGCACTGCAGGCAGGGGGAACACAGCTAGGGTTGCCGCTTCTCACGGTTTCACTGAGACTCCCATTTTGGTCTAAAGGTGTCTCATGGTGAAATCATAAGAGATGACAACCCTACATACGGCTGCTTCCCCATTGATGAAACAGGGAAGCAGCAGCATGGGCAATGTAAACTCTGAGTTTCTGCTTCCTAAAACTCACTGCTCTAGGCTTACCTGCTAAAGTCAACTCTGGTTCGGCCCTTCTAGGTCATTAACCCTGGCCAGCTTGATTTAGTCCTTGCCTGTCCAGGGATGGCTTACCCCATCACATCACTTCTAATTTTACTTAAAGGCCCATTTCTTAACATAAGAACATAAGAAGTGCCATAATGGGTCAGACCAATGGTCCATCTAGCCCAGCATCCTATCTCCAACAGTGGCCAATCACGGTGGCTTGGGAGAAGCACCCAACAGGTCACAATGGGGGATCCATTCCCTGTTGTTTTCCCCCAGCTCCCGTCATGTTCCCTGATCCTTTCTGGGTAATAGCTGCTAATGGACCTGTCTTCCAGAAACTTGTCCAAACTTCTTTTAAACTCAGCTATAGTACTGGCCCTTACCACAGCCTCTGGCAGTAGTTTCCACAACCCAATTATACGCTGAGTGAAAAAATATTTTCTTTTATTTGTTTTAAATTTGCCACCCATGAGTTTCATGGAGTGTCCCCTAGTTCTAGTACTAGCTGAGAGGGTAAATAACTGCTCCTTGTTTATTAGTTCCACCCCACTCATGATTTTATACACCTCTATCATATCTCCTCTCAGTC